>QXEO01000460.1:2443159-2963275 GCA_007115705.1 Dactylis glomerata | reverse complement strand
TCGCCAGAAGTCGACAGAATAAGTAGACAGAGGAGACGACACCGCAGCAGGGATAACCATAGAGGGCGAAATTAGGTAGCTGCGGGTTACGTTCTAGAAGAGGAGGAAGGATATGAAAGTAGGAGGTTTCAGGCAAAAGGAGTAGAAAAATCGAGGTACTCCGGTCGTTCGACCGAGGATATGCTATGCGGACCTTGTCGAATCCACTACGCATATCTCGACGGGAAAAGGGTCTCAAATCACCAGATGAAGGATTGCAGAACATTCCTAAGGTTGCAAAGCGCCATGGGCGCAAGCCAAGAAGGGAGGCAAGGAGAAAGGCACAGAAATCAAGGATATCAAATGCAAAGGCCAGCAAGACACCTAGAGTCAAAAGTGTACATATCAGCCATGATTCAACCGGTGCCCAAGTCAAAGAAAGAGCGAAAAAGCATATCCAGGAAAGTAAACCTAGCAATATCATCACCGCCGGCTACCACAGAGTACCTACGGTGGTCGGAACAACCAGTCAAGTTCAGTAGAGCAGACCACCCAAGGAAAATTCCCAGGCCAGGCCACTCGCCTATGGTCTTAAAGGCGCAAATAGGAGGGTACGACATCGGAAGAGTGTTCATGGATGCAGGGAGTGGCATAAACTTAATATATGCTAGAACCCTAAAGGCAATGTGCATCTCGCTGACGAGTTTGAAGCTAACAGATTGCTCTTTCCACGAAATAGTACCAGGAGCCGCAAACTACCCTTTGGGAAGGATAGAACTCGATGTCTGTTTTGGCAGTAGTGAAAATTATAGAAGAGAGAAGTTGGAGTTTGAAGTTATGGACTGGCCGTCGCAATATCATGCAATCCTGGGGCGTCCAGCATTTGCAAAATTCATGGCAGTGCCACACTATGCGTATCTAACATTGAAAATTCCAGGGCCCAAAGGAACAATTACAGTACAAGGGAGCTTTGAAGTAGCCAACACATGCGATAGAGAATTCAACAGGATGGCGCAAACCTTCGGCATGACAGCAGAATATGAGAGGTTAAAAGGAGAAACGGATCATAATGTGCTACCCGACGTTGGACGATCCCTGCCAGATCAGGCTTTCGACACAACGCAGGACTCGAAGAAAATTCAGGTCCATCCCACAGACCCAAACAAAACGACATCAATTGCGGTGAACTTGGATCCCGCATAGGAAGGCGCGCTCGTCGAGTTCCTCCGTGAGCGCTGGGAAATCTTCGCCTGGTGTCCATCAGACATGCCAGGGGTTCCTAGGGAACTCGTCGAGCACGCACTAAATGTAGATCCCAAGGCAAAACCAGTCAAGCAACCATTGAGGCGATTTGATGAACCTAAAAGGAAGGCGATAGCGTCAGAACTGCACAGGCTAGAAAATGCCGGATTTATCAGAGAAATCAAAACTTCGAGTTGGGTATCGAACCCAGTTATAGTACCCAAGAAGAATACAGACGTACAAAGAGTATGTGTCGACTACACATCTCTCAATAAGCATTGTCCAAAAGATCCCTTCCCTCTACCCCGCATCGATCAGATAATCGATTCCACAGCGGGATGCGCGAGGCTTTCATTTTTGGACGCATATTCTGGTTACAATCAGATCAAATTGAAGAAAGAGGACGAAGAAAAAACGGCCTTCATCACACCATATGGAGTGTTTTGCTACCAAGTAATGCCGTTCGGCCTAAAAAATGCAGGAGCAACTTATCAACGGATGATGCAAAATTGCCTCAGAAGCCAAATAGGACGCAATATCCAAGTCTACATTGATGATGTGGTCATCACGACAAGAGAAGAGAAATCTCTAATCAGCGACTTGGCAGAAACCTTCGACAACCTGAGCAAGTACAAGCTTAAGCTTAACCCAACAAAGTGTTCCTTCGGCGTATCAGCAGGACAACTTTTGGGGTTCTTGGTATCAGCACGAGGAATAGAGGCAAACCCAGAGAAGATTCAAGCAATCTTAACAATGGGGAAACCCATGAAACTACACAACGTACAGAAACTTGCAGGACGCGTCACGGCACTAAGTCGCTTCGTTGCTCGGCTAGGGGAGAAGGCGCTTCCTTTCTATCCACTTATGAAGAAGTCAGATGATAAATTCGAGTGGACAGAAGAAGCGGACGCAGCGTTTGCACAGTTGAAAAAAGTGCTTTCCACGCCACCAGTGCTGGTCGCACCAAAGGAAAAAGAACCACTGCTATTATACATCGCCGCAACCCATCAGGTGGTGAGTACAGTATTAGTAGTCGAAAGAAGCGAAAAAGGAAAAGCCCATGGCGTCCAGAGGCCGGTATACTTCATCAGTGAAGTGTTATCTCCAACAAAACAGAGGTACCCGCACTATCAGAAGTTGGCATACAGTGTCTTCACAACCGCACGAAAACTACGACAGTACTTCGCGGTGCACCCAATTATAGTGGTCAACGAGGCGCCATTATCAAACATATTGAACAATCCTTCAGCAACAGGACGTGTCTCTTTGTGGGGAATCGAGTTGTCTCCCATGGATATCACGTACGAAAAAAGGAAGGCGATCAAGTCGCAAGTTTTGCTAGATTTTACAGCAGAATGGTTGGAGCTGCAGAGCACAGGACCACCAGACTTATCCAGTATTTGGACAATGTATTTCGATGGTTCTAAAAGAGTCCAAGGCGCAGGTGCAGGAGTAGTTTTGATATCACCTCATGGCAACAAATTGAAATACGTCTTAAGGATGAGCTTTCCACAGGCTTCTAACAATGAAGCAGAATACGAGGCTTTGTTGCATGGCATGAAGATGGCTAAAGCATGTGGAGCAACTCGCCTAAAAATATTTGGAGATTCCAACCTTGTTGTCCAACAAGTTATGAACAGATGTGACACAATCAATGACAACATGATGGCCTACAAAAATTTGTACCATTATCTGGAAGGAACGTTCGATGGATGCGAAGTGTCGCACATAAGTAGGAACAGCAATGAAGAAGCCGACAATTTAGCAAATATCGGGTCACAGTGTTTACCTGTGCCGTCCGGAGTATTTTGGGAGGAAATAGTGGAAAGATCAATAAAAACTGGAAAAAGCTCGACTACTGCAGCAGGCTCGGGGGCTACATCAGAACCAGAGGAGGTCATGATGATAGAAGAAACATGGATGCAGCCATATCTTGCATACATGATAAATAAGAAATTACCAGAAGATGAAGTGGAGGCCAAGAGGATAACTCGAAGATCGAAAGCATTTGTCGTGTTGCAGGGGAAACTATACAAGAAAAGTATTACTGGCGTTTTGCAGCGTTGTGTAACGCCCCAGGAAGGACAAACAATATTAAAAGACATACATGGCGGAGTATGTGGTCATCATGCTAGCAGTAGAGCAATAGCGGCAAAAGCTTTCCGAGCAGGATTCTATTGGCTAACAGCCATCGAGGACGCAAAAGATATAGTTCGAAAGTGTGAAGCATGTCAAAGGTTTGCATCTAGACCGCATGCACCAGCAGCAGAGTTACAAACAATACCATTATCTTGGCCCTTTGCGCAATGGGGCCTCGACATGGTGGGAAAGTTGCACAAATCCTGGCCAGGAGGGCATGTCTACATGCTAGTGGCAGTCGATAAATTTACCAAATGGGTGGAAGCAACCCCGGTAACAACTCAAGATTCTATAGCAGCGATCAGCTTCATCAAGTCATTAGTTTTCCGTTTTGGTGTACCATACAGCATCATCACAGATAACGGGACAAATTTCACTTCAAAGGAATTCAAGAGTTACTGCGAAGGATTAGGGATCAAGCTCAAATTCGCATCTGTGGCGCACCCGAAGACAAACGGGCAAGTCGAAAAAGCCAATGGCCTGATATGTAGTGGGATAAAAAAGAGGCTCTTAGCACCTCTCGAGAAAGCCAAGAGCGCTTGGGTAGAAGAATTGCCCTCCGTTCTTTGGAGCTTAAGAACTACACCTAATGCAGCAACTCAAGAAACTCCCTTTTTTCTGGTCCATGGCGCGGAAGCCGTGCTTCCAGTCGAAGTTACACACGAGGCTCCAAGAGTGACAGCATATGACGAGACAACGTCAACAGAAGCATTGCAAGACGATGTTGATGCACTAGATGAAGCAAGAGATAAAGCATTAGAAAGGGCTACGCAGTATCAACAGAGTCTGCGAAACTACCATAGTAGTCGAGTTCGTCCACGATCCTTCGTGGTGGGAGACCTAGTTTTGCGACTCAGGCAAGACAGCCACGGCAAATTGGAGTCCCCTTGGGTGGGACCTTACATCGTCACCGAAGTAATACCAGGAGGAGCATATCGACTACAAGACAAGAAGACTGGGAAGGACGAGAGCAACCCATGGAATGCAGAGCAGCTACGGCGTTTCTACGCGTAGAATAAAAATAGTGTTATCAGCAAATTCGAGTTAACCTTCTGAACCCAGAACATGAGGCCACAGGTCGGGTTCTTTGGGGTTGAACTCGACAAAATTATGCGAATATCTTTACTTCTTCACCTCGGGGGCTTCAACCCTCGGGTCGTACGAAAGGAATTCTTATCGCGACTTGGAAGACTTTTTTCACTATAAGGTTGTACAGGCAACCCGATAAATATTGAAACAACTTGGTTCGCAAAGGAACCCGATATTCTTCTTATAAATTGGTTCGCAAAGAACCCGATAGATGGAAAAGTATACCTCAGAACAATGACTTGTTTTCCTGGTACTAGCAAAAACATCGACACCAAGTGCGAATATTCATTACAGATAAACATGGTAGCAAGGACATTATCAAATGAAATTACATAAAAAACAAGTCCTAATGGAAGTGGACTTCAGCTTCGTACTTCTTCTGGCAAAGGGTGCCGTCATAGATCTTCACGTCGAACTTCGACGTGCCGATGTGGAAGTCGAAGGCCATGAAGAAGCCTTGATGGATGTCGTGGTCCTCTGCAAACTGCGACCAGCCGCCCTTAAAGTACTGCTCGCCGTCGCCATCATACCACACCTCCACCTCGTATGGGATGCCACTGCCAGACTATTCACGGAGAACCGCCTCTCGCAGTTCGCGGCCATCCATGAACTTGGTAAAATTCAGCGGCAGGCGCTGAATCTCACGGCACTGCGCCATGGCAATGCAGAGGAAGGAAAAGATTCGGGGAGGCGCAGCAGGAGCAGCAGGAGGAGGAGCGATTGGACCTGGAGCAGCGCCAGTCACCTTGGGCTTGTTCTTGCTACCAGGTGGGCGGCCGGGACGACGCTTAGCCGGAGTGTCCAAAGAAGTTCCTGCGGCGGCCGGCGTGGTGTTCTTGTTCTTACTTCCACGAGGGCGACCCCGACCTCGTGGCGCCACCGGGGAGCCAAGGGTCAGACGAGAACCTTCAGCATCAGCCATGAGAACAAGGGAGAAACCTCGGAAAACCCTAGATGGAGAGAGAAGATGATGCGGCGGAGGAGGAATCTGATTAGGGTTATTTACCTTAACCAGCAGGTGCCTTATTTATAAGCACGTATTATTGGGCCCCCGTGCTACAACAAAGCCCGTAAACGTATTTTACAGAAGGAGTTAAATTCTGCGCATAGCAGACGATAATATCAAAGAAGAAAAATAAGAAAAGGAGACTATGGTCGCGCGATATGAAAACCTCGACTTAGACTCGGGGGCTCGCCAACAGTAAGACGTTCACAGAAGAAAAGAGGAGCCGAACTTTGAGCCTATGCTTGACTACAAGTAGCCAAGCATAGCCTCGGGGGCTACTCCCATCGGGAGCGCTGAGCACGCACCCGATAGAGGATAAGATAATCAATACTGGAGATGCAGAAGGAGACTACATAGTCGATAAAACTGAAGAGAGATTACTCCCATCGGGAGCGAAGAAGATCAATTTAAAATCCAAAATTCTTTGGTTTATCAGTCAGAAACTTGGCTGCGAAATATAAAGATTCTCGAGTTACGTTATCGCAACGAAACTCGAATGCCGCGAGTTATCGCGAAGGTAAGACCCCGGGATCCGTCCTGTGTGGCCTGGTATAAGCACATGGATGCGCTCTGCTGGTATGTATCCGTGTCTACGACGTGAATAAAATCCTGGTGGACGCACTGGGTACCTTGAGAACCACTGGGATTCATTCTTTGTAAGTCCTAAATGCGGCAAAAGAGTGGATTTGACCGGTATCCCGAATTCAAGTCCAAGGGGATTGAATTTGAAGTAGGTGACAAGTATCTGTTCCGGTAGTTAACTGACCTCTTGATCCGTCAGGGTTGTCAGGCTTGTTCATCAAAACCCCTTGCGAAAGAATTTCATGCAAATAAGTCGAAAAGACTAAAGTCGAAGATTTGAAGATGAGAAGAAGTCGAAGAATTGATCAAGTCGAAGATTTGAAGATTAGAGATTCAACCTGAATCTACAATTCTGGTAGAATCTCAGGGGCTACTGACAAGGGTATAGTTAATAGAGCCCGCTAGTTGAGTACCTCTGAGGCCCGATAAGCTAGGCCCAATTGTAATAATAGTCGAATACGAGTTCTTACCGTATGTCGATATTGTAATCTGTATCGTACCCTACCCGATCCACGAGACCTGGCCACCTATATATAGGGGCCAGGAGGGGACGGTGTAGGTCAGATTGAAAGCAAGCCAGGTTGAACACCCAAGTTTACTTTTGACACACACCTATTTCGACTAACTTTACCTTCGAGTTCATCCGATGCCCTGTCTCCCCGATCCTAAGTCCTTCATCTAGGACATTTGTCGAGTTAACCCTCGTCATAGGGTCTCGATCCTACAGGCAACACTATGCTCTGATACCATTCTGTAGCGCCCTGCCTTATCAAAGACAGGACTCCTGTGTATCTGTGCCATTCCCTGGATCAGTAGATAGCACCACAGTACAAAATAAGTAATCATTGCAATAGCATCAATATTATAACGTAAATCCAGTTACATAGGTCTTCAACCTTACGAGTACACAGCATAAAGCATAGTTGCAATGAGCCTCCATCTTCATCAAGTGCCACAGGCAGACATATTGGAATGTAAGCTCGAGATCCTACTCCTGGTTCCTTACTCGAAATAAAACCTGCACGTTTGAATATGCAGCCCCAGAGGGGTCAGTACAATGATGTACTGGCAAATGACACATATTTGGTGGCATTTTGTGAAAGACTATACTACATGATATTTGGCTGGTGGATCTCATAGGCTGATTTGCATAAAGCCAATTTTATCCTAAAATCCTTTTTAAAACCTTCTTTCATATTTTATTTTTCAAGGGTCAAGACATCCCCCATACATTACATACTGGCCGGTATGTAGTTTCTGGGCGAAACTCAACATAGTTTTGAAGTACAAAAACCACCACCCCTCGGAGTGTATGGCCCTGAGCCTTCTCCTGATTGTTGCTAGTCAAGTTTTAAAGCATTCAGAAAAGATGATGAGATTCTTCCGTACATTCCATGTCTAGAGACTCAATTTGTCCATAACCGAGGACTCGGCTAATCGATTAGTTTTGACACCCTGCAGGGGTTGTGCACTTTCACCTTAAGACTCATTTTATGCCCATACATAAAATGAGACGAGACCTTTTAGAGGAGAGGGCAACTAACTGGCAAGAGTCGTTCCCAACCTACATTTCAACTACCTGCCACTTCCTGCACACAAGTTGAACCCTCACATCTAATCAGTCAAGACAGAGCCCATAATGTCATAAGGCTGCACTGGAAGCACTCTAAGCAAGGAAGACATGGTAACCTCTTTGTTCCTGGGTGGCAATCCACAAGTGAACACCCAGGTAGCAACTACACAATGTGTAGCCCCAAGTCGCCACTCAACATCGCCTCCATCATCAAACCAATCCACCCAGGTGTTTCATTTTAGTTGAAGTTCTTAATTTGTTCACAAAACACTTTTAACAGGTGATCATAGCATGGCATCAATATTTTTCAAAGTATTTAGCATCCTAACAGGTGAGGTTTAAGGATAGCTACACACTACTAGGATCTAAGCATTTTATTAAATAGTTGAATATTCCACCTATCATGCATACTACTGAAATACACTAATGCAGTAGTAAAAATAGGTAGGGGATATGTGTGTCACTTGCCTTTTTGATGATCACGATCTTTCACTTCTCTCAACTAAGCACGTAGCTCTTCGCACCAACTATAGCACAGAAATAACAAAACATAAACAATCCATACAAACACAATTAAACAAATCAAACAATTGAAAGGAGTTTGTTTAACAATTTAGATTTATTGAGATGTTATGATAGAAAGATTTGGTAAAGGAAATATGAATTGTGAGATATGGATTTAAGAGCTTAGTTGGGAAAGATCAATATGATTCGAGAGAGAATTGGACTAGGCATAATATAATTGATGAAGTTTTTATGCTTTATCAAAGCATATAAGAGTTTTAGGAATAGCTCATGTGAAATAAATTACACAAGAGTCAAATTGTGCAACTACAACACTATTGAGTAAATGTGACAACAATTACTCTTAAATAGCATCTATTGCATTTAGGAACTAGGCTAGGTTTTAAGAATGCTTGAACTACTCAATTAGCGCATTTGCAAGTTGAATAGTTCAATACATATGAGTAAAACTAAGTAGGCATTGGATTGGGTATGAATGATTGATATTTGAGGACATGGCTCAAATGGTTCATTGATCAACATGGTGTATAACACATACTATGGTACGGGTTATAACAACTCCACATTGATAGAACCTAAGTTTGAGATGAATTCATATTCTACTCAAGTAGCACAATTGCAATTTGAGTACATACATGAATTAGACAATAATATGTTTAGTTGGACAAGGTATGGATCAAGATAATGTTCAGATGATATTTGATGAATGGGTATGAATAGAGTTTAGAATGACTCAAGTGAATAGATTCACATAGGTATAGAATAATACAACATAACACTACTGAATAAAGTGTGATAACACTTACTCAAAATAGTACATGTTACACATAGGCTTGGGTAGGAGTTTGTGATATATTGAATTACTTAATTAACTTATTTGTAAATTGAATAGTTCAATATAGGCCAACAGGATTAAGTTGGCATGGGGTTGAAAGAGATTGGATGTTATTTAGAATGTTGGTGGTTTCTTGGTCACAAGATTGGCTTGGACAAAAGGATTAGCTTGATCTGGGGTTGACTTTTGAAGATATGGCTAAATCAGAGTTTTAAATTCCTCTTTGAAGAACTCAAATTAGCTTTGAGCACAGTTCAAGAATAGTGTTTGATTGGGAATGGTTTATGATATGGGTGGCATGGAGTGGAGTGTGTCACCACGACTAGCAAAGGAGAACTTAATTGAGATATGCCACTATTTACTCAAATTACTCAGGTGTAATTTGAATACTATGAACGTAAGCCCACAAGAATAATATAGGCATGATATTTGGTGATGATTATGATTAAAAATGATGGTGATGGATAGGTATGATTATAAGATTCAATTTTGTAGAAGGAATTGTATTGAAAAGAATTATAGAATTAATCTATATTGAGATTACTCAAATTCTCATGATTGAATTTGAATAATTGATGAAGTGGTTCAAGAAATTATGGGAGTGATGCTGCTGGATAGCTTGCAGTAAAACAAGGCTACTGAAATTGGAATCATTCTAAAATAAATTTTAGAACTCAAGATATGGTCAAACTAGTGATTTGGACAAATTTGAATGCACAAAGTGTGTGCGATTTTCTTGATCCTATGATGTTCTACATGTTCTGAGGAATCCATAGACTACAAATTTATAAATTTTGGACACTTGGTTCTAAAGATATGAATTAAACAAGCTAACAGAAGGTTTGATTCCAATTTGAAAATAGTTTCAAATTGAACCCATAAAATATGAATTATTATTATACTACTGGATTCTAGATATTCTAAGGATTCCAACGGTATATTATTTGCTATTTTTGGATGCAGGGATCAAAAGATATGAATTTTGCAAGATTGGGATCAAATCTGGTTTGAAAATTATAATTCGAATTTCTGTTTAAACCGGGAGCCGACTCGTGGCTGTCTGTGATTCGCCGGTACCAGTTCGTTAGGATCACCATCGTGGAACGTTGGATCTAAAGGAGATTGGATGCGCGAGATTAACAGGTACCCTTCCACTTAAGTGGATCTATCAGATCCACTGGATCTTGTTTGGACAGCCAGGATTAAAAGAGAGAGAGCTCACCGGTTCGGGAATTAGGGTTTCAGGTCGCCGGCGAGAAATTCGGCGAGGCGCAGTTCTGGTTGATCTCCGGTGAAGCTCCGATGGTGTCCCGAGGTGAAGGAGAGGATGACGGCGTTCCCCGCGATGAGAGGAACCCGATGGTAACCACGGCGACCTCGATCTTTTCCAGAGGGAAAAGCAGAGGACGGCTGGAGGAGATATGGCGGCGGTGTGCTTCGGGTGTGCGTCGATGAGCTCGTTTGGCTGCGAATTGGAGCACTTCGAGAGGATCAGGAGATGTGCCTGGATGTGGCAAAGAGGATACAGGAGATGGGGAGGTCTAGGGCTCACCGGCGGGTACGAATTTCACTCGGGAGGCCTGCAGATTGGCGGAGCTCCGGTGAGAAATTTCACAGTCCTCGCTGCGGCTCGAGCGGAGAAGCAAAAGGGGAGAGGGAGAGGACGCCCGGGGCTATTTATAGGCACAGCGAGAGATCGAAACGGGCAGGGATTAAAGAGGAATTAAACGCCGAGAGAATTCACTGCATGGGCGTAACTCCGGCGTGATTACTGGCTAGGGGAGAGGGATGACACGTGGGGCCCAACTATCAGTGAGTGGGGGCAAAGGGATGCATATCGGTTCGGTAGAGGGCTTCCTGGGCCTCGGGCTGGTTGCGGCATTGGGCCGAAAGGGTTCCCCGGGGTCTTTTCTTATTTTTTTTCTTTTCTTCTTTTTCCTTTTCTGTTTTCTTATTTCTTTTGTAAATCTAACATTTGGATACCAAATGCATTCAAACAAGTTTCTAAATTTTTGTAAAATTCAACACTACAGTTTAAAACAGTAGTGGAACATTTTTCATGGACAAAAATCATTTTCAAGAAGATCTTTTTAAATTGGCCAACATGCTTTATTTTGCATAAAGCAATATGTTGGATTAGGGTTTGAAAATAATCCTTTTAAAATAAGAGGATAACACTTTATAAAATATTATTTACAAATTGTAGTCAACAGAGTCTGCGAAACTACCATAGTAGTCGAGTTCGTCCACGATCCTTCGTGGTGGGAGACCTAGTTTTGCGACTCAGGCAAGACAGCCACGGCAAATTGGAGTCCCCTTGGGTGGGACCTTACATCGTCACCGAAGTAATACCAGGAGGAGCATATCGACTACAAGACAAGAAGACTGGGAAGGACGAGAGCAACCCATGGAATGCAGAGCAGCTACGGCGTTTCTACGCGTAGAATAAAAATAGTGTTATCAGCAAATTCGAGTTAACCTTCTGAACCCAGAACATGAGGCCACAGGTCGGGTTCTTTGGGGTTGAACTCGACAAAATTATGCGAATATCTTTACTTCTTCACCTCGGGGGCTTCAACCCTCGGGTCGTACGAAAGGAATTCTTATCGCGACTTGGAAGACTTTTTTCACTATAAGGTTGTACAGGCAACCCGATAAATATTGAAACAACTTGGTTCGCAAAGGAACCCGATATTCTTCTTATAAATTGGTTCGCAAAGAACCCGATAGATGGAAAAGTATACCTCAGAACAATGACTTGTTTTCCTGGTACTAGCAAAAACATCGACACCAAGTGCGAATATTCATTACAGATAAACATGGTAGCAAGGACATTATCAAATGAAATTACATAAAAAACAAGTCCTAATGGAAGTGGACTTCAGCTTCGTACTTCTTCTGGCAAAGGGTGCCGTCATAGATCTTCACGTCGAACTTCGACGTGCCGATGTGGAAGTCGAAGGCCATGAAGAAGCCTTGATGGATGTCGTGGTCCTCTGCAAACTGCGACCAGCCGCCCTTAAAGTACTGCTCGCCGTCGCCATCATACCACACCTCCACCTCGTATGGGATGCCACTGCCAGACTATTCACGGAGAACCGCCTCTCGCAGTTCGCGGCCATCCATGAACTTGGTAAAATTCAGCGGCAGGCGCTGAATCTCACGGCACTGCGCCATGGCAATGCAGAGGAAGGAAAAGATTCGGGGAGGCGCAGCAGGAGCAGCAGGAGGAGGAGCGATTGGACCTGGAGCAGCGCCAGTCACCTTGGGCTTGTTCTTGCTACCAGGTGGGCGGCCGGGACGACGCTTAGCCGGAGTGTCCAAAGAAGTTCCTGCGGCGGCCGGCGTGGTGTTCTTGTTCTTACTTCCACGAGGGCGACCCCGACCTCGTGGCGCCACCGGGGAGCCAAGGGTCAGACGAGAACCTTCAGCATCAGCCATGAGAACAAGGGAGAAACCTCGGAAAACCCTAGATGGAGAGAGAAGATGATGCGGCGGAGGAGGAATCTGATTAGGGTTATTTACCTTAACCAGCAGGTGCCTTATTTATAAGCACGTATTATTGGGCCCCCGTGCTACAACAAAGCCCGTAAACGTATTTTACAGAAGGAGTTAAATTCTGCGCATAGCAGACGATAATATCAAAGAAGAAAAATAAGAAAAGGAGACTATGGTCGCGCGATATGAAAACCTCGACTTAGACTCGGGGGCTCGCCAACAGTAAGACGTTCACAGAAGAAAAGAGGAGCCGAACTTTGAGCCTATGCTTGACTACAAGTAGCCAAGCATAGCCTCGGGGGCTACTCCCATCGGGAGCGCTGAGCACGCACCCGATAGAGGATAAGATAATCAATACTGGAGATGCAGAAGGAGACTACATAGTCGATAAAACTGAAGAGAGATTACTCCCATCGGGAGCGAAGAAGATCAATTTAAAATCCAAAATTCTTTGGTTTATCAGTCAGAAACTTGGCTGCGAAATATAAAGATTCTCGAGTTACGTTATCGCAACGAAACTCGAATGCCGCGAGTTATCGCGAAGGTAAGACCCCGGGATCCGTCCTGTGTGGCCTGGTATAAGCACATGGATGCGCTCTGCTGGTATGTATCCGTGTCTACGACGTGAATAAAATCCTGGTGGACGCACTGGGTACCTTGAGAACCACTGGGATTCATTCTTTGTAAGTCCTAAATGCGGCAAAAGAGTGGATTTGACCGGTATCCCGAATTCAAGTCCAAGGGGATTGAATTTGAAGTAGGTGACAAGTATCTGTTCCGGTAGTTAACTGACCTCTTGATCCGTCAGGGTTGTCAGGCTTGTTCATCAAAACCCCTTGCGAAAGAATTTCATGCAAATAAGTCGAAAAGACTAAAGTCGAAGATTTGAAGATGAGAAGAAGTCGAAGAATTGATCAAGTCGAAGATTTGAAGATTAGAGATTCAACCTGAATCTACAATTCTGGTAGAATCTCAGGGGCTACTGACAAGGGTATAGTTAATAGAGCCCGCTAGTTGAGTACCTCTGAGGCCCGATAAGCTAGGCCCAATTGTAATAATAGTCGAATACGAGTTCTTACCGTATGTCGATATTGTAATCTGTATCGTACCCTACCCGATCCACGAGACCTGGCCACCTATATATAGGGGCCAGGAGGGGACGGTGTAGGTCAGATTGAAAGCAAGCCAGGTTGAACACCCAAGTTTACTTTTGACACACACCTATTTCGACTAACTTTACCTTCGAGTTCATCCGATGCCCTGTCTCCCCGATCCTAAGTCCTTCATCTAGGACATTTGTCGAGTTAACCCTCGTCATAGGGTCTCGATCCTACAGGCAACACTATGCTCTGATACCATTCTGTAGCGCCCTGCCTTATCAAAGACAGGACTCCTGTGTATCTGTGCCATTCCCTGGATCAGTAGATAGCACCACAGTACAAAATAAGTAATCATTGCAATAGCATCAATATTATAACGTAAATCCAGTTACATAGGTCTTCAACCTTACGAGTACACAGCATAAAGCATAGTTGCAATGAGCCTCCATCTTCATCAAGTGCCACAGGCAGACATATTGGAATGTAAGCTCGAGATCCTACTCCTGGTTCCTTACTCGAAATAAAACCTGCACGTTTGAATATGCAGCCCCAGAGGGGTCAGTACAATGATGTACTGGCAAATGACACATATTTGGTGGCATTTTGTGAAAGACTATACTACATGATATTTGGCTGGTGGATCTCATAGGCTGATTTGCATAAAGCCAATTTTATCCTAAAATCCTTTTTAAAACCTTCTTTCATATTTTATTTTTCAAGGGTCAAGACATCCCCCATACATTACATACTGGCCGGTATGTAGTTTCTGGGCGAAACTCAACATAGTTTTGAAGTACAAAAACCACCACCCCTCGGAGTGTATGGCCCTGAGCCTTCTCCTGATTGTTGCTAGTCAAGTTTTAAAGCATTCAGAAAAGATGATGAGATTCTTCCGTACATTCCATGTCTAGAGACTCAATTTGTCCATAACCGAGGACTCGGCTAATCGATTAGTTTTGACACCCTGCAGGGGTTGTGCACTTTCACCTTAAGACTCATTTTATGCCCATACATAAAATGAGACGAGACCTTTTAGAGGAGAGGGCAACTAACTGGCAAGAGTCGTTCCCAACCTACATTTCAACTACCTGCCACTTCCTGCACACAAGTTGAACCCTCACATCTAATCAGTCAAGACAGAGCCCATAATGTCATAAGGCTGCACTGGAAGCACTCTAAGCAAGGAAGACATGGTAACCTCTTTGTTCCTGGGTGGCAATCCACAAGTGAACACCCAGGTAGCAACTACACAATGTGTAGCCCCAAGTCGCCACTCAACATCGCCTCCATCATCAAACCAATCCACCCAGGTGTTTCATTTTAGTTGAAGTTCTTAATTTGTTCACAAAACACTTTTAACAGGTGATCATAGCATGGCATCAATATTTTTCAAAGTATTTAGCATCCTAACAGGTGAGGTTTAAGGATAGCTACACACTACTAGGATCTAAGCATTTTATTAAATAGTTGAATATTCCACCTATCATGCATACTACTGAAATACACTAATGCAGTAGTAAAAATAGGTAGGGGATATGTGTGTCACTTGCCTTTTTGATGATCACGATCTTTCACTTCTCTCAACTAAGCACGTAGCTCTTCGCACCAACTATAGCACAGAAATAACAAAACATAAACAATCCATACAAACACAATTAAACAAATCAAACAATTGAAAGGAGTTTGTTTAACAATTTAGATTTATTGAGATGTTATGATAGAAAGATTTGGTAAAGGAAATATGAATTGTGAGATATGGATTTAAGAGCTTAGTTGGGAAAGATCAATATGATTCGAGAGAGAATTGGACTAGGCATAATATAATTGATGAAGTTTTTATGCTTTATCAAAGCATATAAGAGTTTTAGGAATAGCTCATGTGAAATAAATTACACAAGAGTCAAATTGTGCAACTACAACACTATTGAGTAAATGTGACAACAATTACTCTTAAATAGCATCTATTGCATTTAGGAACTAGGCTAGGTTTTAAGAATGCTTGAACTACTCAATTAGCGCATTTGCAAGTTGAATAGTTCAATACATATGAGTAAAACTAAGTAGGCATTGGATTGGGTATGAATGATTGATATTTGAGGACATGGCTCAAATGGTTCATTGATCAACATGGTGTATAACACATACTATGGTACGGGTTATAACAACTCCACATTGATAGAACCTAAGTTTGAGATGAATTCATATTCTACTCAAGTAGCACAATTGCAATTTGAGTACATACATGAATTAGACAATAATATGTTTAGTTGGACAAGGTATGGATCAAGATAATGTTCAGATGATATTTGATGAATGGGTATGAATAGAGTTTAGAATGACTCAAGTGAATAGATTCACATAGGTATAGAATAATACAACATAACACTACTGAATAAAGTGTGATAACACTTACTCAAAATAGTACATGTTACACATAGGCTTGGGTAGGAGTTTGTGATATATTGAATTACTTAATTAACTTATTTGTAAATTGAATAGTTCAATATAGGCCAACAGGATTAAGTTGGCATGGGGTTGAAAGAGATTGGATGTTATTTAGAATGTTGGTGGTTTCTTGGTCACAAGATTGGCTTGGACAAAAGGATTAGCTTGATCTGGGGTTGACTTTTGAAGATATGGCTAAATCAGAGTTTTAAATTCCTCTTTGAAGAACTCAAATTAGCTTTGAGCACAGTTCAAGAATAGTGTTTGATTGGGAATGGTTTATGATATGGGTGGCATGGAGTGGAGTGTGTCACCACGACTAGCAAAGGAGAACTTAATTGAGATATGCCACTATTTACTCAAATTACTCAGGTGTAATTTGAATACTATGAACGTAAGCCCACAAGAATAATATAGGCATGATATTTGGTGATGATTATGATTAAAAATGATGGTGATGGATAGGTATGATTATAAGATTCAATTTTGTAGAAGGAATTGTATTGAAAAGAATTATAGAATTAATCTATATTGAGATTACTCAAATTCTCATGATTGAATTTGAATAATTGATGAAGTGGTTCAAGAAATTATGGGAGTGATGCTGCTGGATAGCTTGCAGTAAAACAAGGCTACTGAAATTGGAATCATTCTAAAATAAATTTTAGAACTCAAGATATGGTCAAACTAGTGATTTGGACAAATTTGAATGCACAAAGTGTGTGCGATTTTCTTGATCCTATGATGTTCTACATGTTCTGAGGAATCCATAGACTACAAATTTATAAATTTTGGACACTTGGTTCTAAAGATATGAATTAAACAAGCTAACAGAAGGTTTGATTCCAATTTGAAAATAGTTTCAAATTGAACCCATAAAATATGAATTATTATTATACTACTGGATTCTAGATATTCTAAGGATTCCAACGGTATATTATTTGCTATTTTTGGATGCAGGGATCAAAAGATATGAATTTTGCAAGATTGGGATCAAATCTGGTTTGAAAATTATAATTCGAATTTCTGTTTAAACCGGGAGCCGACTCGTGGCTGTCTGTGATTCGCCGGTACCAGTTCGTTAGGATCACCATCGTGGAACGTTGGATCTAAAGGAGATTGGATGCGCGAGATTAACAGGTACCCTTCCACTTAAGTGGATCTATCAGATCCACTGGATCTTGTTTGGACAGCCAGGATTAAAAGAGAGAGAGCTCACCGGTTCGGGAATTAGGGTTTCAGGTCGCCGGCGAGAAATTCGGCGAGGCGCAGTTCTGGTTGATCTCCGGTGAAGCTCCGATGGTGTCCCGAGGTGAAGGAGAGGATGACGGCGTTCCCCGCGATGAGAGGAACCCGATGGTAACCACGGCGACCTCGATCTTTTCCAGAGGGAAAAGCAGAGGACGGCTGGAGGAGATATGGCGGCGGTGTGCTTCGGGTGTGCGTCGATGAGCTCGTTTGGCTGCGAATTGGAGCACTTCGAGAGGATCAGGAGATGTGCCTGGATGTGGCAAAGAGGATACAGGAGATGGGGAGGTCTAGGGCTCACCGGCGGGTACGAATTTCACTCGGGAGGCCTGCAGATTGGCGGAGCTCCGGTGAGAAATTTCACAGTCCTCGCTGCGGCTCGAGCGGAGAAGCAAAAGGGGAGAGGGAGAGGACGCCCGGGGCTATTTATAGGCACAGCGAGAGATCGAAACGGGCAGGGATTAAAGAGGAATTAAACGCCGAGAGAATTCACTGCATGGGCGTAACTCCGGCGTGATTACTGGCTAGGGGAGAGGGATGACACGTGGGGCCCAACTATCAGTGAGTGGGGGCAAAGGGATGCATATCGGTTCGGTAGAGGGCTTCCTGGGCCTCGGGCTGGTTGCGGCATTGGGCCGAAAGGGTTCCCCGGGGTCTTTTCTTATTTTTTTTCTTTTCTTCTTTTTCCTTTTCTGTTTTCTTATTTCTTTTGTAAATCTAACATTTGGATACCAAATGCATTCAAACAAGTTTCTAAATTTTTGTAAAATTCAACACTACAGTTTAAAACAGTAGTGGAACATTTTTCATGGACAAAAATCATTTTCAAGAAGATCTTTTTAAATTGGCCAACATGCTTTATTTTGCATAAAGCAATATGTTGGATTAGGGTTTGAAAATAATCCTTTTAAAATAAGAGGATAACACTTTATAAAATATTATTTACAAATTGTTTTCAAATCACCTTTTGCAATGCTAACCTTTTAGACAATAGATTCATTTTAGGAGGTATCCTTTGCAAGTAGTTTGCATAGGTTTGAATAAAAAGGAAGTAATATTGATACTTTATTTTCTCAAAGGAGTTCTTCAAAGAAAATAATAGAAAGTTTAAAATAGTTTTCTAATAAAACTTTCAAATAGACTCAAAAAGTTTTTAAATCCCTGTGAAATTCCAATCATCTCAAGCAAAACAAAAGCAAAAAATTTCCCCCAAAATTTGATAAAATCTTGGGATGTTATAGATAGTGTGGGACAATCTAGTTTGGGTACATGCGAACTTTGAGGAGTGCTTCGTAGCCCTACGCATGATTAGTGTTCATTATCCATTGGAGAATAGTTTAGAGTGGCATAGTGAAGTTAGTATCTATTGGTTCAATTATGTTATATTTTGTTGAGAGTGTGTCCACTAGTGAAAGTATGATCCCTAGGCCTTGTTTCCAAGCATTGAACACCGTTTACATTCAGTTTTGTTACATGTTTGCTCGCAGTGATATTTATTTCAGATTACATTTACTACTTATAATCATCACTACTACTTGTATTTCACTATCTCTTCGCCGAACTAGTGCACCTATACATCTGACAAGTGTATTGGGTGTGTTGGGGACACAAGAGACTTTCTGTATCGTAATTGCAGGATTGCTTGAGAGGGATAGCTTTGACCTCCTCCTCCCTGAGTTCGATAAACCTTGGGTGATCCACTTAAGGGAAACTTGCTGCTGTTCTACAAACCTCTGCACTTGGATGCCCAAAACTGTCTACAAGAACAGACGCGTGTGTAGACATCAAGCTCTTTTCTGGCGCCATTGCCGGGGAGGTAAGGTAAAAGGTACTTGATACGTCTCAAACGTATCTATAATTTTTGATGCTCCATGCTTGTTTTTACACCATTTCCTTTATGTTTTGTTACACTTCATGGCATTTTTATGCATTTTCCAGAACTAACCTATTAATGAGATGCCACAGTGCCAGTTCCCTATTTTCTGCTGTTTTTGTGTTTCAGAAAAGTTACACAGGAAATATTCTCAAAATTGGACGAAACAAAAGCCGAACCTCCTAATATTTAACGAAGCTTCCAGAAGACCGAAGAGGAGACGGAGGGGGGCCACAGGCCAGCCACACCATAGGGTGGCGCGGCCAGCCCCTGGCCCGCGCCCCCTATGGGTGAGGCCACCTGGCCCACCTCCTGACGCTGCCCCTTCGCCTATAAAGACCCCTCGACGGGAAAAACCTAAATACCCGATCAATTTTCCAGAAACACATCACGATCCGCCGCCATCGTCGACCCGAGATCAGGAGGGTCCAGAAGCTCTTCCCGGCACCTTGCCGGAGAGGGGAATCGCCACCGGAGGTCTTCTTCATCGCCATGCTTGCCTCCGGCACGACGAGTGAGTAGTCTACCTTGGACTATGGGTCCATAGCAGTAGCTAGATGGTTTTCTTCTCCACCATGTGCTTCATGTTTAGATCTTGTGAGCTACCCTACATGATCAAGATCATCTTTATGTAATTCTACATGTTGTGTTTGTTGGGATCTGATGAATATTGGTGTTATTATTAAGTTGATGTTCTGAATTTTATCTTATGTTATCTCTATGTTGTTTATGATCTTGCATGATCTCCGTTGTTAGTAGCTATCTTGGCCAAGTAGATACTAGTGACTCCAAGAGGGGGTATTTATGCTCGATAGTTGGGTTCATGCCTCTATTTAATCTGGGGAGTGACAGAAACCTCTAAGGTTATAGATGTGTTGTTGCCACTAGGGAGAAAACAACATTCTTGTGTCTAAGGACATTCGCTTTGTTTACATTACACACTTTGCTTAATGCAGTTATTTGTTGTTCGCAACTTAATACTCAAGGGGTCCTCGGATGATTCCCCGTGAGTGGATTATTAGTCATAGATGCAGTTGGATGGCGGTCTATGTATCTTGTTGTAATGCCCAGAGTAAATCTCATAGTGATCCTCTTGACATATGCACGTTATCTTTATTCTATCAATTGCCCAACTGTAATTTGTTTACCCAGCATGTCGTTATTTATCTTATGGAGAGACACCACTAGTGAACTGTGGACCCCAGTCCAATTTCCTTTATATTGCTATTACCATTTACTTTTACTAGCATTGTTTACTTTCTCGCATACTACTATTGCTTTCCACTCGATACGCTCATTCCTTTGTTTATAGCAAACCGATGAGATTGACAACCTCATCGTAAGTTGGGAGCAAAGTATTTGTTTGTGTTGTGTGCAGGTTTCACGTTGCTGCTGGTGCAAAGCAAAGCACTGGACGAGGCGCCCTATAAATTGTCCGGAGCTATCGCGAAGCTAGCAGGCATCACCTTCTGAAGTTTAGCTTTTTCCTACTCGTTCAATAAACCTCAGTTTCTTACTGAGGGAAGACTTCCTACTGTGCTCATCATACCTTCCTCTTGGGGTTCCCAACTGGGTGGTTATCTGCCCGCATCAAGCACTTTTTCTGGCGCCATTGCCGGGGAAAAAGAAGATTTTTGCAAGGGGAGTCTCGCATGCACAATCTTTACTTTGTTTTAGTTTTGCTTTACTTTATTTTTGCTTGCATCATTTTATCAAAAATACAAAAAAAATAGTTTCCTTATAGTTGTTATTTTTACTTGTCTGCTTTTAGCTTTGCTAGAATGGGTACTCATGAGAACACCAAGTTGTGTGATTTTACTAGCACTAATAATAGTGATTTTATCTGCACTCCTATTGCGCCACCTGCTCCCGCTGCAAATTTTTATGAGATTAAGCCTGCTTTATTGAACCTTGTTATGAAAGAGCAATTTTCTGGTGCTAGTACTGATGATGCTACAGCTCATCTCAACAATTTTGTTGAGCTATGTGAGATGCAAAAATATAAGGATGTAGAAGGTGATATTATTAAGCTTAAGTTGTTTCCTTTCTCTTTAAGAGGAAAAGCTAAGGATTGGTTGCGATCTTTGCCTAAAAATAGTATTGATTCATGGGCTAAGTGTAAGGATGCTAAGGATTGGTTGCTATCCTCCTGCTAAGATTATAGCTTTGCGTAGTGATATTATGAAGTTTAGCCAGTTTGATAATGAACATGTTTCTCAGTCTTGGGAAAGAATGAAATCTATGATAAAGAATTGTCCCACTCATGGACTGACTACTTCGATGATTGTCCAAACTTTTTATGCAGGACTGAATTTTTCTTCAAGAAATCTAATGGATTCAGCTGCTGGAGGCACTTTTATGTCCCTTACCTTGGGCGCCGCAACAAAGCTTCTCGACAATATGATGGTAAATTATTCTGAATGGCACACCGAGAGAGCTCCATGAGGTAAGAAGGTAAATTCTGTTGAGGAAACCTCCTCCTTGAGTGATAAGATTGATGCTATTATGCTTATGCTTTCTAATGATAGAGCTCATGTTGATCCTAATAATTTTCCTTTAGCCTCTTTGGTTGCTCAATAAGAGCATGTTGATGTAAACTTCATTAGAAATAATAATTTTAACAACAATGCTTATAAGAACAATTTTGCTAGTAACAATTATAGGCCGTATCCTTCTACCAATGGTAATGGTTATGGTAACTCTTATGGTAATTCCTCCAACAACACTAGGGGCGCACCCTCCGATCTTGAGGTAATGCTCAAGGACTTCATCGGTAAGCAAACTACTTTTAACAAGTCTGTTGAGGAAAAGTTAGGCAAAATTGATATCCTTGCTTCTAAAGTTGATAGCCTTGCTCTTGATGTTTAACTTCTAAAATTAAAAGTGTTGCCTAATGATGTGAAGGAGAACAATACTTTTGCCACTGCTAATGCTATCCAAGTTAAAATTGATGAAAATGTTAGGTTGTTAGCAAAATTGCATGCTAGGTGGGAAAGAGAAGATGAGATGGCTAGAAAGATGAAGGTATGTACTATTACTACCTCTAATGATGTTGTTCCAAGTGCTAGCAATCCTCTTACTTTGATTGGTGTAGAGAAAACTCCCACTCCTTGTACTAAAAAGCCCAAAACTGCTAATGATTTTGATGTTGATGGCTGCAATATATCTGAAGTTATTTTGTTCTTACAAAAGCTTACTTTGAGTCCCAATGCTAGTTCTATAAATGTTGCTTTTACTAAGCATATTACAAATGCTCTCATGCAAATTAGGGATGAAAAGTTGAAACAAAAGGCTTCTATTCCCAAGAAGTTAGAAGATGGTTGGGAACCCATCATTGATATGCATGTTAATGGTTTTGATTGCCATGCTTTATGTGATCTAGGTGCTAGTATTTCTATTATGCTAAGAAAGATTTATGATATGCTTAATTTACCACCACTTGAAAAGTGTTATTATGATGTTCCTATTGCTGATGTTGCTAAGAAGAAACCTTTGGGAAGGATTAATGATGTTCTTATTATGGTTAACAATAACCTTGTTCCCGTTGATTTCCTTGTTATGGATGTTGAATGCAATGCTTCATGTCCTATTATTTTGGGAAGACCCTTTCTTCGAACTGTCGGTGCCATTATTGATATGAAGGAAGGCACCATCAAATATCATTTTCTACTTAAGAAAGATATGGAACACTTCCCTAGGAAGAGAAAGAAATTAATTTTTGACTCTATTCTTAGAGCAAATTATGAGCTTGATGCTTCATCGCTTGATATTACTTCATTTACACTTTCTGCGCCTAGCTCAAAGGCGTTAAAGAAAAACACTCTTGGGAGATAACCCAATGTTTTAGTTTCAGTTCTTTTTTATTTTATTTGAGTCTTGGAAGTTATTATTACTGTAATAACCTCTCCTTATCATTTTTATTTCGTTGTTGTGCCAAGAGAAATCTCTGATTTGAGTGAGGTAAGATTTGGGGAAGTTGCTGTCCTGAAATAGATTTCGGTGCTGTGTTTTTGACCTGCGATTTCTTGTGCATATGCCCCAGGTTATATCCAAACTTTCATTAATTTTACACTTTTTGATTTGAGCAACATAAAACCCTCGAAAAAATCGATCTTTGTCAGCTGTTCTATTTTGACAGATTTCTGCCACTATTTGTGTTTGCCTCTCGATCACTTTCTTTTTGAGTTCTTTTGATCACAGAACTTTTGGAGAAGTTGCTACAGTAGTATATGCTTTATATGTGGTGTTTTTGAGTTGAAACCTGAACCAAAAAAGGATTGATTCATTATTATGCTTACACTAATGTTGCTAATAGAATTGTGTTGAGTTTTGTATAAAGGAAGTTTTCAAGTGTAGGGATTGGAGAATGATGAGATGAGGTGAAGAATGGACAAAAGCTCAAGCTTGGGGATGCTCACGCACCCCAAGAAATATCCAAGAGGTACAAGCGTCAAAGCTTGGGGATGCCCCCGAGGCACCCCTTCTTCATCGGCAAAAATCAGGTCACCTTTCAACACACTATATTTTTATTGCTTCATGCACTATGCGTTTTTCTTGGAGCGTCTTTACTTTAGTTTTCAGTTTTGTTTTGTTTTTTTTGCTGAAATAAATGTTTGGATCCCAACAAATTTCTTTTGGAGAAGATTACTCGTTTTCATTTGCCAAGAACACTCCGTTTTTCACTCTTATCGTTCAACGAGTGTTCTCTTTTTATAGAACTGCGTTTAGCTTTCGTTTTTCACCTAGATTTTTGTTCAGATCTTGTTTTATCTTTGCATCAAGGTGTATTTTGACCTCTGGTCCATTTTGGTATTTGTCAAAAGAGTTGTTTTAAAAAGGTTCGAATGGTGTTGGAAAAGAGAAAAAAATTATGCAAAAAAGTGGTACAAAAAGGAGCTTGTTTAGACTGCGGCTTAGGCTTTTGCATGTCGTGCTTGATGTCATTTCGATAGTATGCTTAGTGATTTTTGCTGTAGCATGACTTGTCTCAAATGACCGAGATTGCTTAATGATCCTTTGAAAAAATCATGCGTTGTTTTTTATTATGTGGAAGCATTTATTTGGTTTACTCCTTTGATGCTTTAATTGGGTTGACTTGGCGCATGCTTACACATGTTGACTACAAAATAAGTCACCTAAAGCCTCTATGATCATTTGGTTTTTGGCTTGTGATGCCACTTTATGCTTCTTTTAATGATGTTTTGTCGCTTTGCATGATTATGGCCATTATTGCTCTCTTAGTTGGTCGCTCCCAGTCTTTTGCTAGCCCTCATTTTGTACTGAGTATGAGCTCTACTCGTGCATCCAACTCCTAAAAACCAAGTTATTCTAATGTGTCCACCATACATACCTATTAGCAATTTGCTATTCCAAAGTACATTTGACTTGCTTTTATCTATCCTTCAAATTAAACTCTTTTTGGTGTTATGTGAAAATTAGTCAGTAAAGCTCTCACGAACCTGATGGCACACTTTACTTTTCTCGCTTTTAAAATTTTGACATTGTGGCTCTCTTATGTTGAGTTGTTATGCTTGCAAGTTGTAAGTTGGAAATTAGCCAAACCATGTCGTCATGGGGTAAGCTTTCAACATTGCACTTCTCTTATTTGAGTTGATATCGTGATCTTTTGTTTATGGATACTCGCGATGTGAAATAAGTTGGGAATCTTGCGGGATCATGGAGTTTTTATATGTGTTAGAGAAACGCCTGGGCCGCTAATCTAAGCCATGCATAATTCATGGTGGAAATTTACAGTATGCCCATAGTGAACATTCGATGACGCATCTCAAAATCAAAAGCTATACCAATGGTAAATAAAAGAGATGCCGAGGTGTTCATTGTCTGTTTGTCCTGTCATTTTGATGTGGGCTTGTTCCATGTCATCGGGCACGGAGGTACCCCGTTGGCGGTTCTCGATGATACACATTGATGTCTACGCACGCGTCTGTTCTTGTAGACTGTGTTGGGCCTCCAAGTGCAGAGGTTTGTAGAGCAGCAGCAAGTTTCCCTTAAGTGGATCACCCAAGGTTTATCGAACTCAGGGAGGAAGAGGTCAAAGCTACCCCTCTCAAGCAACCCTGCAATTACGATACAGAAAGTCTCTTGTGTCCCCAACACACCCAATACACTTGTCAGATGTATAGGTGCACGAGTTCGGCGAAGAGATAGTGAAATACAAGTAGTAGTGATGATTATAAGTAGCAAATGTGATCTAAAATAAATATTGCTGCGAGCAAAAATGTAACAAAACAGGAAGTAAACGGTGTGCAATGCTCGGAAACAAGGCCTAGGGATCATACTTTCACTAGTGGACACACTCCCAACAAATATAACATAATTGAACAAATAAATAACTTCTCTTCACTATGGTACTCTGAATTACTCTCCTATTGAATAACACTAATCATTGCGTAGGGCTACGAAGCACTCCTCAAAGTTCATCAAGTACTTGACAAACACCACTCATAGAGATATCCAAATCAAATCACAACTCAAGATAGATATTATTGCAACTTAGACCAAGTACTAACACAGTGCACACACTGTCAACATTACACCATGAAAGGAGGAATAGATCACTTCAATACTATCATAGTGATAATTATTCTCATAATCCATAAAAGATCACAATCGTAGCCTAGACCAAGTACCACCATGATGCACGCACTGTCACCGTTACACCATGGCAGGAGGAATAGATTACTTTAATAACCCACTAGAGTACACATAATGAAGAAGAGTAACATATACTTATTCAACATGATACAAAGCTCATGATCACATAAAGATCACATCATGGGAGAGAGAGGTGAACCACATAGCTACCGGTAGAGCCCTCAGCCCCGGGGATGAACTACTCCCTCCTCATCATAGGAGACAGCAAGGTTGATGGAGATGGCGGTGAGGTCGATGGAGACGGCGGAGACGGCAATAGAGACCGATGGAGATGGCTTCGGGGGCACTTCCCCGTCCCGGCAGGGTGCCGGAACAGAGACTTCTGTCCCCCGAAATTTGGCTTCGACGGCGGCGGAACTGTGGAACTCTTTCTGGAAAATTTCGCCGACTCCCCTAGGGTTTTCTGTCCCGAGGCTTTATATAGGCGAAGGGGCATCGTCAGGGGGCTGCCAGGGACTCCTCACACCAGGTGGGCACGGCCAGGGGCTGGGCCGCGCCCCCTACGTGTGAGAGCGGCCTCTGGCCCCCCTCCGGCTCTCTTTCGGTCTTCGGGAAGCTTCCGGGAAAAATAAAACTTCTGGAACTTGTTTCGTCCAATTCCGAGAATATTTCCTGTGTAGCTTTTCTGAAACACAAAATAGTAGAAAATAGGGAACTGGCACTGTGGCATCTTGTCAATAGGTTAGTTCCGGAAATCGCATAAAAGTGCCACGAAGTGTAACGAAACACAAGGCAAATGGTGTAAAAACAAGCATGGAGCATCAAAAATTATAGATACGTTTGAGACGTATCAGCATCCCCAATCTTAACTCTAGCTCGTCCTCGAGTAGGTAAGTGATAACAAAAGAAATAATTTTTGAGGTGACATGCACCATCACAATCTTGATCATATAGGTAAAGCATTGAGTGCTGAGATCAAAGAACTTAAAACATGGGCATGAAAGACATAATCTTGATAATAGAAACTTAGCAACCATGTTATAACATGAAAAAGAACATAAACAAAAGATCATGAATAATGAAACAATGAAAGTCTAACGTGTGTTCAAATCATATGGAAAAACATAGTAAATGGTTTTCAGCTTGTCCCTCATGGAGAGCAAAACATAAATGCATAGGACACCTTCAAGTTTAAGAGGGCGACTAGATACAAATAATTTAAGAACAGGTGAAACCATAGTCATGAATCAATCAATGATAAACTTTGGGACAATGCACATTATACTCAGAATGACAACTATGCTCTCTTAATGGTGCATAAAGATAGAAGGTGGAGACTCAACATAAAAGTAAAAGAAAGGCCCTTCGCAGAGGGAAGCAGTGATTAAACATGTGCTAGAGCTTTTCATTTGTAAAACAGAGAGATAAAAATTGGTTTTGAGAGGTGGTTGCTTTTGTCAACGACTGGCAATGGGGTTCTTACTATCTTCCATACAAAAATGAAGCAAGTTTTTGAGAGATAGATTGGCACTTTTGTGTTCTTTTATAAAGCTTGACACTCCTCCCCACCTTTTTTCCTTTCTCAAACCATGGCTAACCGATTCCATCGGGTGCCCACCAACATTCACATACCATGGAGGAGTGCCTTTTTTCTTTCTTTTTTCTCTTTTTTTTTCTTTTTGGAATAAGCAATATGGAAGATAGCAAATCCGACCACTACGTCCCCATGAGCTGAAAACACTGTCACAAAACGAGAAGTATTTTGAAGGTTTTTTTTCAAAGGTAGCACATGAAAATTTACTTTGGAATGGCTTACAAATACCATGCATAGGAATTTATAGTGGACACAATGGCAAACTTGGTTTTTGAGGAGTTGGATGCACGAGTAGAGCTCATACTCAGTACACGGCGAGGGCTAGCAAAAGACTGGGAGCGACCAACTAAGAGAGCAATAATGGCCATAATCATGCAAAGCGACAAAGCAACATTAAAATAAGCATAAGATGGCATCAAAAGTCAAAAACTAAATGATCATAGAGGCTATAGGCAACTTATTTTTGTAGTCAACATGGTGTAAGCATGCGCCAAGTGAACCCAAATAACGCATCAAAGGATAAAACCAAATTAATGCTTCCAAATAATATAAACAACGCATGATTTTTTTCAAAGGCTCATTAAGCAATCTTAGTCATTTGAGACAAGTCATGCTACAGCAAAAATCACTAAGCATACTATCAAAACGACATCAAACATGACATGAAAAAGTCTAAGCCGCAGTCTAAACAAGCTCCTTTTTGTACCACTTTTTTGTATGAAACTTTTTCTCTTTTCCAACACCATTCAAACCTTTTTGAGGAAACTCTTTTGAGGAAAACCAACATATACCAGAGGTCCAAATACACCTTGATGCAAATATAAAACAAGATCTGAACAAAAATCAAGGCGAAAAATGCAAGCTAAACGCAGTAGCAGAAAAAGAGAACACTCGTTGAACGATAAGAGTGAAAACTAGAGTGTTCTTGGCAAACGAAAAGCGAGTTCATCTCCTCCAAAAGAAACATGATGTGATCTAACCATTTATTGCAGAAAACAAAACAAAATAAAACTAAAACAAAAACAACTGACACTCCAAGAAAAATGCATAGTGCATGAAGCAATAAAAATATAGTGTCTTGAAAGGTGACCTGATTTTTGCCGATGAAGAAGGGGTGCCTCGGGGGCATCCCCAATCTTTGACACTTGTACTTCTTGGATATTTCTTGGGGGTTGCATGGGCATCCCCAAGCTTGAGCTTTTTTCCATTCTTCATCTCTTCTCATCATTCTCCAATCCCTACACTTGAAAACTTCCTTCATACAAAACTAAACACAATTCTATTAGCAACATTAGTGTAAACATAACATAGAATAAACCCTTTTTGCTTCAGGTTTCAACTCAAAACCACCACATATAAAGAATATACTACTGTAGCAACTTCCCCAAAAGTTCTGTGATCAAAAGAACTCAAAAAGAAAGCGATAAAGCGGCAAACACAAATATTGGCAGAAATCTGTCAAAACAGAACAGCTGACAAAGGCCGAATTTTTGAGGGGTTTTCTGTTGCTCAAATAAAAAAGTGTTGAACTAATGAAAGTTTGGATATAACCTGGGGCATATGCACAAGAAATCGCAGGTCCAAAATATATACTGAGAATTTTCACGAATTTTTACGGTGCAGCACCGAAAACTGTTTCAGGACAGTAACATCCCCAAATCTTACCTCACTCAAATTAGAGGCTTCTCTTGGCACAACAACGAAATAAAAAGGATAAGGAGAGGTTATTACAGTAGTAATAACTTCCAAGACTCAAATAAAATAAAAAGTACTGAAAATAAACAATGGGTTATCTCCCAAGAGTGCTTTTCTTTAACGCCTTTGAGCTAGGTGCAGTAATTTGCAAAGATGCTCATGTGGGCGCCATATAAGAGCTTGAGGCAAAGGCGCCATATAGGAACTTAAAGCAATAGAGAGCATCAAAAAGCAAATATGAAAGACATTTAAATCTAAACCACTTCCTATGCATAGGAATCTTGTAAGAAAATAAATCAACGAGGCACATAGTAGCAAGCATGGATAGATAAAACAAGTGCCACTTCAAGATTTGCAACATAAAGAGGGGAAACTCAATATTATTGAGATCCATAAAACCATGTTTCCCTCTCTCATAATAACTTTCAGTAGCATCATGAATAGAACTAACAATATAACTATCACATAAAGCATCCCTATCATGAGCCACATGCATAAAAGAATTAATACTCACCACAGGAACAATAGTAGTAGGAGCAAATTCAATAGAATAATTATTCTCATCACCATAATCATCAAAAATAGGAGGCATATTGTAATCATAACTAATTTTCTCCTCAAAAGTAGGTGAACTGAAAATATTATACTCATCATCATAACCATCATAAACTAGAGGTTTAGTATCATCACAAGCTAGAGAGCAACTATTTCGCAAAGCATACTCATCAAACATATCATCATAAGAAGGAACATGGATAGTACTAATGGTACAACAATTATTAACCTTAGAATTGGTACCAAAAAGATTTTCAATATCAAAAGTAGAGTGTTTTTCCCAATCATGATCACTAACATAGGTAACAGGC
Organism: Dactylis glomerata; assembly: GCA_007115705.1. NCBI lineage: Eukaryota > Viridiplantae > Streptophyta > Magnoliopsida > Poales > Poaceae > Dactylis > Dactylis glomerata. The sequence goes on along the minus strand of QXEO01000460.1, from coordinate 2,933,371 downwards.
ATAGGAACATCACATAGGGGAGATAAAATATCATCAGAGCAAACTTTCTCCACTAAAGCTGGGGAACTAAAAATATCATGCTTAACAAAACCAGCTTCCCCAAGCTTAGACTTTTCTATAGCATTAGCAACAACGGTATTCAAAGCATTCATACTAACAACACTATTAGCATGCGAATAAAGCTCCAAAGGTTTTTCAATTTTCTCTTCAAATCTAAACTCAGGAAAAAGACTAAAGAACTCTTTATTTTCCATTAAGCCTAACTAGTGAAAATAAAAACAAGAAACAAAAAGATGTAATTGCAGAATCTAAAGGAAATAACTTCGAGCACTCACTAGCAACTAAAAGACTTAGTAGCCAAAGAATGTGAGTACCTTTTACCTTACCTCCCCGGCAACGGCGCCAGAAAAGAGCTTGATGTCTACGCACGCATCTGTTCTTGTACACAGTGTTGGGCCTCCAAGTGCAGAGGTTTGTAGAGCAGCAGCAAGTTTCCCTTAAGTGGATCACCCAAGGTTTATTGAACTCAGGGAGGAAGAGGTCAAAGCTACCCCTCTCAAGCAACCCTGCAATTACGATACAGAAAGTCTCTTGTGTCCCCAACACACCCAATACACTTGTCAGATGTATAGGTGCACTAGTTCGGCGAAGAGATAGTGAAATACAAGTAGTAGTGATGATTATAAGTAGCAAATGTGATCTAAAATAAATATCGCTGCGAGCAAACATGTAACAAAATAGGAAGTAAACGGTGTGCAATGCTTAGAAACGAGGCCTAGGGATCATACTTTCACTAGTGGACACACTCCCAACAAATATAACATAATTGAACAAATAAATAACTTCTCTTCACTATGGTACTCTGAATTACTCTCCTATTGAATAACACTAATCATTGCGTAGGGCTACGAAGCACTCCTCAAAGTTCATCAAGTACTTGACAAACACCACTCATAGAGATATCCAAATCAAATCACAACTCAAGATAGATATTATTGCAACTTAGATCAAGTACTAACACGGTGCACACACTGTCAACATTACACCATGAAAGGAGAAATAGATCACTTCAATACTATCATAGTGATAATTATTCTCATAATCCATAAAAGATCACAATCGTAGCCTAGACCAAGTACCACCATGATGCACGCACTGTCACCGTTACACCATGGCAGGAGGAATAGATTAGTTTAATAACACACTAGAGTACACATAATGAAGAAGAGTAACATCTACTTATTCAACATGATACAAAGCTCACAATCACATAAAGATCACATCATGGGAGAGAGAGGTGAACCACATAGCTACCGGTAGAGCCCTCAGCCCCGGGGATGAACTACTCCCTCCTCATCATAGGAGACAGCAAGGTTGATGGAGATGGCGGTGAGGTCAATGGAGACGGCGGAGACGGCGATGGAGACCGATGGAGATGGCTCCAGGGGCACTTCCCCGTCCCGGCAGGGTGCCGGAACAAAGACTTCTGTCCCCCGAAATTTGGCTTCGACGGCGGCGGAACTGCGGTACTCTTTCTGGAAAATTTCGCTGACTCCCCTAGGGTTTTCCGTCCCGAGGCTTTATATAGGCGAAGGGGCATCATCAGGGGGCTGCCAGGGACTCCTCACACCAGGTGGGCGCGGACAGGGGCTGGGCCGCGCCCCCTACGTGTGAGGGCGGCCTCTGGCCCCCCTCCGGCTCTCTTTCGGTCTTCGGGAAGCTTCCAGGAAAAATAAGACTTCTGGAACTTGTTTCGTCCAATTCCGAGAATATTTCCTATGTAGCTTTTCTGAAACACAAAACAGCAGAAAACAGGGAACTGGCACTGTGGCATCTTGTCAATAGGTTAGTTCCGGAAATCGCATAAAAGTGCCACAAAGTGTAACGAAACACAAGGCAAATGGTGTAAAAACAAGCATGGAGCATCAAAAATTATAGATACGTTTGAGACGTATCACACATATATTTACAATGACAAGAGCTTGCTTGGGACCCTAAGTCGAGTAGCATGAGGTTTGGGTATTCATACTTCACGGGACACGAGGTTTTCAACTTATGATTTGTCAAGCATATGCTTCATAATTGTACTCGCATTAACTCTAACCATTCAAGATGCTTATGATGGGGGCAATGAGAGCTCAAAGCTAGTAAGTACCATAATTTTTGAAGGTTTTTAAAATTTGCAATCATTGCTTCCCTCTGCGAAGGGCCTTTCTTTTACTTTTATGTTGAGTCTCCACCTTCTACCTTTATGCACCGTCTAAGAGAGCATAGTTGTCATTCTGAGTTTAATGTGCATTGTCCCAAAGTTATCATTGATTGACTCATGATTATGGTTTTGCTTGTTCTTAAATTATTTGTATCTAGTCGCCCTCTTAAACTTGAAGGTGTCCTATGCATTTATGTTTTGCTATTCCATGAGGGACAAGTTGAAAACCATTTGCTATGTTTTCCATATGGTTGAAACATACACGTGACTTTCATTGTTTCATTTTTCATGATCTTTCATTTGTGTTCTTTTTCATGTTATAACATGGTTGCTGAGTTTCTGCTATCAAGATTATGTCTTTCATGACCATGTTTTAAGTTCTTTGATCTCAGCACTCAATGCTTTACATAGATGATCAAGATTGTGATGGTGCATGTCACCTCAAAAATTATTCTTTTGTTATCACTTACCTACTCGAGGACGAGCAGGAGTTAAGCTTGGGGATGCTTGATACGTCTCAAATGTATCTATAATTTTTGATGCTCCATGCTTGTTTTTACACCATTTGCTTTATGTTTTGTTACACTTCATGGCATTTTTATGCATTTTCCGAAACTAACCTATTAACGAGATGCCACAGTGCCAGTTCCCTATTTTCTGATGTTTTTGTGTTTCAGAAAAGTTACACCAGAAATATTCTCAGAATTGGACGAAACAAAAGCCAAACCTCCTAATATTTAACGAAGCTTCCAGAAGACTGAAGAGGAGACGGAGGGGGTCCACGGGCCAGCCACACCATAGGGTGGCGCGGCCAGCCCCTGGCCCGCGCCCCCTATAAGTGAGGCCACCTGGCCCACCTCCTGACGCTGCCCCTTCACCTATAAAGACCCCTCGATGGGAAAAACCTAAATACCTGATCAATTTTCCAGAAACACATCGCGATTCGCCGCTGTTGTCGACCCGAGATCGGGAGGGTCCAGAAGCTCTTCCCGGCACCCTGCCGGAGAAGGGGAATCGCCACTGGAGGTCTTCTTCATGGCCATGTGCTGTGGCGGTGTGTGATAGTGTAAATCACCGTCCAGTTGGGAACCCCAAGAGGAAGGTTTGATGAGTACAACAGTGAGTTTTCCCTCAGTAAGAAACCAAGGTTTGTCAGTCCAGGAAAAACCCAAACTCAAGAAGGTGATGCTTGCTAGCCTAGTGACTTCCAACAAGGGTGCCGTTTACGACACTTGTTAGTGCATCTTCGACTAGTAGCAACGCGGAACCTGCACACAATACAACCAAATACTTTGCTCCCAACTTACGATGAGGTTGTCAATCTCACCGGTTTGCTGTAAACAAAGGAATGAGCGTATCGAGTGGAAAACAATAGTAGTATGCGAGAAAGTAAACAGTGCGAGTAAAGTAAACAGGTGATAGCAATATAAAGGAAATAGGACCAGGGTCCACAGTTCACTAGTGTTGTCTCTCCATAAGATAAATAACGACATGCTGGGTAAACAAATTACAGTTGGACAATTGATAGAATAAAGACAACGTGCATATGTCGAGAAGATCACTATGAGATTTACTCTGGGCATTACAACAAGATACATAGACCGCCATCCAACTGCATCTATGACTAATAATCCACCCACGGGGATATCGTCCGAACACCCCACAAGTATTAAGTTGCGAACAACAGATAACTGCATTAAGTTGCGAACAAAGCTTAATACTTGTGGGGTGTTCGGACGATATCCCCGTGGGTGGATTATTAGTCATAGATGCAGTTGGATGGCGGTCTATGTATCTTGTTGTAATGCCCAGAGTAAATCTAATAGTGATCCTCTCGACATATGCACGTTGTCTTTATTCTATCAATTGCCCAACTGTAATTTGTTTACCCAGCATGTCGTTATATATCTTATGGAGAGACACCACTAGTGAACTATGGACCCCGGTCCTATTTCCTTTATATTGCTATCACCTGTTTACTTTACTCGCACTGTTTACTTTCTCGCATACTACTATTGCTTTCCACTCGATACACTCATTCCTTTGTTTACAGCAAACCGGTGAGATTGACAACCTCATCGTAAGTTGGGAGCAAAGTATTTGTTTGTGTTGTGTGCAGGTTTCACGTTGCTGCTGGTGCAAAGCAAAGCACTGGACGAGGCGCCCTATAAATTGTCCAGAGCTGTCGCGAAGCTAGCAGGCATCACCTTCTGAAGTTTAGCTTTTTCCTACTGGTTTGATAAACCTCGGTTTCTTACTGAGGGAAGACTTTCTACTGTGCTCATCATACCTTCCTCTTGGGGTTCCCAACTGGGTGGTTATCTGCCCGGATCAGTACTCACATCCTTTGGTTACTAAGTCTTTTAGTTGCTGGTGAGTGCTCAAAGTTATTTCCTTTAGATTCTGCAATTATATCTTTTTGTTTCTTGTTTTTATTTTCACTAGTTAGGCTTAATGGAAAATAAAGTTTTATAGTATCTTTCCTGAGTTTAGACTTGAAGTGTTTGAAAAACCTTTGGAGCTTTATTCGCATAGCAATGTTATTTGTATGAATTCTTTGAATACCATTATTGCTAATGCTATAGAAAGGTCTAAGCTTGGGGAAGCTGGTTTTGCTAAGCATGATATTTTTAGTTCCCCAGCTTTAGTGGAGAAAATTTGCTCTGATGATATTTTATCTCCCATATGTGATGTTTCTAATGATGTTTGTGATCCTCGTTCCTTTAAAATACCTATGAAAATTGTTGAACATGCTTTGAATAACTGCTATCTAGGGGATGGAACTATCCATCCCGGTGATCATTTGCTCTTTATACATGAATTATGCGAGGTGTTCAAGTGTGCAGTTATTTCTACAGGTGAAGTTAAGAGGAAGCTATTTTCTTTATCACTGAAGGGCAGAGCGGCAGAATGGTATAAGACACTGAATGATGGCCGACCTATTGGCTGGGAGGAAATTGTACCTCTCTTTTATTCTAAATTCTATCCTTCTAGTGAGGTTTATAAAGATAGGAATTATATTTATAATTTTCATTCGCATGATGGAGAAAGCATTGCCCAAGCGTGGGGAAGATTGAAGTCACTAATGCTCAAATGTCCTATTCATGAGCTTCCCCATAATATTGTTATTAATAATTTTTATGCAAGGCTTTCAGGATATTACAAGGACTATCTAGATGCATGCTTTGATGGGTCTTTCACAAGCAAGGAGGTTGACACCAAGTGGGATCTGCTTGAAACAATTCAAAGCAATATTGAAGATTGGGATAGCGACAAAGGTAAAGGATCAGGTATAAATTATGAGTAAGATTGCATTAAGTCTTTAGCTGAAACTGCTGGTTTTCAAGAGCTTAGTGCTAAATATGGTCTTGATCCTCAAATTATGGTTGATTGTTTTAGAGCCTTTGCTTCCCATATTAATGTTCCTAAGGGAAATGGGGACGTGTATCATGAACCTTTTAAAGACACTTGCATGGAAAATGAAATTGTTATTGATGATTGCAATAAACATGCTCAAACTTCTGAAAGTACCATTTCTTATAACTTTATAAGCATGTTAATTTTTGTGGAGTACTTAGACCTTGTGAATAGAGTCACGACAAAGAAGATTATTGTATCCACCATAGGAATGAAGAGACCTGAATGTGGTATAAGGCTCTAGATGAGCTTGGTGAAAAGGTTTGTGCCCTTTATCCTTTTATTTCTGAACTTTACCATGGAAAGGGTCATTTTAATTTTCAATGCTCATGCCATAATAGTGACCCTTCTAATCCAATGAGTACTGCAAGTTTGTATTGTGATGACAAGATCACCCGCAATCAGCATGATGAGCTTACTTTATTTTTGGGGTGTGAAGAGTTATCGAGAAAATCTTCTTTGGTAGACATGAGTGTTTTTAATAATATTAGCATCCCGCGGGGTTGTCATCTTTATTGTGTTAAAGATTGTTGCGCAAATACTTACATACAAAATGTTATAAAAGAGGATGCTACACCAAAATATAACAGGTCTAATTTGTGTTTCCATCTTATTAATAGAGAGGAGGAATCCTCCAAAGTTTCTTCTGTCGTTTCTGTCAGTAAACCAGATTATGTGGAGAAGCTTCCTTTCAAGCCTCTCCCTCCTAAAGAAGAGAGTAAGAAGAAGAAGAAGAAGAAGAGGAGGAGGAGTAAAAGGCGAGAGGAAATGGTATCTTCCCCTAAGCATGTTGCTCCTATTATAATTTTTGATGAATCTAAACTTGATGATGTTCTTATGCCTGTTACCTATGTTAGTGATCATGATTGGGAAAAGCACTCTACTTTTGATATTGAAAATCTTTTTGGTACCAATTCTGAAAATGTTGATGTTAATAATTGTTGTACCATTAGTGCTATCCATGTTCCTTCCAATGATGATATGTTTACATATGAACACGCTTTGGAAGATAGCTATTCTATTGCTTATGATGATTACAATGATGAGTATAATATTTTCAGTTCACCTACCATTGAGGAGGAAACAAGGTATGATTACAATATGCCTCCTATTTTTGATGATTATCGTGATGAGAATAATTTTGTTGAATTTGCTCCTACTACGATTGTTCATGTGGGGAGTATTAATTCTTTTGTGCATGTGGCTCATGATAGGGATGTTTTATGTGATAGTTATATTGTTAATTATTTTCATGATGCTACTAAAAGTTACTATGAGAGAGGGAAACATGGTTTGATGGATCTCAACAATATTGAGTTTCCCCTCTTTATGTTGCAAATCTTGAAGTTGCACTTGTTTTATCTATTCATGTTTGTTACTATGTGCCTCGTTGATTTATTTTCTTACAAGATTCCTATGCATAGGAAGTGGTTTAGATTTAATTGTGTTTCATATTTTCTTTTTAATGCTCTCTCTTGCTTCAAGTTCTTCTGCGGCGCCTTTGCCTTAAGTTCTTTTCGGGCGCCTATGTGAGCATTTTCTGAAATTACTGCGCCTAGCTCAAAGGCGTTAAAGAAAAGCACTCTTGGGAGATAACCCATTGTTTTCTTTTCAGTACTTTATCTTTTATTTGAGTCTTGGAAGTTATTACTACTGTAATGACCTCTCCTTATCATTTTTATTTCGTTGTTGTGCCAAAAAGAACCTCTAATTTGAGGGAGGTAAGATTTTGGAAAGTTGCTGTCCTGAAACAGATTTCGGTGCTGCACCATAAAAATTCGTGAAAATACTTAGAATATATTTTTGATCTGAGATTTCTTGTGCATATGCCCTAGGTTATTTCCAAACTTTAATTAGTTTTGCACTTTTCGATTTGAGCAACAGAAAACCCTCTGAAAAATCGATCTTTGTCAGCTGTTCTGTTTTGACAAATTTCTGTCACTATTTGTGTTTGCCACTCGATCGCTTTCTTTTTGAGTTCTTTTGATCCGGGAACTTTTTTAGGAAGTTCCTACAGAAGTATATGTTTTAATATGTGGTGTGCTTGAGTTAAAATCTTAACCAAAAGAGTTGATTTATTATTATGCTTACACTAATGTTGCTAATAGAATTGTGTGAAGTTTTGTATGAAGGAAGTTTTCAAGTGTAGGGAATGGAGAGTGATGAGATGAGATGAGATGAATAATGGACAAAAGCTCAAGCTTGGGGATGCCCATGTCACCCCAAGAAATATCCAAGAAGTACAAGCGTCAAAGCTTGGGGATGTCTCTGAGACACCCCTTCTTCATCGGCAGAAATCAGGTCACCTTTCAAGACACTATATTTTTATTGCTTCATATTCTATGCGTTTTTCTTGGAGCGTCTTTACTTTTTTTTCAGTTTTCTTTTGCTTTGTTTGCTGCAATAAATGGTTGGATCACATCATGTTTGTTTTGGAAGGAGAGTTACTTTGTTTTTCATTGCCAAGAACACTCTAGTTTTCACTCTTATCGTTCAACGAGTGTTCTCTTTTTCTGCTACTGAGTTTGGCTTTCGTTTTTCGCCTTGATTTATGTTCAGATCTTGTTATATCTTTGCATCAAGGTGTATTTTTACCACTGGTCCATGTTGGTATTCATCAAAAGAGTTGTTTCAAAAAGGTTTGAATGGTGTTGGAAAAGAGAAAAAGTTTCATGCAAAAAGTGGTACAAAAAGGAGCTTGTTTAGACTGCGGCTTAGACTTTTGCATGACATGCTTGATGTCATTTTGATAGTATGATTAGTAGTTTTTGCTGTAGCATGACTTGTCTCAAATGACTGAGATTGCTTAATGAGCCGTTGAAAAAATCATGCGTTGTTTTTATTATATGGAAGCATTTATTTGGTTTTCTCCTTGATGCTTTATTTGGGTTGACTTGGCGCATGCTTACAACATGTTTGACCCTTACAAAGTCTCCATAAGCCTCTATGATCATTTGGTTTTTGACTTGTGATGCCATTTTATGCTTCTTTTAATGATGTTTTGTCGCTATGCATGATTATTGTAATGACCCGGAAAAATCCCCAATATTAGAATTGCTTGTTATTTTATTTTTCATGTCATCGTGATGTCATGCATCATCATGCACCTTATCACCTTGCATGTTTTTGTCAAATCTCAAATTGTTTAGAATAAAATCTATTTTTTTATTTTGCTCGGATGGTTTTATATCAAACCCTCCTCTTCTTTTCTTATTTCAAATTAAAACCAAAACTTTAATATTTGCATACTTTGAAAATTGTTTTGAGACAAAATCAATATTTAGAATATGTTTTAATAGCTGTTTTAAATATCTTCCCAAACCCCATCTATTCTTTCTCTCTCTTTAATTCTTTGAAGCTCTGAACGTGCCCTTTTTTCTGTCTTGGACCTTGTCAAACTCCAGCCCTCAAGCCCACCTTTTTCCCCTTTGCTTGTTGTCTTCTACAACCAGTCACGCAGGAGGCATGCTCCCTGTCAACGTCAGTGCACCATCGATCCAACCACTCCCTCCTCCTCTTATCCCCTCCCCAAGCCAGACCGGATCGAGATCCTCCTAGAAACCCTAGCCGCCCCCCTTCCTCCATCCTTGCTCTCTGTTTCTCTTCGCCGACCGAAGCAGGGACAACATATCCATCCCGTGTTCTCTGTCTGCCGCACTCCGGCGCTAGTTTCTGACCGCCTCCGACCTCGTTCAGCTTCCTCGACCCTTCCCAGTGAGCCACTGAATCTTTTCCCGTACTCATCCGTGCACTATCGCCATCAATTGTTTGATCTCGAGCTCGTGCTTTTCTGCTTCAAGCCATGCGTCCGTGCCTCGATCTCCGCCTATTCTTCTTCATCACTGGGTCGGCCAAGTCCAAGCCAATGCCACTCGGTGCAGCTACCCCGCCTCTGTCTGCAACAACCGTAGTGCCCGCCTCGAGCCCGAAGCCTCGTCCCCGACCCTGCAGTTCATCGTCCCCGAGCAACACAACGTCTGGTCTTCAGTTTCAACAGGTCGACTCCTGTTTTATCCCATTATAAAACTAGGCATCCTGCTGTACTCATATCCGATCCATAGACCATCCGGTCGGTTCCTTTGCATGCTTCTCTCAGGTCCCGAGTTCAAATCCCCACTTCTGTAGGATTAAATCGACCCTTTTTGTTGCTCAGATCCGGCGCTGGATGGGCCTTGGCCCAAATTTGTTCGCTGCTGTTTCGCACCACGCGCGGCCCTTTGTTTCCGACGCCAACAAGGTCCGGCCCAGTTTCAGCTTCTCTGTTTTTTTTCCCTGAAAATTCCGCAAATGTTTGAAACTTGCTAAAATCATATCTTTTAAACCGTAACTCGAAATAAAAAGTATTTTATATGAAAATTGTTCAGAAAAATGTGTGGAATCTGAATATGCTATTCATATACCTGTTTGCATCTCGCATCATGACGTTCCGTGGTATTTTGTATCTCACTTAATACATAACATATGGAGTAATTGAGAATTACCAAATATGGTTTTCTCACTTCATTTAATTTTGTGTAACTCACACGTGCCTTGTCTTTGCCATGTTAATCAACATTTAAATTGTTGTGTAGTAAAATAACTTGAACCATATATGTGTGTCGGGATTCCGGTTCCGTTTAAAATTGATAAGTTGCATTGCATCATAGTTGCCATGTCATGCATGCATGCTTCACATGATCATGCCGATTCTTTTGCCATAGTAGTAAGTGTCGCATCCGTTGTTTGTTGTAGCGCTTTGCTTCTTCGCGAATAGGACGTCTTGTGATGATGTGAGCAACGACAAGTTCTTCGGGTGTTCTTCGACCATGTTTTCAGAAGAGCCCTTTTCTCTCTACCCATTTAATATTTTTGATCTCGCTAGCTCTGTATTCTAGCATTGTGTCGCGGTGCTTTGTTAGAGTCACGTGTCCTATCCACCTATTTATCCCAAAGCAAAGCCATAGAACCTTCCTTACATCCTATTAACCGTGTGCTTGTTGTTCGAGTTGGCCTTGCGAGTCATAGGCATCTTCAGGTTGTTAGGGCTGTTTTATCTTATTGGGTTGGGAAGTTATCACATGCTCTACTTTATGGATATATGTTGTTGGAAATAATCATGGCTTACTTTATTGTTGTTACTTAAAATTGAATTAAGCAGAGGTACCGGTGAGTCATTTTGCCAGTTTTACGACGGCTCACTTGTATCCCCTAGGACCCCGAGATCGCATGAACTGTTCTAAGACTGAGCGCTCTAACCAGATGTGGGTACGTTTACGGGCCTCCCCTCGATCACTGCCGGAATCTACACACTTGTCCAGTGGCCACAACTAGTTTGAGGTTTTCCATTTGGTTCTTGCGTGCATGCAGCTCTTGTATCTTATGGTCCGATTTACTTTGGGGGAAGCCGTGGGTGCCTTGTAACCCCTTGTTTGCTTTCTGCATGCACGCATAGGTTTGCGGCGTGAGCGTTTACCGCATGCTGAAGCGGGTCGTCTCCCGTGGGTGGAGTCGGGCCTCTGAAGCCGTGCACGCAAAAAACTAGGTTCGTCTTAGAGATTCGGCTGGACTCTCGAGCAGGTTAAACTTAGTTGGGTGGCTTCCTGGACTTGTTTGTAGTGAAGGAGAGTGCGAGTCGTGACCTCCTGCCGGCACACCATTGGAAGTGTGCTAATCGTAGGCATCAAGGGGTGATCGTGCGTTTGGGTACATTTGGGCACCCCTGCAGGGTTAAATCTTTTCGAAAAGCCGTGTCCACGGTTATGGACGACTTGGAGCTGTACTACTCGATCATAGAATAACTTACACCTGCTATTTCAATACTAATAAACTTGTGTAGTAAGTTAGCACAACTACAACAATAAACCTGCAATAAAACTTGGTAATCGTGTGAGTGCCTTTGATACTTGCTTCTTCGTTTGGTCACGAGGAGGTGATTCATCAGCTGGGTTATGTTTGGTGTTAGTATCTAGTTGGTTCTTTCATGCGCTCTCGTATCTTATTCTATTTAGACGGAAGTTGTACTGTGTTTCTGTAGAATCTTTTGTTGCCGCTAAGTCCACCATATAGCCTGTAGGCGAGCACAACTGAATTCCAGTCTCGCGAGTACGTGCCTTGGTACTCACCCTCATTTTTCTTCTTTTTACTTTCTCTTTCTCCCTCCTTTTTCGGCAACCGTTGGCCCGATCTTCACAAGTATGGGAGCGACGACGTTAGCAAGGTTACCCTTCCGGCTTGGCCTGGGCAGGGTTTGGACGCCATCGTTTATCTTCAGGCCTCTTAGGCCCATTTGTATTCTTGTCCGTACTCGGATGCTATTTGCTTTATGTATGTTTTGGATCTCTGTATTGTATATTTGGATATTTTGACTCGTGGAGTCTTTGTGGTTATATATTATATATTCTTTTGTGGGTTCCATCATGAACTTGTGTAACTGTTGCTACCTTGATTCCACCCGCATAATGTGTATGTTGTGATGTGCACATTTTGCTTGGTGGGCGTTTCCAAAGCGACATCGTGCAAATTGTGGTGTGATTGCTATAATTCGCAAGGTGCCAATTTTGGGCGTCACAAGTGGTATCAGAGCCCAGGTTTTGTCGATACCCACGGGTCCAGTCTGCCTGTAGGTTAACCTTGCCAACGGACGAGTTGAGTCTAGTGTCAAAAATATTTTGTTAAAAATGAGTTGGATAGCTCTGAGTAGCTCTATATTTTTCTTCTTACCTCTATGCTTCTCTCCTCTTACCATTGCGAGTTTTGAGTCTTATCTCTCTTACCTACCTCTCCAAGTTTAGGTTTCTACGTGGGTGGACGATCTCTTGCCTTTATCCTAATAGGTTTGTTCTTCGGAGTTTCATCGTCCGCAACATGAGCAAGCATCCTTTCTTGGTGGCGTCGAGAAGGAAACTCTTGTTAGTGGTGTCGCGGAGTTCAACATGGCACAAGAAGATCTGATAGTTTACCCAAGTTCCCCTCCCCTGACTTAACGTGGATCTCGGGGCAAGATCCCTTGTTAGTGGTGTCGATTGTAACGACCCAGAAAAATCCCCAATATTAGAATTGCTTGTTATTTTATTTTTCACGTCATCGTGATGTCATGCATCATCATGCACCTTATCACCTTGCATGTTTTTGTCAAATCTCAAATTGTTTAGAATAAAATCTATTTTTTATTTTGCTCATATGGTTTTATATCAAACCCTCCTCTTCTTTTCTTATTTCAAATTAAAACCAAAACTTTAATATTTGCATACTTTGAAAATTGTTTTGAGACAAAATCAATATTTAGAATATGTTTTAATAGCTGTTTTAAATATCTTCCCAAACCCCCTCTATTCTTTCTCCCTCTCTTTAATTCTTTGAAGATCTGAACGTGCCCTTTTTTCCGTCTTGGACCTTGTCAAACTCCAGCCCTCAAGCCCACCTTTTTCCCCTTTGCTTGTTGTCTTCTACAACCAGTCACGCAGGAGGCATGCTCCCTGTCAACGTCAGTGCACCACCGAGCCAACCACTCCCTCCTCCTCTTATCCCCTCCCCATGCCAGACCGGATCGAAATCCTCCTAGAAACCCTAGCCGCCCCCCTTCCTCCTTCCTCGCTCTCGGTTTCTCTTCGCCGACCGAAGCAGGGACAACGTCTCCGTCCCGTGTTCTCCATCCGCCTCACTCCGGCGCTGGTTTTCGACCGCCTCCGACCTCGTTCAGCTTCCTCGACCCTTCCCAGTGAGCCACTGAATCTTTTCCCGTACTCATCCATGCACTATCGCCATCAATTGTTTGATCTCGAGCTCGTGCTTTTCTTCTTCAAGCCATGCGTCCGCGCCTCGATCTCCGCCTATTCTTCTTCATCACTGGGTCGGCCAAGTCCAAGCCGACGCCACTCGGTGCAGCTGCCCTGCCTCTGTCTGCAACAACCGTAGCGCCCGCCTCGAGCCCGAAGCCTCGTCCCCGACCCTGCAGTTCGTCGTCCCCGAGCAACACAACGTCCGGTCTTCAGTTTCGACAGGTTGACTCCTCTTTTATCCCGTTATAAAACTAGGCATCCTACTGTACTCATATCCAATCCATAGACCATCCGGTCGGTTCCTTTGCATGCTTCTCTCAGGTCCCGAGTTCAAATCCCCACTTCTGTAGGATTAAATCGACCCTTTTTGTTGCTCAGATCCGGTGCTGGATGGGCCTTGGCCCAAATTTGTTCGCTGCTGTCTCGCGCCCTGCGCGGCCCTTTGTTTCCGACGCCAACAAGGTCCGGCCCAGTTTCAGCTTCTCTATTTTTTTTTCCTGAAAATTCTGCAAATGTTTGAAACTTGCTAAAATCATATCTTTTAAACCGTAACTCAAAATAAAAAGTATTTTATATGAAAATTGTTCAGAAAAATGTGTAGAATCTGAATATGCTATTCATATACCTGTTTGCATCTCGCATCATGACGTTCCGTGGTATTTTGTATCTCACTTAATACATAACATAGGGAGTAATTGAGAATTACCAAATATGGTTTTCTCACTTCATTTAATTTTGTGTAACTCACCCGTGCCTTGTCTTTGCCATGTTAATCAACATTTAAATTATTGTGTAGTAAAATAACTTGAACCATATATGTGTGTCGGGATTCCGGTTCCGTTTAAAATTGATAAGTTGCATTGCATCATAGTTGCCATGTCATGCATGCATGCTTCACATGATCATGCCGATTCTTTTGCCATAGTAGTAAGTGTCGCATCCATTATTTGTTGTAGCGCTTTGCTTCTTCGCGAATAGGACGTCTCATGATGATGTGAGCAACGACAAGTTCTTCGGGTGTTCTTCGACCATGTTTTCAGGCGAGCCCTTTTCTCTCTACCCATTTAATACTTTTGCTCTCGCTAGCTCTATATTCTAGCCTTGTGTCACGGTGCTTTGTTTGAGTCACGTGTCCTATCCACCTATTTATCCCAAAGCAAAGCCATAGAACCTTCCTTACATCCTATTAACCGCGTGCTTGTTGTTCGAGTTGGCCTTGCGAGTCATAGGCATCTTCAGGTTGTTGGGGCTGTTTTATCTTATTGGGTTGGGAAGTTATCACATGCTCTACTTTATGGATATATGTTATTGGAAATAATCATGGCTTACTTTATTGTTGTTACTTAAAATTGAATTAAGCAGAGGCATCGGTGAGTCATTTTGCCAGTTTTACGACAGCTCACTTGTGTCCCCTAGGACCCCGAGATCGCATGAACTGTTCTAAGACTGAGCGCTCTAACTAGACGTGGGTACATTTACGGGCCTCCCCTCGATCACTGCCGGAATCTACACACTTGTCCAGTGGCCACAACTAGTTTGAGGTTTTCCATTTGGTTCTTGCGTGCATCAGCTCTTGTATCTTATGGTCCGATTTACTTTGGGGGAAGCCGTGGGTGCCTTGTAACCCCTTGTTTGCTTTCTGCATGCACGCATAGGTTTGCGGCGTGAGCGTTTACCGCATGCTGAAGCGGGTCATCTCCCGTGGGTGGAGTCGGGCCTCTGAAGCCGTGCACACAACAACTAGGTCCGTCTCAGAGATTCCGCCGGACTCTCGAGCAGGTTAAACTTAGTTGGGTGGCTTCCTGGACTTGTTTGTAGTGAAGGAGAGTGCGAGTCGTGACCTCCTGCCGGCACACCATTGGAAGTGTGCTAATCGTAGGCATCAAGGGGTGATCGTGTGTTTGGGTACATTTGGGCACCCCTGCAAGGTTAAATCTTTTCAAAAAGCCGTGTCCGCAGTTATGGACGACTTGGAGCTGTACTACTCGATCATAGAATAACTTACACCTGCTATTTCAATACTAATAAACTTGTGTAGTAAGCTAGCACAACTACAACAATAAACCTGCAATAAAACTTGATAACCGTGTGAGTGCCTTTGATACTTGCTTCTTCGTTTGGTCACGAGGAGGTGATTCATCGGCTGGGTTATGTTTGGTGGTAGTATCTAGTTGGTTCTTTCATGCGCTCTCTTATCTTATTCTATTTAGATAGAAGTTGTATTGTGTCTCGGTAGAATCTTTTGTTGCCGCTAAGTCCACCATATAGCCTGTAGGCGAGCACAGCTGAATTCCAGTCTCGCGAGTACGTGCCTCGGTACTCACCCTCATTTTTCTTCTTTTTCCTTTCTCTTTCTCCCTCCTTTTTCGGCAACCGTTGGCCTGATCTTCACAGGTATGGGAGCGACGGCGTTAGCAAGGTTACCCTTCCGGCTTGGCCTGGGCAGGGTTTGGACGCCATCGTTTATCTTCAGGCCTCTTAGGCCCATTTGCATTCTTGTCCGTACTCGGATGCTATTTGCTTTATGTATGTTTTGGATCTCTGTATTGTATATTTTGATATTTTGACTCGTGGAGTCTTTGTGGTTATATATTATATATTCTTTTGTGGGTTCCATCGTGAACTTGTGTAACTGTTGCTACCTTGATTCCGCCCGCATAATGTGTATGTTGTGATATGCACATTTTGCTTGGTGGGCGTTTCCAAAGCGACATCGTGCGAATTGTGGTGTGATTGCTATAATTCGCAAGGTGCCGATTTTGGGGCGTCACAATTATGGCCGTTATTGCTCTCTTAGTTGGTCGCTCCTAGTCTTTTGCTAGCCTTCATTTTGTACTGAGTATAAGCTCTACTCATGCATCCAACTCCCAAAAACCAAGTTTGCCAATGAGTCCACTATAAATTCCTATGCATGGTATTTGTAAGCCATTCCAAGTAAATTTTCATGTGCTACCTTTCAATAACCTTCAAAATACTTCTTGTTTTGTGACACTGTTTTCAGCTCATCGGGACGTAGTGGTCGGATTTGCTATCTTCCATATTGTTTTATTCCAAAAAGGAAAAAAAAGAGAAAAAAGAAAAGAAAAAAAGGCACCCCTCCATGGTATGTGAATGTTGGTGGGCACCCGATGGAATCGGTTAGCCATGGTTTGTGAAAGGAAAAAGGTGGGGAGGAGTGCCAAGCTTTATAAAAGAGCACAAAAGTGCCAATCGCTCTCTCTCTCTCTCAAAAACTTGCTTCATTTTTGTATGGAAGATAGTAAGAACCCCATTGCCAGTCGTTGACAAAGACAACCACCTCTCAAAACCAACTTTAATCTCTCTGTTTTACAAATGAAAAGCTCTAGCACATGTTTAATCCCTGCTTCCCTCTGCGAAGGGCCTTTCTTTTACTTTTATGTTGAGTCTCCACCTTCTACCTTTATGCACCGTCTAAGAGAGCATAGTTGCCATTCTGAGTTTAATGTGCATAGTCCCAAAGTTTATCATTGATTGATTCATGATTATGGTTTTGCTTGTTCTTAAATTATTTGTATCTAGTCGCCCTCTTAAACTTGAAGGTGTCCTATGCATTTATGTTTTGCTATTCCATGAAGGACAAGCTGAAAACTACTTTGATATGTTTTTCCATATGATTTGAACACACACTTGACTTTCAATGTTTTATTATTCATGATCTTTTGTTTGTGTTACTTTTTATGTTATAACATGGTTGCTAAGTTTTTATTGTCAAGATTATGTCTTTTATGCCCATGTTTCAAGTTCTTTGATCCCAGCACTCAATGCTTTACATAGATGATCAAGATTGTGATGGTGCATGTCACCTCAAAAATTATTCTTTTGTTATCACTTACCTACTCGAGGACGAGCAGGAGTTAAGCTTGGGGATGCTTGATACATCTCAAACGTATCTACAATTTTTGATGCTCCATGCTTATTTTACACCATTTGCTTCATGTTTTGTTTACACTTCGTGGCATTTTTATGCGATTTCCGGAACTAACCTATTGACGAGATGCCACAGTGCAAGTTCCCTGTTTTCTACTGTTTTTGTGTTTCAGAAAAGCTACACAGGAAATATTCTCGGAATTGGACGAAACAAAAGCCGAAACTCCTATTTTTCCCGGAAGAAGAACGAGGACCGAAAGAGAGCCGGAAGGGGGCCAGAGCAGGCTCACCATGTGGTGGTGCGCCCCTGGCCCGCGCGACCACATGGTGAGGTGGCCCTGTTGACCCTCTGGCGCCGCCTCTCCGCCTATATAAAGCCTCGGGACAGAAAACCCTAAATCGGTCGGTGTTTTTTGAGAAGAAGTCCTGCAGCTCCGCCGCTGCCACCGATGAATTTTGGGGGACAGAAGTCTTTATTCCGGCACCCTGCCGGGACGGGGAAGTGCCCCTGGATCCATCTCCATCGGTCTCCATCACCGTCTCTGCCGTCTCCATCGACCTCACCGCCATCTCCATCGCCGTTGCTGCCTCCTATGATGAGGAGGGAGTAGTTCTCCCCCAGGGCTGAGGGCTCTACCGGTAGCTATGTGGTTCACCTCTCTCTCCCATGATGTGATCTTTATGTGATCATGAGCTTTGTATCTAGTTGAATTGGTAGATGCTATTATTCAGATATTATGCTACTCCTGTGCTTTATTATTGTAATCTCCGGAGACACCTTGTATCTTAATGTGAAGGTGACTAGTGTGTGCATTATGAGTGTATTTTTGGCTAGTGTCTCTATGATTGTTGGTGTTTGTTGGAACCATCTAGTGCGTTCACGGTGATAGTGTGGGACAATCTAGTTTGGGTACATGCGAACTTTGAGGAGTGCTTCGTAGCCCTACGCATGATTAGTGTTTGTTATCCATTGGAGAATAGTTTAGAGTGGCATAGTGAAGTTAGTATCTATTGGTTCAATTATGTTATATTTTGTTGAGAGTGTGTCCACTAGTGAAAGTATGATCCCTAGGCCTTGTTTCCAAGCATTGAACACCGTTTACATTCAATTTTGTTACATGTTTGCTTGCAGCGATATCTATTTCAGATTACATTTACTACTTATAATCATCACTACTACTTGCATTTCACTATCTCTTCACCAAACTAGTGCACCTATACATCTGACAAGTGTATTGGGTGTGTTGGGGATACAAGAGACTTTCTGTATCATAATTGCAGGATTGCTTGAGAGGATAGCTTTGACCTCCTCCTTCCTGAGTTCGATAAACCTTGGGTGATCCACTTAAGGAAAACTTGTTGTTGTTCTACAAACCTCTGCACTTGGAGGCCCAACACTGTCTACAAGAACAGACGCGTGTGTAGACATCATCCGCCTCCTCCTCTCCTTTGGACTCCGTCTTCGTGTTAGGTAATTAGGGACTTCGGCTTTTGTTTCGTCCAATTCTGAGAATATTTCCTGTGTAACTTTCTCGAAACACAAAAACAGCAGAAAACAGTGAACTGGCACTGTGGAATCTCGTTAATAGGTTAGTTTTGGAAAATGCATAAAAACGCCATGAAGTGTAAACAAAACACAAAGCAAATGGTGCATAAACAAGCATGGAGCATCAAAAAGTATAGATACGTTTGAGACATATCAGAGTAAAGCGAGGAACATCACCCGGTATCCCGCTAGCGAGGCAGGAACAGCCTCGTCCCTGGGGAAGATGATCTCCGCCGATTCTGACAGAAACCCTTCCTTCTTCGCTTTCCTCAGATCTATATCGTCAAAGGAAGAGGGAATCCAGCCCAGAGTTTGCTTCTTTGTCCCCTTTTTGGCCATCTTAGATCGATGAACAACTCTCTTGATGGGTATATAATGGCGAGGCGCTCGGGGGCTGCGAGAAAAAGGCAAGCGCAAGGAAGAAGAACCAGTGGCAGCGGAGGAGGAGTAATGAACTGGTAAACAGTAACAGTAAAAGGCTTCTCCTTAAATAAAACTTCCACAAGAAGGAATGTGGGCTGCGACGTGGCGTGTGAAGCAGAAGCGGCAAGCCCACTAACGGGGAAAATTTGGAAATTACCTCGTTGCCCATGTGCAACGGTCAGAGTCCGGTCAAATCATTGCAGAAGGTAATCATATCAATGACATCACGCGTACTAGCTAAGTCGAGGGAATACAAGTCAAATAAATTTTTGAGCCTATGATCGCCTCCAAGGAACCCGACCATAGCCTCGGGGCCTACTCCCATCGGGAGCGCTCGTCACGCACCCGATGAAAAGGAAAGAAGAAGGGAAAAGAATTTTAAAAATTGTTTGTGCAGGGCATGACGAAGAAAGACAAAACAAGGAGCAAGTACTTTTGAGCCTATACCCAAGAAAATTCGACTATAGCATCGAGCACGACTCCCATCGGGAGCGCTAGTCGTGCACCCGATAAAGATGAAATAATCAACTTTGCAATCAAGAAGGGAAATTATGGAGTACACACTGGAGCAAATTATCGACTTTATGTCAACGAACCAACATTAGACATTGACATTCGCTAATTCACTCCCATCGGGAGGGATTTACGACTAGTCAAAGAAAACAACCCGAAGATTTTGGGTATTGAAACAGCCAAACAAGGCTCACGATAAAATTATGATTCTCAAGCCGCGTCGTCGCGATAAAAAGCTTAAATGCCATGATTTTAAAAGATCATGGAGGTAAGACCTCAGGATCTGTCCTGCATGGCCTAGTATACGCACATGAATGCGCTCTGCTAGTAAATTTCCGTATCCTCGATGAGAAGAAAAATCCTGATGGACGCACTGGGTACCCTGAGAAATACTGGAATCCTATCTTTGTAAGTCCTAAATGCGGCAAAAGATTAGGTTACGCCAGGTACCGGATTCAAGTCCGGGGGCTTGAATTTGAAGTAGGTGACAAGCTTCTGCTCAGGCAATTAACTGGTCTCCTGATTCGTCAGAACTGCCAGACTTGTTAACCAAAATCCCCCTGAGAAATAAATAATATGAATTGTTTGATGAATACAGGGAGAAAGAAGAAGTCAAAGATTGATCAAGTCGATGATACGAAGATTTGAGATTCAACCCAAATATGCAATTCTGGTAGAATCTCGGGGCTACTGACCAGGGTATAGCTAATAAAACCAATTATCTTAGTACCCCTGGGGCCTGTTAGATAGGCCCAAGCTAAATGTAGTCGAAATATGAGATGACATCGTATACAGACATTGTAATTTGTATTAAACCCAACCGGTTCCTCAAGACCTGGCCACCTATATAAAGGGGCCGGGAGAGGCCGGCCATGGACAGATTGAGATTGAGCCAATTGAGTACTACGCTTATTCTCGATACACATCAAACCTCGCCTTGTTTGTCTGATCTTTACCTTCGAGTTCATCCGACAGCCTCTTCCCCCGATCCTAAGTCCTTCATCTAGGATGTTTGCTGAGTTAACCCTCATCAGTTAGCATACTGGTATAGTTCTCCTATCCCAAAAGGCTAATTAAGGGCGACTCAGGAGGCGATCCAGATCGCAGCCACCAGCCGCCTCCATCCCCTCCTACACAACCGATCAATCCTCCCGTGTCGTCCCCGCTTGGGTGACACCGGAGGCCCCAAACCAACCCTAGCCGCCACATCCTCCGGCCATTTCCTCGGCCACTACCGCCGCCGGTGCCAGCGGCGGTGGCGGCGCCCATCTTGCCAAACATCAGAGGGCAAAGGAGGCATGTAGCGTCGACGAGGTGAAGCAGCGATCTCGTGGAGACAGAAGCGTGCGGTAGGCGGCATGTACAGGAAGAGGTGTCGTGGGGGCGGTGCTGAGGCACGGATACGAGGATTGCCTCAGTGGCGTGGACGCGTAGCTGCCATGGCGGCGGTTATAGTGGGCCTTTTTGAATCAGATGTGTTTGTGGCCGCGGCGGCGGCTGCATGCTTGATCTTGTGGTTTGTTCAGCGACTTGCAGGATCATCTTCTCCTCTACTTCCGGCTAGTGGCATGGGGGCTGCTGGCTTGGATCGAATAATAGCAGCCGTACTATGATTTCTCTCACGCCAAGACGAAGATTTGTCTGATGCATGTCTTCATTGATCTGGTTGGAGTGGCGTGTTCCATAAGGCCCCGTCGGTGAACTCCGCTAGGCAATTCATGCTTGGAGATCGCTGGATCGGGTGGGATTTGGGCGTGCACATCCATGTTTTTTCTCTGACCGCTTTGTTTCAGAGGGAGTGCATCGAAGCTTTGCTAGCTGTTAATATCCTGGGGCGTGTTCTCATTCCATTGTGCTGGCAAAGAATGTCATGGGAACCAAGAATCCTGGGGCATGTTCTCGTTCCATTATGCTGGCAAAGAATGTCAGGGGAACTGAGATCTGAGGACCAGCAAAAGGTTGTTCGAGTGTGGGTGGTGATAAGGAATCGGTTTGGCGATCCGTGACTTAGTGCAGTGGTATACAAGTTGGGGCGAATACGCATGAGGAGTTCAGAGTCCTACCTTGCAGGGTGAAAATCCTAGGTCTAGCCTTAATTGGTTGTGTCGAGCAATGGCCTTGCTGAAGGCATTGTTTTGTGAGCGAGGACTTTCTGTAGGGTGAAAACCTATAAACGATGATCGGGCAACGACGGTGCCCGTGCAGTATTTCCTTCTTGGAGGCATCACTTTTGGAGAAGCTGAACTTCTGGTATTGTCTTGGTGGTGGTTGTATGATGTCTACGCACGTGTCTGTTCTTGTAGACAGTGTTGGGCCTCCAAGTGCAGAAGTTTGTAGAACAGCAGCAAGTTTCCCTTAAGTGGATCACCCAAGGTTTATCGAACTCAGGGAGGAAGAGGTCAAAGCTATCCCTCTCAAACAACCCTGCAATTACGATACAGAAAGTCTCTTGTGTCCCCAACACACCCAATACACTTGTCAGATGTATAGGTGCACTAGTTCGGCGAAAAGATAGTGAAATGCAAGTAGTAGTGATGATTATAAGTAGTAACTGTAATATGAAATAAGTATCGCTGTGAGCAAACATGTAACAAAATAGGAAGTAAACGGTGTGCAATACTTGGAAAGAAGGCCTAGGGATCATACTTTCACTAGTGGACACACTCCCGACAAATATAACATAATTGAACAAACAAATAACTTCTCTTCACTATGCTACTCTGAATTACTCTCCTATTGAATAACACTAATCATTGCGTAGTGGCTACAGAAGCACCCCTTAAAGTTCATCAAGTACTTGACAAACACCGCTCATAGAGATATCCAAATCAAATCACAACTCAAGATAAATATTATTGCAACTTATACCAAGTACTAACACGGTGCACACACTGTCAACATTACACCATGAAAGGAGGAATAGATCACTTCAATACTATCATAGTGATAATTATTCGCATAATCCATAAGAGATCACAATCGTAGCCTAGACCAAGTACCACGATGATGCACACACTGTCACCGTTACACCATGGCAGGAGGAATAGATTACTTTAATAACACCACTAGAGTACACATAATGATGAAGAGTAGCATCTACTTATTCAACATGATACAAAGCTCACGATCACATAGAGATCACATCATGGGAGAGAGAGGTGAACCACATAGCTACCGGTAGAGCCCTCAGCCCCGGGGATGAACTACTCCCTCCTCATCATAGGAGACAGCAAGGTTGATGGAGATGGCGGTGAGGTCGATGGAGACGGTGGAGACGGCGATGGAGACCGATGGAGATGGCTCCGGGGGCACTTCCCCGTTCTGGCAGGGTGCCGGAACAGAGACTTCTGTCCCCCGAAATTCATCGGCGGCGGAACTGCGGAACTCTTTCTGGAAATTTGCTGACCCCTTTAGGGTTTTCCGTCCCGAGGCTTTATATAGGCGAAGGGGCGTCGTCAGGGGACTGCCAGGGGCTCCTCACACATAGGGGGGGCGGCCAGGACCTGGGCCGCGCCGCCCTGGTGTGAGGCTGGCCTCTGGCCCCCCTCCGGCTCTCTTTCGGTCCTCGTCCTTCATCCGGGAAAAATAGGAGTTCTGGAACTTGTTTCGTCCAATTCCGAGAATATTTCCTGTGTAGCATTTCTGAAACACAAAAACAGCAGAAAACAAGGAACTGGCACTGTGGCATCTTGTCAATAGGTTAGTTCTGGAAATCGCATAAAAACGCCACAAAGTGTAACGAAACACAAGGCAAATGGTGCAAAAAACAAGCATGAAGCATCAAAAATTATAGATACGTTTGAGACGTATCATTGTACTGCTGCTACAAGGAATAGATCACTGTAGCGGGACTTTTTATTTTTTGTAATTCTTCTTGTGTTTTTTGGTTGTGTTCATCCGTAATGCCATTAGGGCACTGCGTTGTTGCAGAGGCTGGGTGTAATTGGTATCTCTGCGATATTAATATATACTCTTTATCGAAAAAGGCTAATTAAGAAACAAAAAAATTCAATACCTATTGCTGCCTAGATTGTTGAGCATCTCCACTTATGTTCTCATAGGCCTCCCAAACGGGTTCTATGGGGCGTCGGATAGAAAAATGTGTCCAACCTCTGTAGTCAATACTTAGAGTCAATTCACTTAAGAGTAGTGACAGCTTTCGGTGCGATATAAACACTCATCACAAACACTTCCGAAGCTCTTCATTGAGATCGATATAATAACTGAAATATCTTTTTTTAGAGTGAAAACCTAAGATTTATGATCGGACGACGATGGCGCTTGTGCACTATTTCCTTCTTGAAGGCGTCGGTTTTGGATATGTTGGATTTTTGGTGCTATCTTGGTGATTTTAGTGTTGTTACGAGGAATTTATCACTGTAGTGGGACTTTTTTAATTCTTTGTTTTTAGCTGTGTGCCGTATTGCACTAAGGCACTGCATTGTTGTAGACGCTAGGTGTAATTGGTATCTTCTTATTATTAATATATACTCTTTATTGAAAATAACTAGAATATTACTTAATCAAATTTATGCTTAAATGAACCTAAGAGTTCTTGCAGGTATCAGTGCACCAGAAGAGGAACACCACCTAAACCCTTAGGGAGACGAACTCGCCCTCGTGGCTCCACACCTAGCAGATCAAAGGTAAAGAAAAGAAAAACACAGAAAACCAAAAACTACAAAAATAGAGAAGCGATACTGAGAGGTATCTGGGCTCCACAACGACGCCCTCAAGAGGGTAACGACGCACAACACCGCCGCCATCGAGACCACGAGGTCAAGGGTTTTCACCTAGAGTCATAGCATGGGGAGGATAGCCACAACGACGCCCTCAAGAGGGAAATGACACCCGCAGGCATCGCCGCCATTGGCGCCAAAGCGCTGAGCTTTCGCCCGGAAAAATCCTCACACCGCTCCCGAGAACTCAGCTGCCCGTTGTCTTGAGTTAGGCCTCCAAACTGCGATCTGGGAGCTGGCAAAGTTGAAGCATCGCCAACACCAGGGTACCCTACCGTCCGCTCCACACCATCCACATGACCGAAGAGAAAGACCACCACTGCCGCCACGTCGCTCACCGCAGAGCCGTCCACGCAGTCCACCTTCCGGGGCCGCCACCCCGGCATCCGCGAACTCGAGCCAAAGCTCCAACCAACGCCACATCGCACCACCGGCGAGAAGGACATGGTAGCTCAAGCACGGGCTTGCATGCATCGGGCCACACGGTAGCCTAGGGCAGGGGAACTGCCCTCCATCACCAACGGTGAGTGCCATCCAAACACAACAGTGCCAATTAGATCAAGATCCGGCCCTAATCAGGCCCCCATTGGCCCAGCCAGGCCCAAATCTAGCACAAATCTGGCCTAATCGGCTCCTCCTCCGCGGTGCTGCAGCCAGGCCGCCACACCGCCGTCGATCTGTACCTCGAGTCGCCCCTACCACTGTCACCGTCATACAGGCAGAGCCGCCATGCGCCACCAGCAAAGGCCCTTAACCCGAGGTTGGTCCCTCTCATGCCTCGACTTGAGATACTCTTTGTGAACGGTACATTCAAATAAATGTGGTTATTTAAAAAGACTAAGAGCATCTCCAGCCGTTTGAGGCCCCCGGGCAGAAATCCGGCGATATTTTCGTCCGGATTGGATGTAAAACGGGCGTGGGTGGCAACATTTTTCCAGTCGGCACCCCGGCGTTCACCCATCAGAGCGGATATAGTTTCAAAATAGCGTCTTCCCGCTACACAAAAGCATCGCCCAATAGTTCAGCGATCGGATCAGCCACAATCTGGCGATCGGAACAGAAACTAGACTACAATAGGCTCGTCGGCGGTGCTTTCCTGCGCCTCGGGCGGTGCGGCGGCCGGAGTGGACGTCGTCGAAGGGGTGGACGTTGTCGAAGGGGAGGACGACGCAGTCGACGGAGGCCGGAGGATGTCTTGGTGATGGGCGTCGTACCAAGCCCTCGTCTCCTCGTCCATCGCAGCGTCGTTGCCGCCGATCAGGAACGCAAGGTCGGTGTTCCTCTTCTTCGCCGCAGAGGTTGTCTTGAGCAAGGCGATCCGGGCGCCCTGGTTGGAGAGCATCTCCTTCCACCGCGCGTCGTACTTGGTGTCCCTCCCGGTGGCGTGCACCCTCGCGTCGGCCCAGCACTTGTCGAAGGACGCCTGCAACCTATCGGCTGGATGGCCCCCCTTCTTCAGTTCTTTCAACTTCTTCTGGCCGAGCTCGGGGCGGCCCGTCAACGTGGCAGCAGCTGGAGCATCGGGGTTGTACTGCTCGTCCTTGTTCTTGGAGAGGATCCGGCGTACTTCCGCCCACTTCTCGCAGGTCTTGATGCGGGCGAAGACGTTGATGTACTTGAACGTTTGACCGTCGGTGTCGTTGTTGTACATGTCGAACGCCCGCCGCATCTGCACAGAGAAGCCGGCGAATCAAAACTCGGCGATCTAGGGTCGACGAAGACGGCGAGTAAGCATACCTTGCACTCGAAGTCGGCGCCGCTCACCGGACGATCGGCGATCTCCTCCTGTATGCCGTGCCACTTGCTGCACGCCACCTGCATGATCTCCCAATGCGTGGCCATGGCCTTCTCGCCACGGACCTTCACCGTCTTGTTGAAGTAGGGAACGACGATTTTGCGCTCGTCGAACGCCAACTTGACCCGCTGCCAATATGTGTCAAAGTTTTGATTGGCGTCGGTAATGTCGTTCATGGAAACGGTCTTCCAAGCTTCGGCGAGGCACTCCTCTTCTTTGCCCGTCCATTTGATCCGCGCCTCGGTCGGCGGCAAGTTCTTATTCCTTTTCTTCCTCCCCTTCGACGTCGACGTCGGCTCAGGCGCGTCGTCCTCCACGTCAACGTTGGCCTGCTCCTCTTCTTCTTCATCGACGACGTCTTGGGCGCCGTCTCCGAACCCTTGATCGTCGACGCCACCCTGCGCTACCGCCGCGATGGCTTCCGTCGCCCTTGCCTCCTCTTGTGTGAAGAAACCCGGGCTCGACGCGGCGTCCATGGAGCCCGACGTGATCATGTCGTGCATCACGCCGTCATTCGGTGGCGGCATCCCGTGAGAGAAGGAGAGCGGCCCTCGGCGCAGGGCAGGCGAGATGCCCTCGTGCATCGCAGCGTCGTACTCCGGCGGCGACGGGGTGAACCTCGACATGCCGGGGACGTAGGCCTCGTGGAACATGGGGAATTGGCCGGCGAGTAGGTGGAAGAAGAGCCGATAGTACCTTGGGTTGGCCATGGACCGGGGAATTGGCCGACGCGTGGCTGTCCCATGGCCATGGAGACTAGCCTCGCCTGCTCGTATGTCGCCGCCGCCCTCTTCGCCGCGAGCTTCTTCTCCCTCTCCGCCCTGCCGCGCATTTCGGTCTGCCGGTGCTCCACATCCGCCGCCCACGCCGCGTTTGTCATACCCGGCGGCCTCTCTTTGGGGGCCCGCAGCTTCCTCGCCTTCGGTGCGCCGTCGTCGGCGATCCTCTTCGGCGGCATGGCGGTGGACGAGGAGAGGAGGAGTTGCAACTGTGGGGGATTTCGCCGGGGAAAATGGGTATATGCGGCGCATTTTGGAGGGAAACAAAATTAATGGCGGGGAACTACCCTTCTGTCGCCGATACCGCGGGCCCGCTCGACGTTTGGCGCGTTTTTGTTTCGTCCGGAGTCCCCAAGCGCGCCTCGAAAAGCCAGAAATGGCCTGGGCTCGTCGAATGGATGAAAACCTAAATCCAAGTGAAAACGAGAAACCGGGGGCGCGACTGAGTCAAATATCACCGTCCGAATGAAAAAACATGCTACCAGAGACCGACTCAGGGAGACGGCTGGAGATGCTCTAAGGCGAGTTCTTTCCCTTATCCATTAAGAAACGTGGTTATGCTACACTCATGAGCCGTGACATAGCCTCTACTATAAACAAAGCTCAACTTGAAAAATCAGTCGAATTATGCGTTCGATGGCAGCTTGAACGAGATTAAGTCGTGAACTGAATTGGACCGCCATCACATGGCCTAACATGTACAGTATATATAGAAGATAGAGTGAGAGTTAATTATAGGCTTATAGCGTTCTTGTAGAATCAGAAAGATTAAATCAAACAAATCGCCATCATACCAAAGTATCTTCCAACACTCAAAAGTCTCTCTTCACCTATCTTCGGTGTCGTCACCGTCCAGAAAACATACTCCACTCCATGTAAAAAATGCCAGATACTCTCTCCCCTGACTAATCTACGGCCGTCCATTCCTCATCGAACGTCTCAGACCATTTTAGTCAGTGAAGATTCAGTGGCAGCCGAGCGCCAGCGGAATCTGATCTCGCTGTCGAGGGTCGCAGGCTTTTAAGATCACATATCCTCCTCCTCCTCTCATCTCTCCCACGAACGAAGCTCCAACAAGCCAAGAACGTCCCCGTCAGTCCGTCCCTCTCTGCTCATCTCGCGTCCCTGCATCTCCCACGACGACCATGGCCGTGTCCACGGCGATGTCCAAAGCCCTCACGGCGCGGGGCCCCAGCCATTTTCGCCACCGTCTCATGGCGACGAGCTCTCAGCAGCCGTCGCTTCCGCGGCAGCCTCTTCTGCCACGCAGACCAGGCCTGACGCTCGCCGCGAGCCCGCGGATGCTGCCGGCGAGACCGAGGGTCTCGTCGAGCGAATCGGACCTGTCCCCGACGCCGCCCTCGGAGCGCACCATGACGGCCTGGGACCTGGCCAGCCTCTGGATCGGCCTGGTGGTCGGCGTGCCGTCCTACTACCTCGCCGGCAGCCTCGTCGACCTCGGCATGTCGGCGCTCCAGGGCGTCGCCACGGTCGTCGTCGCCAACCTCGTCGTCCTCGCCTGCCTCGTGCTCACGGCCGCGCCGGCGGTCACGCACGGTCTGCCGTTCCCGGTGCTGGCGCGCGCGACGTTCGGCGTGCGCGGCGCGCACGTCCCGGCCGTCATCCGCGCCCTCGTCGGCTGCGGGTGGTTCGGCATCGAGTCCTGGATCGGAGGCCGCGCCGTGTTCCTCCTCCTGCCGTCCGCTCTCAAGTCGTACCAGCCGATGCTCACGCCGGTGCCCGGCCTCGGCGCGGCGCCGCTCGAGTTCGCGTGCTTCCTGGCCTTCTGGGCCGCGCAGCTCAGCGTCATCATGAACGGCATGGAGGGCATCCGCAAGCTCGAGAGATACTCGGCGCCGATTCTCTTCGTGCTCACCTCGGCGCTGCTCGCCTGGGCCTACGTGTCCGCCGGCGGCTTCGGGCGCATCCTCTCGCTCCCGCCGCGGCTGACGGGCGCCGAGTTCTGGAAGGTCTTCTTCCCGGCACTCACCGCGAACATTGGATTCTGGGCGACGGTGGCCGTCAACATACCGGACTTCGCGCGGTACGCACGGAGCCAAGCGGACCAGGTGCTCGGCCAGGCCGGGCTGCCGTTGTTCATGGGGATGTTCACATTCGCGGGGCTCGCCGTGACCTCCTCCACCGAGGTGATCTTCGGGCACATCATCTCCGACCCCATCGAGCTCCTGGGCCGCATCGGCGGGCCGGCGACCACCGTCCTCGCCATCTTCGGCATCAGCCTGGCCACCATCACGACCAACATCGCCGCGAACGTCGTCGCGCCGGCCAACGCGTTCGTTAGCATGAGCCCACGGAAGTTCACGTTCGCGCAGGGGGCGCTCATCACCGCGCTGCTCGGCATCGCCTGCCAGCCGTGGCGGCTGCTCAGCTCCAGCGAGAGCTTCGTCTACACCTGGCTGCTCGGCTACTCGGCGCTCATGGGGCCCATCGGAGGTGTCATCCTCGCCGACCACTACATTGTCAGGCGCACCGATTTGGACGTCGAGGCGCTGTACTCCGAGGACAGGGACAGCCCTTACTACTTTCAGGGTGGTTTCAACGTTGCCGCCATGGTGGCGATGGCGGCCGGAGTTGCGCCGATCGTGCCAGGATTTCTGCACAAAGTTGGACTTCTGCCGAATGTCTCGGAGGCGTTTGTCACGGCGTACAGCAATGCCTGGTTCGTCAGCTTTTTGGTCGCCGGCACGGTCTACTGTCTGCTCTGCCGCCGGAGAGGCGGTGAAGTGAAATACCAAATCAGTTGATACCGAAGTGGACTTGTAAAAGCTCGTTCATTTCAATCCATTGGGATTTGCAAATATATCACTTGTGATATTAAATTGGATTCAGAATGACATGATAGAGAAAGAAAACTCCATCGGGAGTAACCTGTTAGTACTCGCCCAAAATGGAATCGAGTGGAAGCTATACAACTTGTAATCCATTGGGACTTACAGTCAGCTGTAAGTCCGAATTATCACACTATTAAGCTGTGCCGCCGGGCAATCTATAGTTGGTTTAGATGTTGCGTTTTCACTCATTTGTTTATGCATTGGAAGCCGAACGCCTTCTAATGAAATTTTAGATACCACGAAAAGCAACATATCCAGTTTGCAACAAAGGCTAGCTCCAAGTGTCGAAGACAGCGCAAGTTGTACGGGGAAAGATGACAAGCTCTCGCCAAACCAAAAAAACTCAGGTCTCAATTGTGTCACTACGATTTTTCAGTTACCACATCGTTGGTTTACATAAGCAGGGGCAGAACAGAAGGATCAGGAAATATACAAATACCAATTGGACAGCTGTCGAATCAAATGATGCACGAATCGTATCATCCGTGATAGCAAAATCGCTGACAGCTTGCACCCCAATTGGACAGCTAGGATATGAGAAATCTGCCTACCCTTCCAAGGAAATGGGCATGTATGTGCCATATCAACGAGTCCTGGTTTTGACCATCTTCCCTCTTGATGCCTTCTTCTCCATTTTCTCCCTTTTCTTTCGGGATTTCTCATCTTCAACTTCACCCTGAAAGCAGGAGGTAAAATGCTTGTGGGTCATTTCCAGAAAAATGATAACAACAGATAACATAAACGGACTATTTATACCTCTGAACCACCACCGAAAAATGTTCCTCTCAACAGACCAAAAATCTTGTATCCACCAAAAGCTGGTATCTGCAGATCAGTAGGTATGCATAAAAAATAAGAAATATAATCTGGAGTTGACATTATTGGGGAACCCTCGTGGTACTGTCTAGAGTACAACTCATGGGTATAGAGTAGCTAGCTAGTATATTCTAAATGTGTTTTCCACTCCAAAAAGATATTTTTTCCGTTTTTTATAAAAAGCACTTGAATATTTTGTGAAAAATATGAACATATGCACATGTGGTGGTTTTGCCCTGACAATGACAAGCCGCTGTAGCCAAGAAAGGTTCAGTCTCACTTGGTGCAAAATATGACTGCATTCTGCCCAAACCAAATCGGTACAATTTGAATAACATGCTACTACATTCATTAGTCAAATTGCACAACTATTTTTCTATATAGAACACTTATGGCCATATTTTCGCATCAAAATTTCCAACTATACACACTAGAACATGATGTACATCCACGATTGAAAAGAATTTTTTTAAAAAAAATCAAAACATTTTAGATTGGGAAAATTGCATTTAGTGGTCGGTGATGGCCATTTACATTGATCTTTGTAAGAGTCTAGTTCCAATCAAACTCCATCTGGGTCGATCACACACTACGCAACAAACCATTTGCCATTTTAAAAAATAATGCAAAATGGTTAAACCATGGTTAGTTGCCTTCGAACCCTTGATCTTATATATTGGTGGTGCTCTATCTCCCCGAGCAATGGAGACTATTCTCCTAAGTGTGCTCATGATAATGGGCCGCAGTTGGACCTAATTCTAACTGGACCAGGTCGTCACAAACCTTCAGTCCAGTTGCCAAACATTACAACATCTACTGCAAAATTGACAAAAATCCTAAGAATGAATCAGTAGTTGAAGCTAAACTCATGCACAAAGATCAGATGATCATGGTACACGATGATAATGTTTCTAATTTAACGAACTTATTAGGTCAACTGACAAAATATGTTATAATTTCAATGCACAATGATGAAAAACCGAAGTACATAGCTGCAGTCTGTCACAGATAAAAAGGGAACCAAGAATGATAAATTACTACCAACCAAGGTTCCATCTTGTACTACCTCCGTTTCAATGAATAAGGCTTATATTTTTTCTGAAAAGTCAAACAATGTGAAGTTTGACCAAATTTTCAGAATAAATCACTAACATGCACAATACAAGATCAATACCGTTAGATACATCTCAAAATATATTTTCACATGATGTATATATAATATTATAGTTGGTGATAGTTTTTCCTAAAATTTTGGTCAAAGTTTACTTAGCTTGACTTTTCTAAAAAAATATAAGCCTTATGCTTTGGAATGGAGGGAGTAATATACTACACTAACTTCATCCAAAAATATAAGATTAGCCTACCAAAACGTCATATATTTTGTGACACATGAAGTACATAATAAGCGCAGGTCTTTATACCTTACATTTAATATGTTGTTTGTTAATTTCAGCAGGACACTAATGAGAAGTAATTGCTATGGTAAACAAGAATACAGTATGAAGTAACAAGTCAAGTGTATATCTTACCACTAGATATGTCCACCAAAATTTTCCAGAAATAATGGACGCCAGTTGCACAAACACTGTGATGTATATCACATCTTCTATATATCTGCACGAAAATATGCAGGAAACGGTTTGTAATTGGATTATAAGAAAGAGAAGCAAGCACAACATATACAAATTGACATAATCCTCCAGTGGAAAAGAATTTGTTTACTTCATTTTTAACAAATTTTTTCACATATTTGTAGCCCTTTTTGCTTTAGT
Organism: Dactylis glomerata; assembly: GCA_007115705.1. NCBI lineage: Eukaryota > Viridiplantae > Streptophyta > Magnoliopsida > Poales > Poaceae > Dactylis > Dactylis glomerata. The sequence goes on along the minus strand of QXEO01000460.1, from coordinate 2,900,865 downwards.
TGTCAGTGTACATAAAGCACTAATATTGTAAATTACTTCTAAGGCTGAGAGCCGCAGACAATGTAGTCCTCTCTTAAATGATACATAATCAAGTAAGATGATCAAGAGCTAACAACTACACCATGGCATGCAGTTCCTTACTCAGAAATCCCGCCGGTGCGCAAATCATAACCAGCACTCAGCAGTTCTTTTTCATCCGATTCAGAATATTCTGGCTTTGTCATACTAGTGAGTTGCTTGTATGAAAGAAAATATGCAGCAGATGTCACCACGAGGCCAAACCAATGCTTCCAGGTGAACGAAGAGTACATTATGGCCATCCTCACTACTATGTAAATAACCTGCAAAGAAGCAAAGTTAGACATTAAAAGATGAACTAGTCCTCGAACTCAAAAATTGCTAAACGCCACAGATGCTTAGCAAAAACATGTAAATAGATGATGAAATACTTCCAGAAGTACACATTGTAGCTCTTACCTGAGGCTCAACAAATGCAATTCACAGAAGAAGCTAAAAAATCTCGACAGGTGATTAAAAATAAACTAAACAAGGCAGCACAGCACAAGTGATCCAACAATCAAAACTAAGCCATATCTGCAAGGATCCTCCCTCCCGCTAGCTTGCTTCTTCTCACCACCCAATCCTGGCATGGCATATTCAATTCAACGCCTGCCAAAAAGGGCTGAATGGACACGAGCTAATACTCCAGACTTCAGACCACTCGTCTAGACCAGATGAGCTAATCTGATGTTAGCCTTCATCAAAACCACAACGTAAAGCTAAATACCACTGGAAATCCGTCGAATACAAAGTATCGGCGGCAACGATCTACGAACGTCCCAAGTAATTCACGGATCTGAGGGGGCGGAAGGGAAAACCAAGGGGGGCGCTCACGTTGGAGACGAGGATTATGCGCCAGAGGAGTTCCATGCGCTGCTTGTTCTTCTCCACAATCTTCTTCGCTCCCTGGTTCGCCATGGCCGCGCTGCACGAGATCCTTCCTCTTCTCTCCCTTGTCCCTGGCCCTGGTATTTCTATGTGGAATTTTTTTCAGCCGAATCAGTCTTCGATAGGAACAAGAACTAGGAAACTGGGCCGACTCTCCGTCCCATCCAACTGGGCCTGGACCCACCTTGGGCTATTCGGCCCATACGTGTGGATAGCCCAGTGCTACAGTATTTAAAAGCCGTACACCTGCGATTCTCCATTCCCCTCCTATTCCCCCCAGCGGCTGCCACGCGCCGTGAGCCAGTAACTGCCACCAGCCCACCGACGCGCTCGACGGCAGAGCGAGAGAGAGAGAGCAGAGCAGGATGGCGCAGCTCTGGGCGGTGTTCCTGGCCGTGGGGTCGCTGGCCATCGGCATGCTCGGGGTGCTCGGCGTCTGGCTCTGCTACCTGTTCCAGGCCGTGGCGCTTGGGCCACCACGCGCCCCGCCGCCCGAGACGCCGGAGACGGACGACGGCGACGACAGGAACGGGCTGTCCGAGGCGGAGCTGATGCAGCTTGGCGGCGTCGTCCAGGTGGAGGCCGCGGACGGCGAGGAGGAGGAGGAGGAGGAAACGCTCTGCCCGATCTGCCTCGACGCCATGGAGCCCGGGCGCGCCGTGCGCGTCCTCCCCGGCTGCAACCGCGCCTTCCACAAGGACTGCGTCGACCGGTGGCTGGCCATCTCGCCCCGCTGCCCTGTATGCAACATCTGGGCTACGCCGCAGTCGCCGCAGGCCTCGCCGACGGCGGCCAAGGCTGCTCTGGGGTGTTGACATGGGGAGGCGCGCCGCGCGCGTTCTTGGTTCTTGGCGAATCTTTGTATGGTTCTCAACTTCTGATCAAGAAGCGCTTTCTCAAGACTGCTCCGGGATGTTGGCATTGGGGCGGCGCGCGCGTTCTTGGTTTGGCTCTCAACTTCTGATCAAGAAGGGTTCTTGACCAACTCTAGTAAGTTTTCTTGGCTCGGGAGAGCCGTTCTTGATGGGTTCGTGTTGGCTTCATGGTTGTGTACAGGATTCTTGGACGGGAGACTGCGTGTAATTACCTCAATTCTAGGTTTCTTGCTAGAAATCAGTAGGATTGTGAGGATTTGGGTCCTTTTTCTTCTAGCAGATCATCGCATTTGGCCTGATTTGGTGTATTTGGTGAACTGGCGAACAGTAAATGCTGTGAAGATAACAAATTATGATGTGGGATTAGCGTATCAATCCTATTAATCTGACGACTTTCAGTTCAGATTTTGCCAATTTTGATTGATTCTTTCTTTGAGCTGTCGATGGAAAAATTGAAGCCTTTAAGGTCTGTAGGTTGAAAATCAGAAGATGTTATCAGCATTTTGCCTCCTGATGTTCCAATTTGGCAGTACTGGTTTGATGCCTTCATGGTTCTTTAAAATCTTTAATAAGCTCAACAGCTACATTGATGCCTGTGTTTCTTCAATGTTCTACTCCACAAAATGAGTTACTTCAACGTTGAATTTCTGATCAAACGCTCCCAAGGCATAAAACCTGTGGTTGGAAATCAGAAGCGTTATTAAACTTTTGCCTCCTGATGTTGCAATTTGCAGTACCAGTTTGATGACTTCATGGTTCCTTTGAATGTTTAATAACAATCAACAGCTACATTGCTGCTGGAGTTATTTCATTTATAATTTCTGATCAAATGCTCCAATAGTTTAATCAGTTTAAATCGTGTTTCCTGTTCTGTTGCATAATGGTCATCTTGAGATATACAAGAGCTACACAACCTGAATCTTATTTTATCTTCATGCGGGTGATATGTTTTACCCATCTATTGGTCTTTATTAAATTTTAAAAAAATGCGTTAGTCTTTTGTGAAACATTAACTTGTTTATGTGATTTGTTAGGATGTTCAGATGGTTCAGACCTTCTTGTAGTGTAGTTCCTTCATTATCATGTGCTGCCATCCTCTTCTTTGATGATTATTAATGCATCGGTGGTTTCTTTCGGAAAATAGCAGCCAATCTGTGGCTAACTTTCTTATACTCTGCATAGAGTTCTGTAGCTCAACTAAATGACCACTAGTTCAGTCCAAGTGTATTTACTAGTGATATATGCAGTATAATAGCATAGCACTTGCTATTGGAAATGGGAATGCTTACTGGTCTGGTGGCTGATGACCAATGGTGCAGTTCATGCTTCTGCACGATGAACTCTGTTGCTTTAGAGTTCAGACATACCACCATATCACAATCTCAAATCAGACATTTTTCAGGTATTGTGTGTCACCTCAATCAAACTATCAAATTTTAGAAGGACGTGCCCACAGCATGTGTATCAAATTTTAGAAGGATGTGCCCACAGCATGTGGCGGAGCCAGGATTGGAGCAAGCCCCGGGCCAAAAATTGAGCGTGAAAAATCTCCGAAAAAAATCATGCAATAACTTACCTTTTTTTATAAAAAAGGGGCTGCTATTTTTCGTTGATAAAGTACAACTAAAAGCAGATACAAACAGAGTGTGAGAACGAGTACATTTTCAATATTTGCTTAAATTTATTCGCACCGAGGAGTTGTTGATTGGTTAGGTATTGAGATTAATGGGTAACCCATATTACGATTAATTAGTTCAACTTCTGAACAGTTCCCAAATCAATCTAATTGAAGACAATGTGAGATTTGAATGGAATTACCTAACATAGATACGGGAGGGGAAGCGAGGCAGGAAAAAAGGGCTCACACTATACGACTGATGTGGTGCGTCGCTTATTTTCTGTTTCGTGCTGGTTTCTGTCATTTTGCGCAAGAGAAGGTGGGCCGCTACACCCTGGGCCAAATCGAAATCATATACAGGTAACAGGCTGAACAAGTAGCTACGCCCCGGGCCATGGCCCTGGTTGCCCGGGGCCTGGCTCCGCCTCCCCCATGGAAAGAGTTGGGGCCGAAGTTTACCTTATATATAGAGTTTTCATGTATCAATAGTTTTCAAGCTAGCTTTGAAAAGTCCCCGCTCGAAGTTCTATATTGGACCGAAACGGGTGAACGTCAGTTTTTTTTGGATCAGATGTTATTCAGGAAGCCGAAGAACATATTTGTGTGGTATGTCAGGAGTTGTTCAATCAAGACAAGACGGTTATGCCGATAAAATAAGAGGAGATTTGAAATTTGAGGGCTAAGATAAAGGATCAGTATGGTCGACTAGAGGAAGCGTGAATAGACGACTAACAATTTATCGTTTTTTTTCGGTTTTAGAGCAATAATATTAAATAGGCTGCCTAGATATGCAACTAGATGGATCTGTATGGCAAGCATCCAAGATATACAATAAAGAATAATACAAGTAAGGGATAAAAGTAACTATAAGGTGGAGACAATGCTATATTCCCAGAGCTCCCTACTTGGGGGAGGCATGTCTCTGCTATAGAGGTGTGGCGACACTCAGCAATAGCCATGTAGGCTCACTATATTTCCCCCTGCCCTCGCACAATACAAGGTGCCACAATCCATTAAGCGGTGCCCCTGGAGGCGGCAACCAGATTTTTACAAAGGTTGGGGCAAGCTCAACAAATTAATTGGAGGTTCCCAACAACATCACGAAGTTCTTACACCACAAAGATTGAGTTTCAAGATGACCTCTTTGGTCTAGGGTTCCCAAACCACCAAGAGTAACAAGGTCCACTAGGGATTGCAAGGGAAAGCAAGTTTCCTTTGGTGCAGTAGTAGATCTAGGTCTTCTCATCCACATCCTAGAATATCAAGGAGTTTGGTAGGATAGGAGAGAAATCTAAGAAGTTTAAGCTTGGGGCATTAATAAAGAACAGAGAATGAAAGAGATGCCTCTCCTTGGCTCTCATTGGAGAAGAAGAGGCTCTACTTATATGGGGCTCCATTCGCATTATTACACACATTTTTTCATAGATCCGTTAGGAGGAGCGATACTACTACACCCTATGTCGACTGTTCGTTTACGCATGTTAAAATTGAGAGCAGTACAACCAGAGCAATTCTGCCCAAGCGTCGTTACCATACAAGGAGCTGCCCCCCCCCCCCTTCTCACGTAGTAGCCCGATACAAGCACCGGTAGTGTCGGCACTGGAGGGGCCGGTACAACCAGTGTTGACATGCTCGCGTTCTACCGAATCTAGAGAAAACTGCTAGAACAGAAATAGAAGGTGGTTCATCTCCTTGATTTTTGGTAAGGCTTGGTGGGTGCACATTTAGATTGTGTGCGTGAACTTGATTCCACTTGTACCTTCAGAAGCGGAACCTCTCTCGATAGTAATAGTATGGTTCTCCTATGACTCAACAAAACGAAAAAATGTGGAACATCGTCTTTGCTCACTTTTGTGGGCTATCGACCTATCTTGTGCCATCTTTGATTATACCTATATAAATCAAGCATGTGATTAGTATGCTGGTTATGTTGTCATATACACCAAACCGGAGGGAAATGCTCTTTTAGATACACCGCTTGTAGGAGTAAAGATATTTCAGACCAATAAAACTAACATCTCACTATGTTGGACCCTTTTGAAAATCTTTCAGCAAGTGGGATAACTTCCCTATCATTTGGAGTTACCACCATCCATGACATCTATTCATAACGGGCATCATGTGTCACAGTTGAGCAAGTGTTTGAGAGTTACCAAGGAACAAGCTTCAACGGAAGATATCGAGGTTCCGCTAGTTTGACTTACCGTGAGTATCTCATAAAGATTCTAGAGGTGTCTAACGGTTCACAATGACCAAGCTTGTACTACTCTTTGCTAAGGTTCAGTGGAGTCCGAAGCTATTTGGAAAACAGGCGAAAATCCAAATGCAAAATTCAATGGTCTATTTTTCTACTGAGCCTATCTCTCAGGTAAAATTCTCTTATAGGGGTTGTGTTTGTAATATCCCACCAACATATACCCCTATATAAAACCTCAGAGCCGCAGCTTTTTACCTCCACTTAAGATTCCGAAACCCTAAATTGTCAAGATTAGATCTTGCTGATTTAGACACCAAAATTTCGCAAGTTGCAGGCTTTTGAGTCGGAGAAACCTTGTCAAGTTTCATTTACTATAGTCTCTCTATATTTTATCCTCCAATTTAATTATTCACAGACAGTTTCTTCGAGTATGTTGCGTCATCCAATTTTACAATGTTCAAGGACGGTTTCTTCGATTATGACTTCTTCCTTCCAACAAATCCAAATCTCTTTTACGAGTAGGTGGATATTCATTTCCCCACAACTTTCATGTAGCTAATTTCTATGATTTAAGAAAATGGCCATTGCGAACAAGACCCGCTTCAGAGTGTTCGACGGATTTTTGTCTTTGTGTTGCAGGAACATTGTTGAAGTATAAGCTGAGATGATATACGTAAAGTATGTCGGGAGCCAATACGTGTGCTATGTATATATACACATACGGTGGCCTCAGATTGCTTTTTATTTGGGATGGGATGGAATGGGCACGTATGTGCACACACAAAGAAAAAAGCTAGCTAATTGATTCGATGAGTATTTGTGCATGCGTTTGGAGCTTGGCCCACCGTGCAGCTGGCCAGACTTCCAGATTGCCTCGTCGAATGGTTAAAGAGCAGAAGAGATAAGGATTTAAACGGAAACTACTCCCTCTGTCAAGAATTACCCTGCATTCTGGGTTTAGTCAAAGTCAAACTTTATAAACTTTAACTAAACTTATAAGAAAAAATATTAATATTTATAATATAAAATAACCATTATTAGAATTGTCATACAATATATTTTCATATTGCATGTATTTGATTTCATAGTTATTGATAGTTTTACCAATAAATTTGGTCAAAATTTAAAAAGTTTGACTTTGACCAAACACATAATGCAAGGTAATTGCTGACGGAGGGAGTACTTATGCTGCACGGCCGGATGAGAGGATAAACACGTGAAGCGCAAGAAACGCAGAATCTGGCCGGCTCAGAACGGCCTGGGTCGTTATGGAGCTAGACTCCTGGCCCTGCCGCCTATAAAAGGTGAGAGCCACTGTAACGCACTCCACGAGATTCGACTGGGAATTCGATATATAGAACTCGAGTCTGGATACAAGGTTCCACGGCGTCGCGCCGGGAGTGAATCAGCGATGAATCGCGATAGGAAGAAGAGAGAGTTCTATTCCTTCAGGAATGAGTTAGATTACAATACGATGCCTTGCTTCTCGACTCGTCGCTCCTTTATCCTTGCGCGCCGATGGGCCCAACTGGTTGGTCTTGGGTCTTCCTCTCCTCTTGGGCCTGGGCCTCGTGACGCCTCTGTCGCTCATCAGTCCTTCTCTTCACCTTGAGTGCTGCCGGTATATGCTGGAGCATGACAGTACCCCCTCCTGAAGAACCGGCTTGCCCCCAAGCCGGTGCCTGTGGAAACAGGTTGACAATGGCATACACCGGCTCCCAGGTCTCAAAGGACTCTGGCAGGCCTGTCCATTTCACACGTACCTGAGGCACCTCCTTGCATCCCCGGCGAATGAATCGTTCACCGGTGACCAACGCCGGTTGAATGAGCAGAGACTCGTCGATGAGTGCTGCCGGCAGGTCAGGACTGACAGTGTCCGTCGCACGCACTGCTTTCTTCAGCTGAGATACGTGTATGACAGGATGGATGCGTGCAGACTCGGGCAGCTTCAGTTTATACGACACCTTCCCCACTTTGCTGATGATTTCATATGGGCCAAAGAATTTGAACCCTAGTTTCTGAGAGGCACGTTGAGCAACAGATACCTGCACGTAGGGCTGGAGTTTCAGATACACCCAATCCCCCACCTCGAATGTGCGTTCCTGGCGCTTTTTATCTGCTTGTGCCTTCATGCGACGCTGAGCTCGTTCGAGGTGTTGACGGATCACTGGCAACATGGCCGCTCGTTCACGGAGCCATTCATCCACCTCTGTGTGCCCTGATGGGTCGGTCTGATGAAAGCCAAAGTGGCGCGGTTGCCTGCCATACAGAACTTCAAACGGTGAACGGCCCAGAGCTGAATGGAACGATGTATTGTACCAGTAGGCGGCCAACGGCAACCATTTTGACCACTGCTTGGGCTGGGCGTGCACGAAGCAGCGTAGATATGTTTCCAGGCACTGGTTTAGTCGCTCTGTTTGCCCGTCTGTCTGGGGATGGTAGGATGAGCTCATGTTCATTGTTGTATCAGTTAAGGAGAACAAGTGTTGCCAGAATTTGCTCAAGAATATCTTGTCCCTGTCGGATATGATCACCTTCGGCATGTTGTGATGGCAGTATATGTTATCCAGGAACAGCTAGGCCACTGACGCTGCTGTGAATGGATGTTTCAGTGGAATAAAATGCCCGAATTTCGTAAATTTATCAACCACGACCAGTATAGTGTCAAACTTGCCAGAGACAGGAAGCCCTTCGATGAAATCGAGCCCCACAGTATGCCACGCCTCTGGAGGAATAGGGAGTGGTTGCAATTTCCCAGGAAGCTTGTTGTGCTCACTCTTAGCCCGTTGACATGTCACACATTGGCTGACATAGTTTGTGACATCCTGTTTCATATTGGGCCACGAAAACAGCTGCTTGACCTTGTGATAGGTTGCCAATGCGCCAGAGTGCCCACCAATGCCACTATTGTGCAGTGCCAGCAGCACCGCCTGATGAGCTTCTTTGTGAGTCCCTAACCAAATTTTGCCATGATGTCGAATTACTCCATCCACCAACTCAAACCCTTGGTCGTTTTTCTTTTGTAGACATAATTCTGTGTACAATTTCTTTGCCTTGGTATCTTGCTCATACCCTTCGATGACAATTTCCATCCATCGTGGTCGAGAGACAGAGACTGCACACAGTTGCTCTGGCCGACGAGACAAAGCGTCCGCTGCTATGTTGGTTTTCCCTTGTTTGTACACAATCTTGTATTGTAACCCTAGCAAGCGAAAGAATGCTTTCTGCTGAATTTTGGTATTGAACTTGTGTTCCCCCAGATGAACCAAGCTTCTCTGGTCAGTGTGGATCACGAAGGGAGCATGTTGTAAGTAAGATTTCCACTTGTCAATAGCCATCAGGATAGCTAAGCACTCCTTGTCATATATGGACAGCGATTGGTTCTTGGGGCCCAATGCTTTGCTAAGGAATGCAAGCGGGTGCCCTTTCTGCATGAGGACGGCGCCAATCCCAGTAGCACAAGCATCTGCTTCCAGCACAAATTCAGTCGAAAAATCTGGCAGAGCAAGGACCGGAGCATTCACCAATGCCAGTTTCAGAGAGGAGAAGGCGGCCTGAACCTGGGGAGACCAGACAAATGGTGTGTCTTTCTTCAGAAGGTTTGTCAGGGGACGACTGATTACGCCGAACTGACAGATGAATTTGCGATAGTATCCCGCCAGGCCAAGGAATCCACGCAGTTGTTTGATGTTGCGGGGTTGAGGCCAGTGCTCCACCGCAGTGATCTTGGCAGGGTCTGTGGCCACCCCAGTCGCGCTGATTATGTGTCCCAGGTACTCGAGGGATCGCTGGGCAAAGGAGCATTTGCTTTTCTTCAGATAAAGCTTGTTCTGTTGCAACAATTGGAACACCTCTGCTAAGTGATGACAGTGGTCCGATAGGGTCTTGCTGTAGATCAACACATCATCAACAAAAACAAGCACGAATCGACGGATGGCGTGCGCGAAGATCGTGTTCATTGCCGCCTGGATCGTTGCCGGCGCCGAGGTGAGTCCGAAGGGCATGACTCGGAATTCATAGTGCCCTCCATGTGTTTTGAAGGCTGTCTTGCACTCATCGGATTCGCGCATGCGAATTTGATGGTAGCCAGAGCGTAAATCAAGTTTCGTAAAGAACTGAGCGCCCGCCAACTCATCAAGCAGCTCGTCGACAATAGGCATAGGGTACCGATCCTTCACAGTGACAGCATTGAGTTGCCGGTAGTCGACGCAGAATCTCCAGGTGTCGTCCTTCTTCTTCACCAGCAAAACCGGAGATGCAAATGGGCTCTGACTGGTTTTGATTATTCCCTGGCGGATCATGTCCTTGATTTGCCGTTCAATCTCGTCTTTTTGTTGCGGTGAGTAACGGTAAGGTTTGACATTGACCGGTTGGACGCCGGGCATGAGTTCGATGGTGTGATCGAACTGGCGATGAGGAGGAAGCCCGGTAGGAGTCTCGAAACATTCAGCATGTTCAGCGAGCAACTGTTCAATTTCGTGCGGCAGACTAGTTTCAGTGTAGGCGTCGCCAACTGGACACAGGTGCACCACTTGCGCTACCGCGCGTTGCTGAATAAGTTGATGAATTTCTTGCGTCGAGATGTGCTCACATGCTCGTATTTTGTCGGAAATCCCTTTGAGTGTCACCCGGACGCCATTGACTCGGAAACGAAGTGTCTTTTTAGGCCAATCGATCCACATTTTGCCACACTCATTCAGCCAACCCATTCCCAGTATAATGTCATAGCAAGGTATGTTGAACACCTTGAACGTGGTAGTGAACTGCGTGCCTTTACATTCCCATTTTGTGTCTGGCACAGCTGTGGTGATCAGGGTTTTGCGACTGTCTGCTACTTGTACTGTGACAGGTGCTACCTCTTGTGTCTGCAGTCCCAATTGCTCAACAGTGGTGGCGCTGATGAAGCTTCCGCAACTGCCAGAATCAACAAGAATGAGGACCTCCTTACCCAGAATAGTCCCTTGCAGTCTGATGCTTTTAGCGTGCATTGTGCCAGCCAGAGCACACTGGGAAATGTGCATTAAGGACTCATCGGTGCTGCTGTCACTCTGTCCACTGTCGCTCTCAGAGAGATGTAACTGAAGGAGATCGACCAATTCTTCGACCATGTGTAGTGGAACTGTTTTGTTGCACTTGTGGCCTGGTTGAAACTTGTCGCCACACTTGAAACACTCCCCTCTCGCTTTTCTTTGTGCCTTCAGGGAGTGAAACTTGTCCTCCCACGGTGGTTTCAGTGGTGTTTTCTCGTCCATCTTGCGGGCATCCTCAGGGTTGGCTCCCAGCAGCCCTCTGCCTGGAAACCCTGTGCGCGTGTAGCTTTTGTAATCCCCTCGGTAACGCTGGTTGTAGTTTGGTTTAATCTCATCCAGTAGTTCTTCTTGTGTTTCGGCCAGCGTCAGGGCACTGTCCACTGTCTTGGGTCCATGTAACCGAATGGCTCACTGTATGTCTTTCCTGAGACCATTGACAAATTTAGTGGCGAAAAATGCCTCGTCATAGTGTTTGTTATGCACCAAAACCTTGTGTCGAAGTTCCTCAAACTTGTGATAGTATTGCTCCACTGTGCCAGTTTGCTTGCATCTTTCTAAAGCAGCTAAGTATCGCTGATGCTTGTTTTTACCAAATTTTGTATGCACCGCCACACACAACTCTTCCCATCCATCCACATCATGTTCTGCTTCATAGGATTGTAACCACAGAGCTGCATTACCCACAAAGTGCATACTAGCAAAGTTTGCCCACGTCTCATGGTCCACTGCATACAGGGCAAAATATTTTTCACTCACCTTCTTCCACCACTTGGGGTTTTCTCCATCAAACCTGGGAAACTCAGTTTTCGGTGGCCTGCTTCGCTGGTGTCCCCCACGTCCAGCATTGTACTCACTAGGTTCATAAGTGCCCGAACGATCACCGATATCAAAGTGAATTGGGGTATGTGGAAATTCCCTTCGACTGACAGGACGGTTTGGGATCAGTACCTTCAGAGCTGCTGATGATGTCCCAGGTGCTGCGGGATCAGGTGTAGTCACTGGCATTTGTTGCTCTGCCTCGATCTGATTGACCTCCAACTGTGTGACCCGTTGCCCCACATCATCGATGGTCTTTTGCAAGCCTTGCAGTGTTGCATCGACATGGGGAACCCATGAATTCAGACTGCGCAAAGTCTCATTGATGGACTTGAGGGTACTTGCCGAGTCAGAACATTGTTTCTGCAGTTCTTCACCCTGCTTTTTCAACGTTACCAGATCTGCTTGGGCCTTCTCCATCGCTCCCTCCTGAACGCTGCTGAACACCGATGCGTCCGGTGCCAAGGTCAACCGCCTTCTTCCACGCGCGCCTCCTATGATGCACGGATTTAGCCGTAGAGCCGGGATTTCACACCCTATAGAGGATCTGTAGGAAACCGCTCTCCGCCGCCGAATCTGCACCCGATCTGTCTACCGCCCCCAACTGCGCCACCAAGGACGTGTGTAGAGGTACCACGACCCTCCGCCGCCGTGAGGATCGGAATCGCGAGTGGGATTTTACAGGAGAACCCAACCACCGGAGATCCGTTGCTCGATTCCGCCGCCCACCGGTTCGATCGTGAGATCAGCCGATTTGAGATCGAAAATTTTTGTGTGTGGAAGCTGAGGTGGATCCGAGAATCTTATGGCTCTGATACCAAGTGTAACGCACTCCACGAGATTCGACTGGGAATTCGATATATAGAACTCGAGTCTGGATACAAGGTTCCACGGCGTCGCGCCGGGAGTGAATCAGCGATGAATCGCGATAGGAAGAAGAGAGAGTTCTATTCCTTCAGGAATGAGTTAGATTACAATACGATGCCTTGCTTCTCGACTCCTCGCTCCTTTATCCTTGCGCGCCGATGGGCCCAACTGGTTGGTCTTGGGTCTTCCTCTCCTCTTGGGCCTGGGCCTCGCGACGCCTCTGTCGCTCATCAGTCCTTCTCTTCACCTTGAGTGCTGCCGGTATATGCTGGAGCGTGACAGCCACGCAGCAGTCGGGGGAGAGGAGAGCGAGGAAACAAACGAGCCGGACGGAAGCCTGGAGCTGAGGCAAAGATCGCATGTACAAGCAGCTCACGCATCCACCCAACCAATCTGCACATGTCCACGGAGGCACTCGGTCTCTTGGAGCAAGGAGAAGAAGCAATGGAGGCGAAGCTATCCTTCCCTACCGGTGAGAACTACGATTAAGACATGCATCTTCTTCTCTATTTCCCTCTCAGGTAGGATGTTGGACGGAGGCTCGCGCATGGAACAGCACGAACGCCGCTGCGGAGCTCGCCGGCGTGCAGCCTGCCGGCCGGCGCGTTGTTCTCGGCGACGAGGCCCGCGCTGCCACTAAGGACCGGAGTCGGGGATGGCGACGGCACGATGCGACCTACATCCCGTTCTCGCAGAGGCGCCACATGCCTGCGCCTCGTGGACGAAGCTCGCCGCGAGCTCGTGATCAACCTCAAGCGCAGCCCGGCTCGTCGTAAAGATGCAGCTCACCGGCGTACAGGTTCAGCGTGGCGGCGGACAGGCACACCTCATGGCGAGATCATGGCGACGCAAAGACGGGGCCTTGGGTGCACCTTCAGGACGGCGAACAGGGTATGCACTCTCCACGGACAGAAGCAGCTCAGCGAGCGGCCGACGTGCAAGATGGATAGTCGTGCGGGAGCAAGCCGGCGTACAGGTACAAGAGCTGACTCGCCGACGTCGTCCTCGTTGCAGCCCACTGCCGACGGCTGAGCCCGGCGTACAGGTTCAGCGTGAGCAGCCAGGCATGCGTGGCCGTGGCGACAGGTGCGTCTCGCGAGCGGACGTACAGGCCGAGAGAAGAACAGCAACAAGTAACACAAGGACATGCGCATGGCTTGTCCCAGGCCATCGTGCGCATGCATGTGCACATATGCGTGTGGATGGATGTCAATACTTGAATCAATTAGGCTGGAGCTTCAACGGCAGCGCCAACCGCCAAGTCTTGAGCACAAGACGCTTCTCTACATCTATTATGTGACCTCGGTGAGACGGCGTTTCGACTATGCCGGCTGCTGTAAACTCGGCGCCGAGCTAGACGAGGCATCGTCCACTGGCCGTGCCGATCGACATGCATGAGGGCGTGACGGTCTTCCACCGATGACAACGCTTCCGAGCCTCGCCAACGAAGCACGTCGCCGCTGGTCGCTGGCGGCGAATCGCCATGGACTCATGCTCCAGTGCAGCTAGCCCGGAGTACAAGCGACGCACCGGTACATCTTGGCACCACTGGCGTACAGGCGTTGTTCGCGTACAGCTTCGGCTTGGGCGGATCGGTGCTGTTCAGTCTCGCCTCACATAGAGCCTGGCGGACAGGCCCAATTCAGCTGGATATACCCCCTTCAAGATGGTGCACAGGTTCAACTCAATTCGTCGTACAGTCAGCCCGGGCGGACATGTGAAGCTCGGCATCGGGCAGCGGACAGGCTCAGCTCCACGGCCGTACCCTCTGGCATTGTGCTCCCGGCGGACAGGTATCTGACGGACAGACGCGGATCAGCCCGGCGTACAGGTCCTTCCCGTCGCCGTCTTGCATGGGCGTACAGGTGCTACCGTACCAGACAAGCAGGTCGAGATAGCTAGGTGATAATGCATGGCGAGAAGAGCATCACCGAACAAGCCGGAAACACATGGATCAAATACATGCGCATGGCTTTGCCCCAGGCCATCGTGCACATGCATGTGCCATGCACGCATGCGTGCAATACTGAAGCAATCAAGCTGGAGCTTCGACGGCCGCAACGTTCAAGCTGCGCCAAGTTCCAATGACACCCCTCCTCCCGTGACCACCTTGTGAGACGGCGCCTTCCACTACGCCGGCTGCCGTGTACTCGGCGTCAGGCTAGATAAGGCATCGACCACTCCGGCTAAGCCGACTTAGACTGCGAGTGTTGGTTCTATACCGACGCCGGTCTTCCAAAGTTACTCTTGCGAGGCATACCCCTTGCACACCCCGACGAAGCCGCTAAAGTCGTCAAGAAGTCCTAGCCAAGCGGACTGCATCATGCTACTTCAACATTCATCATCGCCGTTCAAAACCGACGAGGCGTGACGGCGAGGGCAGGCGAGGCCGGAGCAAAGGCCACGCTTTCAGCGGCGCGTGTACCGACGAGGACACGAGCTCTGCCGCTGCCCACACACTTCATCACCACCATCATGCATGCAGGACGTGAAGCGAAGACGACGATGACGGCCACACAGCTTAATTGGAGGTGTCTCGCGGTGTAACCCGCGGGAGTAATTAACCGGGAGCCTTTCGAGGCCTCGGGAACCAAGAGATCGCACAATCGCCATAGTCAGGCTGGCCGTGCTAGCAGGCCACACGGAGCGCAATCATATGGGAATTGTATTTGTTATCTCAAAGATTAATGAAATACTTTTCCCTCACCTTTGTTTTCTTTGTGTATCATTATACACTGGCACGCCCGCACACCTTTCTTTTCTTTTAACTGTTCCCTGGTGCGAATGAGAGAGCTACGATATCACCCCTATCTTGCGGAGTGTCGTACGTTTTTCTCGTGTCAAACACAGAGCCATTGGATCTACAAGATATCAAATCTTGTAAAGTTTTGTTTGACAAAATCTATCCAACCTTATCACTATAATCAGATGTTTTCAACTTTTGTTCCATCCGGAACACTCGTCTATCTTTCATCTGTTGTACATAGAAGATACCCAAGCGGCAAGTTGTCACTTTATCATTCTTGCTTGAACTCCTTGCCACTTTTGGCTTTAATTATAAATCTGAGCTTTGACCATTCATTTTTTTAATGCGTATCCATTGAGCAAGGTGTGAAGTGATGACCTGACTTTTAAAATACTAGAACGATAACAAGAAATGGAACAAATGGATATGATAAGTCTAGACAAAATTGTCGATGGTGCCGATCTTTACACATTTTGTTGAGCAACCCCAACGAAATATGCCGGTCTTATGTAACAAACACAAACAAAATGCTAAATTGGGGTAAAACCATGTTTTAAGTCTCCTAATCCAGATATTTAAGTAGAAGTTCCACTAAATAAGGTAATATGTTAACAAATGCATAACTACATGGTAAAAGGTGGAATTCACTCTTTAAAAAAAGAATCATCAAGTGGTAACTTGCCTTGCTCCAAGTTTTCCTCATCACCAGGTGCTACCTGCCCCTCGTACCCTCATTGGTCATCATAGCCTAAATAATAAAATATTTTCATAATCAATAATACTAAATAAGATCCCACTTTTTTTTGCGAAGAGGGTGAAATTTATATTAACCAAGCATCTTACAGACAAACCCAGGAAAACACGAAAAATACAAAAAGGTCCTTGTCCTGGATTCCAGCTTCTTCTCCGACGAGATGCACGCGCCGCCGGCATGGGCCTCCGCTTCTCCACCGCTAAAGCCTTGGACTGGGTGGGATCCCCAAATGGAGAGGGGGTCGACGAACCTCGGCGCCACCGCGCCTCCATCCACCCCGACGAGATCGGCCGGCTTGATCAACAGCAACAACATCCCCAAAGTCGTCAACGCCGACGCTGCCATCACGGCCACCAGCGAGGGGATCACACGAGCCGCAACTCCCCGAGCTGCAGACACACAGAGGACGGCGGATACGGCCTGGAGCTCCACCGGAGCCATCCGATCGAAGAAGAGCGCCGCCGTCTTCAAAAGGCTCTTCGACCGCGCCACCTCCTCCGCAGCGCCGCCAGCAGCCACCCCACGCACACCTAGACTATGTACACGTCGGGATCCGTTGATTCCCCGCCCTCCCGCCGCCGGAGCGGCCGCCGGAGGACGAGGAATCCGACGAATCACCGGCGGCGAGCTGGTCCGCACGGGTTCGCCCAAAAAAGCCTCCTTTCACTGTAGATGGGGAAAGGATGAGAGGTCCAACTCTCTCGAGTAAATAAGATCCCACTTAAAATAAAAAGAGTTTAGAGAGTGGATCGGGTAAGTGAAGTTTGGAGAAACGTGTACAATGTGTGGTGTAGATTGAAAATCAGGCTGCGTACAACAAATGAAAGATAGGCGAATGATCCTGATGGATCAAAATTTGAAAAGTGTCTGATTTGAGATAGCCATAGTGTTGAATAGGTCCTGTTAAACAGAATTGGCAATATTTGCGATTTCGCTCGGAGTTGAACAAACAGTAATATCTTCGCTGATCAGCTTGAAAGAATTGTTTTTTCAGTGGGGAAGTGTGATTTCTGAGCGGTTCTGCTTATATCATTCAGAAATCAGCACAATTACTTTTGAACCCATACAAACTCAATGTGGACAGTCCATGAACTTTAATGTTGGCGTGTGAAATTCAGGAAGCATTGTGTGGTGATCGATCTGGCGGTTGTATATTAATAGAAGTTTTTCTTTCCTTTTTCAGATGATAGTCTGATACGTTTTATTTTAATTCTCCGGTACCCTTTCAGCAGAGATGTGTATAGGCTTGTACAAAATGTTCCTGGTAATTCCACAAAAGACCACGATGCCGCTCGCAAAATGGCTAGTTGCCTAGTTGGCTACCAATATCAGCAGTCTTAAGTCAGTCACAACCTTATCTCATATGTCATTAGGACAAGCAATTATATATCCATGATCCAAACCCAGACGAAATCATTGCGTGAAGGAGTTTAGAGTAGACCAAACGGTACGTACATGAGTACATCCCACTAGCAACTTTTTTAAACGAGAAGATGAAGCTAGAGAATGCATATACTCCAGCGGTTGGTGCTTTTCTAGATGGGGTCCATGTCAACACGAAACAACTCCGGTGCGTTCTTCCTGAACTGGAGCACCTTTTCTGCCGCAATATTCTACTTAAAGACCTCTCCACCGGTGACTCCGAGGTCCTAAAGCTACAAAAAGATGCTCAAGACCGATGGTTGAGAAGGGCGGATAGAGTTGACGTTGTCGTTCTCATCATAAGCTTGTTCAGGTGAACGCTAGAGAGAGGAAGAAGACGATCAAAGAGTGAACGATGAAGAAGACGGCGAGTGCTCCACTGCCGAGGCCTTCGACACCGCTGTATCAGCCTCATGGCGTTCATCAACAAAGGATGGCAAGCCCAGTCCAGAGCATCACCCGGGCAGAGATTGACCATTTCTGGAGGAGGAAGAAGCTGGAAGAAGAGGAACACCGGCTCGCCCACGAGAAGGAGGCTGCAAGGATCAAAGTCAAGAGTCTAAAGGCAAGTACTTCTTTTTCCCTCATCGATCAAGAACAAATTGGGTAGTAAATTGAATATTTCAGTTACTACCTAGTTTCTAGTAAGCTGCATACCAATCTTTTGACATTAGTATAAAACTTCTGAACAAGTACACTAAAAGAAGGTTCTATGACAGCAGCATTTTGATATCCTTGCCCTTTGTGTGGAATACTTTTGATTGGTTAAAACTATGTTAAGAGCAGCAAGAAGAATATCTGCTTTTTGAAGAAAGGGTAAAAGGGATTATAGAGGGCAACTTTGAGAAGACGATGGAGGGAGAGATCACCAATAACAGCAAAGAGGATGCCAGGAACATTCAGATACGCATTGGCATCAAGGACTGGTATGCTCCCGTCTCCTAATGCTTCCGCATTTTTTCCTGTGTAACTATTGATCTTGACGTGGAGCCAACACCTTCACAACATCTCGTCATATCACCGTAACCTGGATGCAGATGCATAAAGCAATATGTATCTTTTGCCTGATTTAAAAAACAATATGTATCCCACTCAATAGAATCCACCGGTTGACTACCCTGCACCAAATATGTACGAATTTAGGGTAGACTATATTCCAAATTTGCTCCATCGGAACCAAAACCAAATGGTCATGCGGATACTGGTAAAGAGGTAGCCAAAAAGAAACTTTAGAAGTGCATACTAATTCCTCCAAATATATTGTGCTCATAGCTGCTCCATTTATATTACTATGATGCCTGATAACATAATATCCTTCCTGATTGTTTGCAGGTGGAGGAAAAGCAGTTGCGCGTATCTAAATGAACCAGCAGCAACATCCATTGATGGTAACGGCGCTTCAAAGGACACCACATATACTCCACAGAAGATACATTGGTGCTCACAAGCACTTAAAAACATAAATGTAACGGTTCTTGGGATCTTTTAAGTGCTGATACCATAGAAAAGCATTTTGCTTATGCGTCTGACACAAGTTTGAGTATTCTGTTGTGTCTGACTGTTTGACAGATAATAAGCTTGATGAGAAGGTACTTTTGAATCAAGCATGGAACACCTTATCATTTCGCATATCTGGGGATGCAGTGAATTTTAATGTAGCTCATTTATGTTGCATAGACTACATGAACTTCTTGTTGATCCTCAAAACATCATCTGAACCTCATTACCTGGAATGCATATTCTACTCGTGATAGTGGATACTCAAAACAAACATCCATAGCCAAATCAAATTTAACAGTACAATGCATGTTCTAATGAATATGTCATTATTTATTTAAATGAGTACCCTTCAACAAAATCCAAACATGTTCACATATGGGTGCTTGAAGTTCAGTGCTATAGATCATGATATACTCAGAAAAATGTATGAATTGATCAAGATTGTTTTAGTATGTGAAATCAAGTAACCATGAACAGAAGCAAAACGACAATAACAGCCATTGCAATCTAACAAAGTAATTTTAAGTTCTCAGCCATACACCAAAGTATGAGAACAGTAGCATACAAAAACAAACCAGAAAGTCGGCCAAAAGGAATTAGAAGAATGGTATAAAGGCATCTTGGACTTGTTACCAACCAGAGAAAAAATGCTTAACCTTCAGGCTGCATGGACTCGCATCCAGGATTAACCTTCAGGCTGCATGAAGTAGCATCAAACAAGATAAGCATGTTTCACTTCAAGCGTAGTACTTGTATAAAGCAAAAGAAATGACTTATCAGAAGGACAGAACACAAAGATAGATGAAAACATATATATAATATAGATGTATTCATAATTTTATATGCACTTCTAAGGTACTCAACAGTCATCCAAACTATAAGAACTAACATCTCTAGATAAATCTCACTTCTGAAGCTAGCCTTTTAGCACTATGCAGGAACCAATTTAAAAAGAAATTTCAGGATTCCTTTTATATCCTTCTACATAAAACTACTACAAAATCTAGACAATGACAAATACTTAATTCCTCCTTTCACATGCATGTATAATATAATATGCAGTAGAAGCTGGGATTCCAGTCTACATCTCATTAGATGTACAAAGAACAACAGAACTAACTGTCATAATTTCAGAAGATCAATGCTTCCAAGCATCACATCTATCGATAAGCAGATTTCAGAGGCAAACGAATTATAGAGTTATTAATATATAAGTACTTCATACAAAGTAACCTTATAAAAATGATGATTCTCTAGAACCTGCTACAAATATTGCTAAGCAATGACATAATTAAAGGCAAACGAAGGCCATGCCAGCATATACCCTTTCTGCCATCTGAATTTAATCCAGTGAACACAAATACACCATAAAAAAGACACTCATTAGTCTGTAATAAAAGACACTCATTAGTCTGTAATAAATTACAAAGTAAGAAGATGTTGCCACAACAACGTCCCGGTTCAATCCCAGTGTTTTACAAAAGATGTGATCTAGAACTTGTGATATTACTCTCCCAAATTGGTGCAACTGTTGATCACCCACCTAACCCAGACCTGCATTCTGAAATAAAAAGTTGCACACCTTTTGCACCGACGTCCAGCAAGTGTGTTGTTTTGAGATCTGTTCAAACTGAACTGCGGCGAACAATTGATTCCATAAATTCAGGGGAGATAACTGAATACTGGAGCAGTTCCCACTGATACAACTCATATTAACTGTTTCCAGTCATGTCAAGCATCTCATCAAGACCTTTTAACCTTTGCAGTCCTTCACTAAGTAGAAACCTAATCTTTGCCTTATCATCACAGTGGCGATTCTTTTCAATTTCCACCCTTACTGTCTGCCTCAACTCAACTAGACAAGGTACGACAAACATAGTTAGCATATACTTCAATGATAGCAGCACACAACAAAATAAGAGCAAGGTATAAAAATAACGGACCACGAGTGTGCTCAGGGGCTCGGCGAGTCATGCGAAGTGCCTGCCTGTAAAATTTTAAGACACGTGCACGCAAGATGAAAGCCCGTAAATCCATGAATTGAGCCATCGAAGAACACTAAATAGCAAGCAATGATCACGCGAGTTGGATCGTCCTACACTGAAAATTCAACAAGATTGAATGTTACAAAAATGTAAACACCAACCTATTGTACTTATGTGGCAATTTCAACATTTGCCTGATGCACGGTTAGTTAATCTGTCAGATAAATCCTATCAATAGTTTAAAATATTCTCCAATGAAAATAACAAGTATAGCAGTGTACTGTATACACAAGTATGCTACTACTTATGCCTCAGCAATACTATAAATCACATCACCATGTTTTAACCATTCTATAGTGACAATTCCACATCAATGCTAGATTGATATTTTCAATAATAACATGGAAAGTGCCTATGTACTTCAGGAAGGATAATCTGTTAATGATCTCTATCACTAAAACGAAGTGCACCCTGTCCAACTCGAAAGGATCTACCAACTGCGAAGGACATCTTCTCATAGCTCTCCATGCAACAATGAGAAAAACATATGTAAGCTATGCTCATGCAAAATCCTTATGTTATTTACAGGTTACTCCTTTGTTGCGGGGATATTTACAGATTACTACACTGCTCAATACTCAATAGTCTGTCAGGAACCACAAATTTCTATTTGTACTGCTACAATGTTATGCTAGTAAAAGTATAGAACCAAGATGCAACTAGACGGTCAGAAATATGTATTAGTCTGCTAGTTATAAAGCAAATTGTTTGGGGCATTTCTATGAACACCTCGTGGGCACACTGTCACACATACAGATGTCTTATTTGAACGAACACCTAGTGCCCATCTCGCTTCAGAAATGGAATCCCCACCGCAGCACAAGCTTCTAAAACATCCGCAATCGATACAAGCAACTCAAACCGTCAAACGTCCTGGGCATTGCAAATGTTCGGTGGCTGACGCAGAATTTCCAGAATGGGTATAACAAGTTTGCAAGATATTGTTGAATGGAAAATTCATGGTCCATGATAACATAAATCAAAGGACGAATTGGTTCAACTATTGGGAATCAAATCCCGGGGTTCAGAAAGACAGCTGAAAAAGGGGGGAGGGGGGGATGGAGAGATGAAAGGAGAAGTACCTCCCTGCCGGCCGCCATCTTCAGTTATTAACATTTGCATGATGCACAGTTAGTTAATGTGTCATATAAACCCTATCAATAGTTTAAAATATTCTCTAATGAAAATTAACAACTATTTTCTGACGGAAAAAATTAACAAGTATAACTGTATATACAAGTATGCTACTACTTATGCTTCAGCAATACTATAATCAGTTAATGATCTCTATTGCTGAAACGAAGTGCACCCTGTCAACTCGAAAGGATCTACCAACTACCAAGGATAATCATCTTCTGATAGTTCTCCATGCAACAATAAGAAAAATATATGTAAGCTATGCTCATGCAAAAGCCTTATGTTATTTACAGGTTACTACTTTGTTGTGGGGATATTTACAGATTACTACACTGCTCAATACTCAATAGTCTGTCAGTAACCACAAATATCTACTTGTACTGCTACAATTTAGTTATGCTAGTAAAAGTATAGAACCAAGATGCAACTAGACGGTCAGAAATAAGTATTAGTCTGCTAGTCGTAAAGCAAATCGTTTGGCGCATTTCTATGAACACCTAGCGCGCACACTGTCACACATACGGATGTCTTATTTTAACGAATACCTAGTGCTCATCTGGCTGCAGAAATGGAATTCCCACCGCAGCACAAGCTTCTGAAACAATCCACAGTTGATACACGCAACTAAAAAAAACGTCTTGGTATTGCAAATATTTGGTGGCAGACGCAGAATGTCCAGAATGGGCATAACAAGTTCACAAGATATTGTTGAATGGGGGAACTCATGGTCCATGATAACATAGATCAAAGGACGAACTGGTTCAACTATTGGGAATCAAGCCCCATGGTTCAGAAAGGTGAAGGGGGGAAATGGAGGATGGAAGGAGTAGTACCTCGCTGCCGGCCGCCGTCTTGTTTGCTGGAGTCGCCGTTGGTCGCCGTGCTGGAGAGGGGCCACAAGATGGAGTGAAGATCGCCGGTGTCGCCGTCGAGCTGGTGAGGGCACGGAGATCCGCGGCCCGGCGTTGAGAGACCGACCGCACCGCTGCACAGCCAACGGGCCCGGTGCGGCGGTGCCGAGTCCAAGCCGCGTCAACATTTCGGGCTTTTGCTATTCGCTGTACGCAGTAGTGGAGTTGGGCCACAGATTTGCCCTATAAGCCCATTAGGCCCAAGTTTAGGTGCATGCGTTTTTTTCTCTATGGTTAGCTTGTATGAAATTTTATAATATTACCTAATAATATTCATAACTAAAAAGGATTTTATTAAAAAAAATAGCTAATAAGTATACAAAGTACTTGAATTATATAATGATATATTAATATCTAAATCACCAATTTAGTGACCTTACAGATATGGGCATAATCGGAACTTACTCATGGTGTAGATGTTCACGATGCACTGAGCAAAGAGAACATATCCAGTGATACCAACTACTAAATATCATGATGTCATTAGCAAAATTGAATATTCAAGTTTCTAAAAAATTCTAGGAAAATGTGTGTTGACACTCTCTAGAATTTTGAGAAACAAATCCAAACACACACGCATAAACTAAAATACATATTGATATGTGAATAGTGTCATTTGTGTTTTTGTCTTTTTGTGATACTATTCAAGTTATATTTGTCTTTTTTTTGTTTATGTGTGTGTTCTGAATTTGGTTCTATAAATTCTAGGATTGTAAACCTACATCTTGTGAACACTAATATATTTTTTCACTATTTTAGAATTTCAAAATTTTCATATTGATGAATGGTATCATAGTATCATTTAGTGACTGGATCAGTAGATATTCCCAAAGTGGCGGAGAGTGGTAAAATTTGAAAAAAAATGTTTAAAAATAAATTTATGTCATGCAAAATATGACAAAAAAATAAATATAAAAATAATAAAATATGTACAACACAAAATGATTTGACAAATAAGATTGTCGCAATTCACTGAAATGACAATTAACAACACATGTGCATGGCTTAAGTAGCATCATTTTTTTTGGAGCAACAGACGGGCTCTGCCTTCTCATTAAGAAGAAGAAGAGAAATGACCAGTTTATAAGAGAAACCGACTGAAAACCGATACAAAGATATGTTAAGGGACATACTCAAACCCCACATGGCCAATTTTTATTAAGAAATACAGTAACAACGTTTTAACCGACGTGGTGTTTTGGCTCTCGGGTGCATATGCTCTGCAGGTGTGTGCGTCAATAGGCATACCCTCCATTTAAAAAAAAAGGTGCATAGACTCTTCTTTTCAAAATACATTTCAAACATAGTGGGAAATGTCAAGAAAATCCAAAAACAAAATCTTGCATCTATACTTTTACATCCTAATTGGTCACAAAGTCGTTTTCAAGAAAACGGGCTCTTTGTTTGACTCGTATAAAAACAAAATTTGATGCTAAATTGCTAAAATAAGGCTTTTTACTAGGATTTTTTTATAGTGGCCATAAAGAACGTATGCACATATGGAATACTGAGATATACGGGAGAATGTTTTTTATGAATTTATAATTTTTTGATATTTGTTTTTAAAGTAAAGGGAGCATATGGATCAAAAGTGAATTTCCGCGTGTTTAACGGCTTTGCTTTGTTAGGAGCCCCTTAGGGCACGTACAATGGGGTGACATCAGTCTTCCCTTAGAGGTGCCACGTATGATTTTTGCTTAGTTGAAAGAGAGAGAAATAAGAAAGAGAAGGCTACCTTCTCTTAGCTAAGGGATGATCCCTTAGAAAATAAGAGAAGACTATTTTATGCATTATACCATCTTCCTTCTCTTAGCCAATTAATTTATTACTAAAAATAGCTATTTCTCATTAATTACAAGGGATTGACAATAAGAGATGATGCATTGTAGAAGTTATATTTTATGCTTTCTCGAGATGATGTGGATGATTAAGAGAAGGCATATTTTCTCTACCATTATACATGCCCTTAACATCCTTCGCACATGGTGCATCTCTGTCGTTTCTGCTCTGGATCCGCCGATCGCGGCAAAGTGTGCTCCGTGCTGCTGTGTTGATCAGGGAACTGTAAATATACTTATTGGCAATACTAAGTTATTGCTCAGATGAGATCAGGAGTAACAAATCCGTATAATAATGCTGTTGACCTACTCGGAGTAAACTTCCATCCTACGAGCGTAGGTTCGTTGAAGTAACCTTGCAGCCACGAGAGTCGTGAGCGGTAAACCGTATCGAGACCTCGGGAGGACGCCCTGCATATGATATGCATCGCCGTAGTTTCGCCATTGTCAACGCGAGTAACCGGTACGTTTACAATTCCCAAAGAACCCCTGCTCGGTCCTGTCTCGAGAAAGCAGAGATCTTTCCATCTCATTTCGTAGTCCCAGAAACCGACGCCGAGGCTCGAAGCAGGGGAGATCTGCAGTGGTCGATGCCGCGTCGCCTTGTCGCCTGTCAGGTTAAGTCCACGCATCGCCTGCGTGCGTGAAGGCGAAGCAATGGTAGGAGCAGGAGTAGGAGGAGGAAAGGTAGTAGTAGGAGCGATGAATTATCGCGCACGAAGAGCTACATGTCAATGCCCCGTACGCAGGTTCGAAAAAGCATAGCATAATTGCTGAATTATTGCTGTTCTTCGCCATGACGAGCATGAGCAGACCGGCCGGTGGTTCGTGCTCGCTCATGTACCGTCCTGAATCCTGATGTGGCCTAGCAGTAGTACTGCCGTATATCAGATCAAAAAATCAGATCAGATCAGAAAGGTTAGTCGGCTTCTAGCGGCTTGGAGATAGACTTGAGTGCTGTCGATCTCTTATTTTGGGGGAAATTTGACAGTTCAGTGTTTGTCGTGGGTTCAGGACGCGACACGCCCCCGTGCCTGCCTGCGAAACTCACGGGGCTGCTCGATTATATGTGGACGCTTGGATTCTAGGCTAGCCATGATCAGCGTGTTTGGGCGTATTCGGCACTGGCAGCAGGTATATGATGTGTTGTTTCGGAGAGATTAGATGCTGAGTGCCACGTTATCTTCCTACAAAATTAGAGATTTTCCGGATCATTCCGCAGCCGCGGGGGCTGCGCCCAATACTATACTGTACTTTTTTTTTTAGAGCAACCACGTATTTTATTATTTCATTAATCAAAAATTCAGTTATAATAAATAATATATGTAGAAACTAGAAGACAAACCGGGATAAAATGATTATCCTGAATATGCAGATAAATCCTAAGAGATTGAGAAATACAAAATGATCCCTAGCGTTTCCTGCAACCACCGTACCGAGCGGCCGCCTCCCAACTCCAGCGCCGCTGAGACGAACGTCGGAAGAGACATCGAGCCTCCACCATTGCAAGATCCAAGAAAGCATCATCGCCAACGAGGCTTTCTGAGTCGATGAACAGGCCTGCTGCAAGCAGAGAGGTATATATCGTTGTGGCAGGTCGACCGGGGGACGTCCCCCTGTTGTCTTAGACCAAGATCTATCGCATCACATCGATAAAGTCGGAGAAGAACGGCAAATCCACCACCTCCGGACCAACATCCTGGCTCCAGAAGAACCACCTCGCGCCGACTGTCGGCGCTGTCGTGGATAACCACGAACACCAACGATACACCGAGAAACTGATCTCACCAGATCTGAAGACCGGCGAGAAGACCAAGCTGCCGATCTGAAGGACCGGTCAGCACATGTTGCCATCAATACTATACTGTACTTGAAAACTGTACATATGCGCGCTTTAGGGCATCTCACGGGTATATAGGATGCGGTAAACGTGTTTTAAGGTCTCGAACGGAGTTACGGTTCTGTTTTGTCGTTCGATTTTGCGGGATCTGCTCGATCGCAGCCCGCGCGAGATCTTAAAATGGTTTTTAACATTTCAACACATGTGCGTTTTCATGATAATGAAATATACATATGATAGGAATATAAACTAATATATGAATGTTACAAACATCACACAATACAACAATAGATCATTTGCTACGCGCTAACCCTAACTAGGCCGACATCGTTCCTCCCACGAGTTAAATAGCGAGCATTGGCCTTGCAATCTTCCACAAATCTTCGCAAAAAAGAGACCTAAGAATTCGGCAACATCTACATGAGAGATGAACTAGATATATGATTGGTACCTTGGCGAAATAATCTCGTATGCGGTTTCGAGGGATGCAAAACCGGGCGACTTTGGATACTCATCGCTTCTTCTTCTTCTTCCTATCCTTTAGCTCCTCCGCGTCAAGCATCACAACCATTTGCTCGATATCATCATCGAGCAAGTCCTCTATGTCGGAATCGTTCGAGGATGACGAATCTTCAAAAATTCATGGCGACACAGGCGGCGGCTTCTGCTCCGGTGCACGGCAGTGGAGGAGGAACTTGGGGGCGGGTGAGACGGGCCACCTACTCGACGGTGCTCCCAACTACGCACAGGATCCATGGTGGTCGTGCCTCCCCCACTTCCACCGCGGACTGTATCTGGTCGAAATGCTAGCGGCAACCTTTCACAGAGTGGGGAACGTGATCGGTGTTGGAGGAGAAGCTTGCAGGCCGGCGAAATTGGGAAGGGGCGACCGAAATCCAAGACGGAACGCGGCGATGGCAGAGGAGCAAGGAGGCGGGAAGATGACATGTCCCTTGCGTGGGCTGAATGTTCCCCCACTCCAAGGGCTTCTAAGAAATAGAGGGCACCGACGTGTCGACCGTAAAACCCTCGTTTGTGCAGGTTGAAGCGTCGAGTTTTCCAAAGCCCCCATAAAACATTTAGGGTCACCCGATTTTAGCTTATCTATTCTGCTCGTGTTTTTCGGCTAAACCTTTAAAACTACGGTTATTTATTTTATAGATCGCGCGGTTTTAAGGGTTCTTACGATTGAGGTTGTGCTCCGGGCGCAAAATTTGAGAAATCAACCTTTTGTGCTCACACTATTTTGCTCCCCGGAAAAAGATAAATAAGGAGGTGAAAACGACCCTCCACAGTTCCACAGCAGCCACAACATGGCAAAGCTGCAACTGTTCTATAACAGAAACAACAAGGGGAGATTTCTTTAATGTCACACACATCTGGCCATGTGCGATGGAATCTTGGCACCGGCTCTCCGTTGTAAAGCTGCTAACTACTCGTTAACCCTAATACTTTTGATTAAGTTCCATGCTCAACAGAAAGGCAAAAGAGCAGCACAACAGCGAAAAAGGCAGGAACAGTATCTGTAAACTCACCGTCAGTACCATTTGAACAGCGAGTCATCGAGATTTTCCCGCACATAATCATTCGCCCACGAGTGGCATACCAGAGAACTTCAGATGAATGTAGCACTTGCAATGCAGAAACTCAAGGAGGATTAACCAAGTGTTTAACCTCATCATAATTAAGGATCCAAAACAAACCAAGATCACTATACACATAGTACATCGATTAGCATTTAGCAGGAGGTGATCAAAACCCAGCCTTGATGATTAGTAAAAAGCGATTAACCAAACGACGACATCTACTGAAACTAGAAGCGGTAGCAACTCAGTAAACCTCCTCGGGGATGCTCTGAAGGCCGGGCTCCCACTCCCCGTTGGCCTGCATCCGCCGCGTCTCCTCCGCCGCCCGCCGCATGCTGCGCCGCCGGAGCGACTGCAGCCTCTGCTCCGCGTCCGCGCCGCCTGCCGACGCGCGCTGCCTGCCGCTGCGGCGATCCCCAGATGCAGCAGCCGCCGCCACCTCGCCGCCGGCGCCGGAGCCGAGCGCGGCCACCATCTTCTTCAGCTCGCGCTTGCTGACCACGATCTTGACGCGCACCGCGCCGCCCACCTCCTCCCGGGACAGGACGCGGCCGCCGTGGTGCAGCTGCTCGAGCGCCTCCGCGGCCGCCTTGGACTGGTGGTGGTGCTGCCGGTGGCCCTGCCCGGCCGCCGCGTCCCTGGGGAAGAAGCACCTGGTCGCCATCTCCCTGACCGGCCGCGATGTGGATCACTCGCGGACGCCGACGCCCCGCGCTAGCTCGCGCAAGCAAGCAAGGCACTGGCGCTGTCTCCGGCGGGGCAAGTAGCGGTAGTACTCTCTCAGTCCCTGCTCCGACGATGTTCCTTGCAAGCCACAGCACAAAGGCGAAAGCAAAGGCGAAGTGATTGTGCGGCCTGTCGAGTAATGTGACATGCTAACATGGTGGTTATATACTAGGCGATGCCTCCTTGCCTTTTGGTGAGCGCAGCCACAACTGTCTCCAAATATGTACCCTCTCAGGTCCCTGGCATGTGGGCCTGCACCCGGAGGAACCTCACTTCCTCCCCACCTGTGATGAGTCTGTGACCTGTCCGTCCCAAAGCTGTTCTTCTCTGAAAGTTGAGTAGTAACTAAATGTGTAAGTAACATGGATCAATGTATGGTATGGATTTATTATTACATAATGTAGTAACCAATTGTAGCATTTTTAAGACTATAAACAATCATGAGACAGAGACTAATTGCGATGGCAGTTGAATGGAGAAATGGATGCCTCACATGGCCGTCCCTCTCGCAGAGAGAGAGAGAGATGATCGGACCAGGCATCATTGGATCGACGGGGGAGGAAGTGACGTGTTGTCAAGAAGGACTCGATGTCTCGTGGAGTGTACTATCGATGCGCATTTGGTCACCATGAAGCAGTTTGACATAGACCTCCTCCTTGGCTACAACAACACCGTCTCCCATATTCCTCTCTTGCTATTTCTGCAGCTTGTCCAGCGATGCATGATCACGTAACATTTTGATTTTGAAACGCAGAGTGTTTAAGTAATTATGCAAAGATCGCATACAGTCTTTTGAGATTACTGTCCCTTTCAGGCCGCTCGGAACTGAATCCTGGCGTTGGACTCGAGGACGGAGCCATCAGTCCATTACTCGCCATGGTGAGCTGGCTGGATTGACATTACAGTCGAGCGGACGGTCCTAAAGACGTTGATATATACATTTGACATTCATTTTTCTCTGTCGTAGTGTAATGCATTTCATATTCTTGGACTCTGAACTTCAACCGGGCGTTTCAAGCTAACTACCCATAACCGTCAGCTAATTAACTATTCCTGCCAGCCGCTGGCCGTTAGTCTGTGCATGACATTGGTTGTTAATTAAGCTCGATCGATTAATCTGCGTGCCATGATCAGGCGCAATCATCACCTACGTACATATACTCTTATCAACGCGGATGGACGGTGAGCCAACCCCTATGATTGACGGCGAATTTGCAGTGGTAACGCGGAATCCCGGGACACAATGATCATGATCATTGAAGCGCAAGGCGGGCACCGATATATCGGTCGAAGTCGAAGTAGGCACGTATGCATGACGCGACACGATCGCGAGCTTGGGTAGATCCGTTGTCCGTAGCACGCCAGCGCCAAGTGTGTGTGCAAACGACGAGATCGCGTCACCAAACTAGGATACACATCAGGATCATGTATACCTACTGAGTTGATGAGTCACTACCTACTAGAGAAAAGAAAAACTTCTATACACCCTTTTAGGCTTGTTTACTTCTAGGGTATTTGAAGGGATGGGAGGGGATTATTTCGTATCCCGGAATTTCCCTGGTAGTTTGTTTACTACTTCGAGTTTTGAGGGGATAATCCCGAGATATCCCCACAAATCCCCTCCACTCTAGTGTATTTTTAGCTAGATTAAAAACTCTACATCATAGTAGAGTTTTTTTGGGGAAGAGTATTTAAAGAGATTTAAGAGTATTGGGTGAACACCAAATCTCCATATATCCCCACATCTTTTGGGAGTAAAAATACCGGAGAAGTAAACAAGGTCTTAGTCTCTAAATAATTCGGTCCGCGACTACCCGTCCGATCCATATTAGTTTTCACCGATTTAGCAGAACTTCTGTGTTGCTTTGCCCAAGTCCTCTTGATTTAACTAAACTAACTTGTGAAAGTGCGCAGTCTTTGGCTTCGCCAGGGGGTATGCACGGAGTACTTTCTTTCTGGCTCGCTAGAGCTACAGTTGGGCAGTGTACAATGCATTGCATTTGCATGCCATGTTTTGAGGAGGAAGTAACATGGGTCCGATGCATCTCGATCGGCAGCTAGCTAGCTAGCTAGGTCATCGTAGCTGCCATTTCTTTGTGTGCAAACCAAACCACTGCATAAACAAATAAACCCATCAAGGTAGCAGATAAACAACACCCCCTGGAGCTGACGGGGATCATGGCATTCTTCACATGCACAAAAGCTGCTAGATCGATGTTTTGCGCTGTACTTCGCGTGCCGTGGGACCGGCGGCGTCGATCGCCCTGGCCCCACATGCCAGGCGAAGAGGATTAAGCATTACTTGTGGAAAGCCAAAAATACCAAATACCCGTGTCATGGCTTATGCCATCATCTTTAACTCGCTTTGCTGCTGGGGTTGCTTCAGGGAAGGTTCCTGCTGTCCTGCGTATAAACTCTGAACTGTTCACTGTCGCAAGCGTGGTTAAACTAAGCAGCTGGCTCTGCGGCTGTTATTGTTGGCTTGCGTGTGGAGTCCCGGAATACATGCAGCCAAGTACGTGAGGTGTCCACGCTACGGACGAAATGCATGTGACCAGCTAGCGCAGCTTTTCAGGTCAAATCTATGTTGTACGTACTAGGCAGGCTACTGGCAGAGCTTGCAAAACAAAAGAGAGCACGCAACGCAAAGGTGCTGTGTTACTTCGCAATGGAGACTGCAATATTTTAATTACTGGGTAGATTGACCAGTTTCCACCCTGTTTTAAGCATGCAACGTTCAGTTCAGAAAAGTAACCTTCGGATAAATAATGTGGTCACAAAATGCTTTAGAACGGGTCGATCTTGTAAGCTCGCTTGATCAACATTGGCGTACACGACAGAGACGTACGTACGGGTACTGTATTTGAGTAGCACGAAGGCCATCGATGCCTGTATGTACCACGAATTCTTTATGACAGGTAACATGCAGTAGTAGTACTAGATCGGTCGGGCACATAATTAAAGATCGGGAAGGAAAACCCGAGGAAAAAAAGAAGAGGTTTCGGCAGTGACGCGGCCATGACGCGAGCGTGACGCGCCGGTGCCATGCCACCGATTTTTCATCAGATCGATAACAGTCACGATCAGCGAATTATTTGGACGAGCAGGACGCGTGATATCCAGTACACACAACTTGGGTTTAAGTTTAACAAGCACAGTGGCCGGGGCCACCGGTCCAGCCACCGCGCACGGGCCGACAGACCCTTCCTCCCGCGCGCCGAGGCCGCCGGATCGCGCCTGGACGGTCCGGATCGTGCCAGCGCCCGGGGCAACACTCCGCTCCTCGGGAACTGATCGCTGGGCCGACGCTCCGGACGCGCCCACGCGTTCTGGCGGTCCGTGTCCGTACGCGAGACGTGTGGGCTTAGCTGGCGCGCGTGTCGCGCTCTGCGTGCCGCTGTGCGTGTGTCCCCCCAGAGCGTCTCCGGCCACGCTCCGTCGTTTTCAGGTAGGTCGCATAGCTGTCCGTGCCGCCACTGTGCTGTGCAGTGGCCGCGACCGCGATCATGCCAGCGATCGGCACTGGCCGCCGCCGCCGCCGCGTGTTTCGTGCGTGCGCACGCGGCACCGTCGGCGTCGACCACCGCTGGCTGCGGGGTGTGGCCTCGTCGAGCAGCGCCGCTAGCTGCTTGATTCCGCCGGGAACCGGAGCCGGCGCTCGACCGGGGCGGCCGCCTACGCCAAAGGAAACGTTGCGGGCTCGCCGGCTGGGTTCCCGCTGTGATCTTCGCCGAGTTTTGTGCTTCGGGACTGACGGTGGTTTGATTGTGATGGCTGGTGTGGACTAGTACTACCTAGCGGTGGTCAGAGAGGTGACCGCATTGCTCGTTACTCCGGGAAAGTTATGACCGATTATTAGTAGGGTCTTCATTAATTCCGGGTATGAAAGTGTTAGCCTTAGCCGATGTACGTTTGATTGCTAAAACTATGGATGGACCGGGATGAGGCATCGAGCAGAGTAGACGACCAGTTCTGAATCTTGCACATGCACGGCATCCATACCTTGGCTAGCCTGCGGAAGCGCGGAGCCACGAGCTCGGCTTCGTTTTTCCTTGATAATTTTTTTGGGTCGTTTCTCTTTGGGTAGCACAATTGGTTCGTACTGGCCCGTAAGATACTATGTGCACGTATATATGTACCTTCCTATATATTGTACTCCCTCCTTTTACAAAAGTGTATTTATTCAGCATTTTTTAAACGGTATTCGATATTCTTGGAGAGTCAAATAATCTTAAACATTGACCGATTTTACATAAAAAATTATAGCAAAATTTATAAAATCAAATAGCTATAAGATGAAAAATGTTCAGTAAAAAAAGATAACGATACTATTTTGATGGCATAAATGTTGATACATTTATCTATTTTTTTTCAAAAGAAGGAAGCCCCTGCCTCTGCATCTATCGATGCACACGGCCTTCATTTAGATTTTAATATTTTATTCAACAAAACCTGCCAAGAGTATTCATTATAATACCTGAAGCCACCACTCAAGAACTATAAACCCCGACAATCGGTGAAGGAACATGTCGTTAGGGCCTCATGCCCTAAAAACACGAACAACACCCCACCAACTAGGTACCGGGGGCTTCACACTTAGTCACCCTATGACGAAGCAGGAGCACACATCCGGTCTAGCAGACCCTCGGTGAGCCTTCATGCCATCAGCACCATCAACTGTTGGTCCATCTTCAAGGCAAAGATCTGCATATATAGCTCTTGCCTGGTCTGCCATCGACGGCACCATGGAACCATACAGATCCCCCCATCCTACGTGTGTCCAGCTACACGCGTCCTCCATCGAGACCCCGCTGAGCCATGCCACCGAGAACCGCCACATGGTAGATGCCATGGCACACCACCGTAGAGGCCATCCACTAGTCTCTCCGATTGATCTACAACTCCAAAGAAGACGCTCCCAAGAGAGGGACAATGAAGAAGCACATCATCATCTAATCCGCGGATCTGTGATTTTCCCTCGGAGGTAGTGGTAGGAGGTGTGGAGTGTCACCTCGAAGATGCCCTCATGAAGCAAACGACGATTTTGCGCTGTCATTGTCGGCTTTGGCCGATAGCCAAAGTAGGATTTTTTACCTAGATCTGCTCCACGAGCTCCTTCCTGTACATTGGACCGACAACTTCAAGCCCTCGATGTTGGTCACATCGACCTAGGCGACAAGGATAAGCCCACCGAAGGGATCCGCCACCGTATCACTCGCCCAAAGTCGCCGGAGATCAAGATTGGGAGCTGATACGTCTCAAACGTATCTATAATTTTTGATGCTCCATGCTTGTTTTTACACCATTTGCTTTATGTTTTGTTACACTTCATGGCATTTTTATGCATTTTCCGGAACTAACCTATTAACGAGATGCCACAGTGTCAGTTCCCTGTTTTCTGCTATTTTTGTGTTTCAAAAAAGTTACACAGGAAATATTCTCGGAATTAGACGAAACAATAGCCGAACATCCTAAAATTTACC
Source organism: Dactylis glomerata (assembly GCA_007115705.1). NCBI lineage: Eukaryota > Viridiplantae > Streptophyta > Magnoliopsida > Poales > Poaceae > Dactylis > Dactylis glomerata. The sequence continues at coordinate 2,866,526 of QXEO01000460.1, read as the reverse complement.
GAAGCTTCCAGAAGACCGATTTTACATCACAAATTATAGCAAAATATATATAATCAAATAGCTATAAGATGAAAAATATTCAGTAAAAAAGATAACGATACTATTTTGAGGGCAGAAATATTGATACATTGATCCATTTTTTTCAAAATGAGGAAGCCCCTGCCTCTGCATCTATCGATGCACACGGACTTTATTTAGATTTTAATATTTTATTCAACAAAACCTGCCAAGAGTATTCATTATAATACCTGAAGCCACCACTCAAGAACTATAAACCCCGACAATGGGTGAAGGAACATGTCGTTAGGGCCTCATGCCCTAAAAACACGAACAACACCCCACCAACTAGGTACCGGGGGCTTCACACTTAGTCACCCTATGACGAAGCAGGAGCACACATCCGGTCTAGCAGACCGTCGGCGAGCCCTCATGTTCTTGCATCAAAAGCCATCATCACCATCAACTGCTGGTCCATCTTCAGGGCAAAGATCTGCATAGCTCTTGCCCGGTCTGCTATCGACGCCACCATGGAACCATATAGAGCCCCCACCCTACGCGCGTCGAGCTACACGCGTCCTCCATCGAGACCCCACTGCGCCACGCCGCCGAGAAGCGCCATCGTCCACGCGGTAGATGCCATGCCACACCACCATAGAGGCCATCCACTTGTCTCTCCGATGGGTCTACAACTCCAAAGAAGATGCTCCCAAGGGAGGGACGATGAAGGAGCGCATCATCATCTAATCCATGGATCTGGGGTTTCCCCCGAAGGTAGCGGTAGGAAGTGTGGAGTCTCACCTCAAAGATGCCCTCATGAAGGAAACGACGATTTTGCGCCATCATTGTCGGCTTTGGCCGATAGCCAAAGCAGGGTTTTCACCTAGATCTGCTCCACGAGCTCCTTCCTGTACATTGGACCGGCCACCTTCAAGCCCTCGATGTTGGTCACATCGACCTAGCCGACAAGGTGAGCCCACCGAAGGGATCGGCCACCGCATCACTCGCCCAAAGTCGCCGGAGATCAAGATTGGGAGCCCACCGGCATCGCCTAGATGCTTCCCGGTACTCTCCGCCTCCAGCGCCTCACCAAACCACCTAAAGATTGCCGTCCGCCGCCCCCGGCTAGCGCCGGAAAGGCGTGCCACCATGGTGCCCGGTGCACCACGTCTAGACATGGGGAGTCGTCCACACCACCGACACTTCGTGCGAGGAGGCGAGAGAACTCCCCCGCCGCCGACGATGATCAAGCTTCGCCTAGCCGTACCCTTGGCGGCGGTGGCGGAGGGAGGAGGAGGGGTGAGGAGGGCCTGTGGTTCCGGCAGGATTAGGGTCTTTCCCTGTCGCCTCAGGGGAGCCGAGAGGGGTGATGACCCACAAGTATAGGGGATCGCAACAGTCTTCGAGGGAAGTATTCCCCAAATTTATTGATTCGACACAAGGGGAGCCAAAGAATATATGTAAGCCTTAACAGATGAGTTGTCAATTTAGCTGCACCTGGAAACAGTCTTGCTCGCAATGGTTTATCAATGGCAACAGTTTTATAGTGGTGACAGTAGTGAAACAGTAACAGCAGTAGTAAAATAGCAGCAGTAATAGTAACAGTAGTAAACAGTAGGAACAAATACTGTAGGCATAGGGATGGATTACGGGCGTTGCATGGATAAAATAATTCATGAAATCAGTGAGACATGGACATTGCAGATAAATAATGATAAAGCATCCTAGTACAAACAATCATAGGCATGTGTTCCGTATATAGTCGTACGTGCTCACAAGGAGAAACTTGCACGACATCTTTTGTCCTACCAGCCTGTTGTAGCAGGGCCTCAAGGGAAACTACTGGTAATTAAGGTACTCCTTTTAATAGAGTACCGGAGCAAAGCATTAGCACTCGGTGAACACATGTGATCCTCACATCATAGCCATCCCCTCCAGTTATCCCAATTTCTGTCACTTTGGGGCATCGGGTTCCGGACAACAATATGTGTATACAACTTGTAGGTAAGACCATAAACAACAAGTATCATCATAGAAATAATAACATGTTCAGATCTGAAATCATGGCACTCGGGCCCAAAGTGACAAGCATTAAGCACAACAAGTTGCAACAATGTCATAGGCACTACATAAAGATACTAGGCACTATGCCCTAACAATCTCATATCAAATTACATGAATGATCTCATCCAATCCCTACCATCCCCTCACCTATAGCGGGGGAATTACTCACACATGGATGGGGGAGTCATGGATGATCGATGGAGGAGCGTCGGTGGTGACGGTGATGAAGATCTCCTCCGAATCCCCGTCCCGGCAGGGTGCCAGAACGGAGTTTCTGGTTCCGAATCGCGGTTTCTGATGGCGGCGGCGCAGCAGAAGTCTATCTGGGAAAAACGCCGTCTCTCCAATATTATGTCGTTAGAGGGTATATGTAGGCGAGAGGGGAGGCCGAGAGGATGGCTGGGGCCTCCTCACGCCAGGGTGGCGCGGCCAGGGCTGGGCCGCGCCACCAGTGTGTGAGGGCCCCTCGAGCCTCCTCTCTGTCCCGTCTTCTGGCTCCGTGGGTCTTCTGGTGAAATAGGATTTTTGATGATTTTTCCCGAATTTTTACTGGAAGTTGGATTTCTACACAAAAACGAGACACCAGAGCAATTCTGCTGAAAACAGCGTCAGTCCGTGTTAGTTGCATTCAAAACACACAAATTAGAGGAGAAACAATAGCAAAAGTGTTCGGGAAAGTAGATACGTTTTGGACGTATCAACTCCCCCCAAGCTTAGCTATTTGCTTGTCCTCAAGCAATTCAGTTAACAACTGAGAGCGATAAAAGAAACTTTCACGAACACATTTGCTCATATGATGTATATATACTAACTATGTGATCAAGTACTCAGGCAATTCATAATAAGAAATATACAACTAATGTCACCTCATAGTCAAGCAAACTATGAAAGAGTGCCAATGCACTAATAACAAGCAACATGTACATAAGAAACTACAAGATTGTAATATGCATAAATGATATGAAAGAGTGGTATCCCGCTTGCCTTTATTTGTAGAACAAAACATAAATGCTGAGGCACCTCTAAAATTCAAGGGAAGACTAGAAATTAAAGATATCAAAGATACAAGCATCAAAGTTATACCACAATTAACCGTGTTCTGGGACAAGCACATTACACTAAGAATAACAGCTATGCTCTCAAGAAGTGCTTTAAAGTTAGAAGATGATGACTCAACATAAAGGTAAACGAATGGCCCTTCGCAGAGGGAAGCAGGGATTTAGCATGTGCTAGAGCTTTTCATTTGTAAAATAGAGATAAAAATTTATTTTGAGAGGTGGTTGTTCTATGTCAACGACTAGCAATGGGGACTTGCTATCTTCCATAATAAACAAGTGAGAGCGGTTCCGAGTTCTTTGAAATTTGGCACATTGGTGCTCTGTTATAAAGCTTTGGCACACCTCCCCACCTTTTTTCCTTTCTCAAACCATGGCTAACCGATTCCATCGGGTGCCCACCAACTTTCACATTCCTTGGAAGAGTGCCTTTTTTTCTTTCTTTTAAAATTAGATTATAATGGTCTGACCAGCTCTCATGCAAATTAATGACGAGCAGATGAAGCTGCCTAGTCGAGCGGTACTTAATTTAATATGGAAGATAGCAATTCCGACCACTACGTCCCCATGAGCTAAAAACAGTGGCACAAAATGAGAAGTGTTTTGAAGGTTTTTGAAAGGTAGCACATGAAAATTTACTTGGAATGGCTTACAAATACCATGCATAGGAATTTATAGTGGACACTTTGGAAGACTTGGTTTTTGGTAATTGGATGCACGAGTAGAGCTCATACTCAGTACAAGTGAAGGCTAGCAAAAGACTGGGAAGCGACAATCGAGAGAGCAATAACTGTCATAATCATGCTTGCGACAAAACAAAATTAATATAGGCATAAAAATGATACAAGAACTCTGAGGCAATTTAGATCATCGAGGCTTAATTGACTTTTTGTTCAGTCATATGCATGCTTGAGCATGTGCCAAGCGATTCAAATGAAACTTTCAGAGGTGGATACCACAATAACATACCATATTATGAATAAAACAAAGCATGCAAGCGTCTACATGACATGCTACAGGCTAATAGTAAATTGAAACTAATCATATGAAAGCAAGAACTACAAAGCATCCATTTGATAACATATACCTTACATGAACCGACTAAGCATGTCCACATAGATGAGTATATGTACAAAAATGAAAACAAATAGAGTTCAGACCAGCCTCTTACCACATCTCGGATTGTCGTATGTCGTCATCATTGCTCTTCACTTGTGTGGCTTGAATAATATAAGGTGAATACCAAGCTCCAATGGAGTAACGGGAGACTGAACTCTGCAACAAACTTTACAAAACCGAAGAAGAACAACAAATATTTTTGGGGTTTTCAATTTTTGAAACAAAAGCAGAAGGAAATAGCAAATAAAGCAAAATATTTTTGGATTTTTCAAATAGCAAGTAAAGCAAACCAAAGGTAGAAAACTAAAGAACCAAACAAAGAGAAACAACGGAAATATTTTTGGTCTTTTTGTGTTTTGGAAAAGTGGAAACAAGAACAAAAACACTAGAGAAGGCGAAACATGAATATACAAAGGTTCGACAAAATATGATATGTAGATGAGTGAATCGTCGGCGTACCTCCCCCCAAGCTTAGGCTTTTGGCCTAAGTGGAGATCAATCCCAACTCGGCCAACTCGGCCATGAGGTGACGCCTCCGTAGTGTGACGAAGAAGCACCATCATCCTGATATGAGCTCGAGGATGCCCCGGAGTGGTACGTGGTGAAGTGATAGGCTGGCTCCTCCTCTTCCTCCTGGACCACTGCACCGTGTTGGATATTGAAACCAAGCAACCTAAGCTGATCGTCCAACTCCACCTTCGTGCGCGACCATGGCCTCATGTGAATGCTGAACAAGTTAGGCTGAGGCAAGGGAACTTCCCTTTCCTCTCCATCAATAAATAACATCCTGTAAACTAATTTCCCTGCACAAGAGTTAGCAGTAACAAAATGATGGAGTTTCATAGCAGCAAGATCAAGCCTTTGTGGAGCCAACAATACATCATTAGGAGCAATAGAAAGTCCTAGCTCAGCAACAATGCGCGCGACAATAATACCTCCATAAATAGGTCCCCTAGCGGCTAGGCGACGAGCAATAATAGCACCAAGGTTATACTTCTTACTAACATCAAGAGCGGTAGCTAGAAAAGCTAAATGATAGTTGGAGATATTGCTAGTGTTTTCTCTACCAAGTACACTAGTTGCAAGATAGTAAGTGAAATATCTAATAGCTGGGAGCTGAATGTTTCTTATCTTGCCACGCTGTGCGGTGCGGTCATCATCATTGGTCACTCCTCGGTAAAGCTCCAACAAATCAGTGGCGTGATTTTGTATCCTCTTGGCCGATCCAAACATGGGAATACCTAAAATAGAACAAAACCTCCCCAAAGGCATGGTGATAGACTTGTCATAAATCTTAAATGCAACGGAAGGATTGAAATGAGCGTTAATAAATTTAAAACTTTCAACAAAAATCTTTGTAAGCATAGCATATTGGTCTCTTTCATCTGTCATGTAAGCAGTCAACCCAACCCTGTTAATAAGGAGCAAGAAATCATCAAGAATCCCTGCATCACTCAAAAAGTTAATACAAGGGAAGGTGGATGGATGTGCATCTCCATCGTCCCCTTCAAGGTTTGGAGACATGAGATCCTCATTATAAGACATCCTATATTGAGCAGTGGATCTTGAGGGCCTTGATGACCTTGGTGCATCACTTTCAAACACTTCTCCATATGTGAAGTTGTCCATCTCCCTTCTCTGAAATTTTTCAACAAACTCATAAAAAGTGATTTAAAGACAAGCAAGTGTAGGAAACTACTATAGTGGGTTACTAGAGAGCTAACATGCATCAAAATAGCAATTCTAAGCAATAGAACAAGCATGCATACTCATTTATCCTGCCACCTACAATGCTAAAATACTCAAGAAATACTCCACCAAAAGAAATTCTACTTGGACAAGTGGAGGAGTCACATACTGGAGAACAAATGCTCCAAATTTCAGCAGAAATGTTGGGCTGAGCAAGGAGATCGAAAAATCCAGGTGAAGAACAGCAAGAACTCGGGTTTGAGCTGGGTGTGTCGTTGTTTTCAGGAGAGAGAAAGAGCAAGGGAGGAAGAGATAAGTGAGGGGCCAGGTGGGGCCCTCTCACACCTGGGTGGCGCGGCCAGGGCTGGGTCGCGCCACCTATGTGTGAGGTGGCGTGGCAGCCCCTCCTGGTGCCTCCCAGGTGTCTCTCTGCCCCATTTTTGACATAAAAATTTATAAAGAATTTTCTGGAATTTTTCAAGAAACTTTATTTTCGAGGATTTCTCAGAAATTGGCATATCGATAAAAACTCAGAAAAACGTGGATAAAATGATTTCAGGCAAATCAAAACTAAGCATGCAGCAGCTCTGAGATACTCTTAATCATGCAACTAAACTGAAGGAATAAAATTTGATGAAAGTAAATACAAGTGAGGTGGAGTGGATGCGGTGAAAACAAAATTTCGTTCATATAAAATCACTTTGTTAACAAGGTTGATCAAGTCTTGTTCCCAAACTAACTTCATATGAGGCAAAACTTTGCACTTCACTTAATGCTTATGTTACCTCAACTTTGATAGGTATAGTCCCAATCATAACAATTTTATATTCTTCCTTGGACTTTCGCTCTGAACAAATAATTTGACCAACTTTGATGGTCTCAACATGCTTGATTGCATTTAGAGCATTCTTCCTATCAATTTTCTTGGGAAAATAAACCGTATACTCTTTGTCATTTACATTAAAAGTGACTTTTCCTTGATTGCAATTAATAACAGCACCTGCAGTGTTTAGAAAAGGTCTCCCAAAAATAATAGACATATTATCATCTTCAGGCATTTCCAACACAACAAAGTCAGTTAAAATCAAACAACTGTTAGCAACTTGAACAGGAACATTTTCACATATACCAATAGGAATAGTAGTAGACTTATCAGCCATCTGCAAAGATATATTAGTTGATACTAATTTTTCTAGATCAAGTCTCTTATAAAGAGAAAAAGGCATGACACTAACTCCAGCTCCCAAATCACATAAAGAAGTTCTAACATAGTTATTTTTAATGGAGCAAGGAATAGTAGGTATACCTGGATCTCCAAGCTTCTCTGGAACTTTACCATCAAAAGAATAATTAGCAAGTAAAGTGGAAATTTCCTCACTAGGAATTTTCCTTTTGTTAGTGACAATATCTTTCATATACTTGGCATAAGGAGGCATTCTAATAGTATCAGTCAAGGGAATTTGCAAAAATAAAGGTCTCATCGATTCACAAAACCTGTTGTAGTGTTCTTCTTCCTTGGACTTGTGTTTCTTACTAGGAAAAGGCATTGGTTTCTGTACCCAAGGTTCTCTCTCTTTACCATGCTTGTTGGCAATGAAGTCTTCTTTGGTGTACTTTGCATTTTTATCACTCTTTTCCGGTTCCTCTTCAACTTCTTCTTTATCGGAAGCATCTCCTGGTTCAGTTTCAGCATCAGAAATAGAAACACTGTTAGGATCTTTACCTGCATCAGATGATTCTGTAGTTGTTTTATGCTTCTTCTTCTTCTTCTCCTTAGAAGGAATATCATCACTTGAAGTTCGTTGAGAATCTTGCTCGACCCTCTTAGGATGTCCTTCAGGATATAATGGATCTTGAGTAGCAGCGCCACTTCTTGTGCGTATTTCACATGCTTGCTTCTCTCTTGCGGCATTAACTAGCAAGCCTTTTTGCACCTTGGTAAGCTGATCAATTTGCGTTTGAACCATTTGAAAATGTTTAACTAGTATCTTCACATCATTGGCGGTTCTCTCCACAATATCCTGCAACTTGTTAATAGCTCTAGAATTTTCCAACAAATGATTATGCACCATTCTATTAAAATTTTCTTGCTTAACAATAAAATTATCAAATTCATCTAAGCATTGATCAGGAGGTTTAGTATAAGGAATATCTCTTTCATCAAAGCGTTGGAGAGAGTGTACCTCAATAGTTGATGAGTGAGGGATTGGCTTACATAATTCTTCTATAGGAGGTAAATTCTTCACATCTTCGGCCTTAATACCTTTCTCCTTAAGAGATTTCTTAGCTTCCCTCATAACTTCATCATTTAATTCAATCATCCCTCTCTTCTTCGGCGTAGGCTCTGTAGATGGTGCAGGGGTTGGTGCTGGTGTTGGCTCAACTAAAGTCCAATCATCATGATTCTGGCTTATTTTAGCCATTAATTCTTTAGCATCAGCCGGAGTTCTTTCCCTGAAAACACAACCAGCACAACTATCCAAATATGACTTAGATTCATCCGTTAGTCCATTATAAAATATATCAAGGAGTTCGTTTTAGGCAATGGTTCTTTAGGCAGAGCTCTAATTAAAGAACAAAACCTTGTCCAAGATTCGGGCAATATCTCTCATTTTCCCTGTTCAAAATCAAAGATTTTCTGCACAACGGCATGTTGAGCACTAGCAGGAAAATATTTCTGAAAGAAAGCATTAACCAAAGCAATAGGACTAGTAAGAGATCCAGGAGACAAGCTATTAAACCAAGTTTTAGCACCATCTTTCAACGAGAAAGGAAAAATCTTAGCAACAAAGTAAGTGCGGAGCTTAATATCATCAGAAAACAAATTACTCAAAGTAGAAAGCTCATTCATGTGCCCCATAGCACTCTCATCTTTAGTACCACAAAAAGGAGTTTTCTCAACAATAGATATGTAAGATAAATCCAAGGAGAAATCATAATCCTTGTCTCTAATATTTATGGGAGAAGCAGCAAACTTAGGATCAGGAGACAAATTATATCTAACAGAACGTCTTGCAAGAAGTTCTTTAATATTACCAGCATTACGAGCAGCACGTGCTTCAGCAATAAAATCATCATTAAGCTCAATATAAGCATCATCATCATAATCATCACTAGAACATTCCCTAGACTCAGGTGAACTAACAGGTGTAACAGTGGTGTTTCCCAACTTAGCTCTAGCAATAGTAGCATCTAAAAAGGAACCTAGTGAACCACTCTCATCAAGCACAGTAGAAGCATCATCTAAATTATCAGTGGCATTTTCAATCTCAGCAGAAGTAGTAGCAGTAGCGTGTGGGTGTGGTGGTGTAAGCAACTTACTCATAACAGATGGCGAATCAAGAGCAACAGAGGTGTTGAGAGTCGTACCTCTTCTTGTAGTGGATGGCAATATAGGAACTTTTCCATCACGAGGTTTACCCATGATGAAAGGATTGCAGCGAACAATATGAATAAGGTGTCCAGCCTATCATTCCTCAATTGACTTTAGCCAAACGCCAAGCTCAGATGGCATTTGACAAAGCTAGCAAAGCTTCTAATTTGACGAAGCAGGTATCCATTCTTGATGATAAGGTGTCCAGCTTGACGGCAAAGATTTTGCATCACGAGGAATGCAATTCTTTTCTCCTTGGCATTATTGAATCCGCCTGCGAAATGTTATGATGTAAGTTTCCTTTCGACTTATCTTTTTCTCTTTTTGTTCCACTGATGTTCTTATGATATCCTCTTGCCCTCATAGGCACTTGTTTAGATTTCGCCGCTGAAGATCGTCGGGTTACCGAGCGAAATGCGGCCCTAGAGAAAATGTCCGCAGGTGTTGAAAATTTGTGGTCTGATCCTCGACGCCGACGTGCTGTTGTATTGCTTCAGGACCGTGCCCAGCACGTTGGCGAAGCGGTGGATGGCTGCAGAAGATCTCTCGTAACTATGCACTCGGTTATGCTTCCTCGCAATCCTGTGCCTGCGACTTTCCCACTACTTCTTGATACTTTTAGATCCAGCCAGCGAATTCATCGATTGATAGAACTGAACTTAGTGGCAGGTGCCAACTTTGCTCTTGGGTGGATATGCAAGTGGCAACCAAGACTCAATTATAGTTCTATGTCGCTGAGCTACCCTCCAGGTGGAGCTAGCCTTCGAGTACACTTGGAGAGTACCTTGCAGCCTGCCCGACGAATTATAGCCAGGCTGTTGCAAGAAGATGCCGCGTTTTTCCGCGAGTTTCACTATTTAGACCCTTTGGGTGTGGATGATTCTGATAACCCGATGTTGTAATACTTATGGGAAACGCGAGAATTTCTTATTTCGCGACTGTATGTGTGAGATATATTTTCATAGCATTTTTTGTATGATTCGTGCGTTTGCCGCATTTTCTCTTTGAAAGACTCGTAAACTCGAACATGAGGAACATTTTGTCTTTATTATACTTGTAATGTAAGATACATGGGGTGACCCAAGAGATCCGGCCTATGGCCTGTGTTCTGGATCTAGAGGGCATTGCCCCTGGTATAACTCGTGGCTTTTACAGCCTTGTTCTTCTACTCTACTTTATTGTTCTTGGATTCTTATGCCATCATGGCTTTCTCTTCTTCTCCTGTATCTTTGACTTCTCCCGATGCTCCTACTCATGGTTTCTTCATCTCGGGCTCCGCAACGCGTCCTTCGAGTAGCTTGACGCCTTCTGTAGTCGTGTCTTTCGCCTTTTCTGCATAGTTGGCTATCATGCCAAAGTTTTGCGCCATCTTGTGGAACTCCCTGTCGCAGAGATCTGAAACTTCAAAACTTCCTTTTACTGTAATTACTCCTCTTGGTCCTGGCATTTTAAGTACCAAATATGTATAGTGAGGCACTGCCATGAATCGCGAAAACGCGGGTCGTCCGAGGATCGCGTGATATTGAGATGGCCAGTCCATAACTTCGAAATCTAGCTTTTCTCTTCTGTAGTTTTGTCGGTTGCCGAAGCAAACATTGAGTCCTATTCGACCCAGTGGGTAATTGGCACTTCCTGGCATGATCCCGTGGAAGGAACAATCTGTTGGTTTCAGGAACTCTAACGATATATGCATTGCCTTGAGTGTTTTTGCGTATATCAGGTTAATTCCACTTCCTGCGTCCATGAATATTCTGTCGGCATCATACGCGCTGATTTGAGCTTTGAGTACCAAAGGCGTGTTTCCTGGCCGAGGTACTGTTATAGGGTGGTCTTCTCTGTTGAACTTGATTGGTTGTTCTGACCAATGTAGATACTCCGTTGTGGCTGGAGGTGAAATGACTGCTAGGTTGACTTGTCGAGTGATACTCTTTTTTTCCTTGTTCAATTTGGGCACGGGTTGTATCATTGCTGTGATGTGTCCTTTTGATGGAACGTACCCTTCGTCGTCGTCGTGTCCCTTGTTTTGCTGGTCTTGTCCTTGAGGAGCTCCGTTGTTTCCTTGCTGATTTGTTGGGGGATTGTTGCTCCCTTCAAATCCTTGTTGCCTTGCTTCGGTTTGCTTGTTTAGTGCTGCCTCTTGTAGTTTTAAGAATATTGTGCAATCTTTCATTGTGTGCCTTGATACTCGCTTCCCATCGACGAATGCTGAGTGTATATGACAAGGTCCGTTGAGCATATCTTCTGGCGATGAGTTGTACTCTCTGGGTTCTCTCGTGGAAAACTTTTTGTAGTCCTCTTTCCCGTAGCTTCTATATCCCGAGCTTCTGCGATCACTTCCTTGATAGTTGTTGTCTTTGTATCATGCGGCGACTTGGCTATGGGAGCCGTAGTTGTCGTAATTTTGGGACCGTCTCCTTTGACTTCCATATCTGTTTCTTCTATCGTCCTCTGGAGATCACGTCCGCTTGTTGTTGCATGCATCTTCTCCATCTGCAAATCTGTTTGCTACGTCCATGAGGTCTAATACTGTTTTTGGCTTGATTCTGCCCATCTCTTCAACTAGGTCTCTTCGCCTTAATCCAATGATGAACGCATCTATTGCTCTTTCGTCTGACACTTCGACTGCTGAATTTTTGATAAGACTCCATCTTTGGATGTATGCCCGCAGTGTTTCGTCGCGTTGTTGCACACACTCTTTAACTTCTTCTATTGATGCTGGCCGCTTGTATGTCGACCTGAAGTTGCTTGTAAATTGCTTGGTGAGATCTTCCCAGCTTCCAATAGTTTCTTTCTCTAGTTTGCTCAACCATGACCTTGATGCGCCGGTGAGGTGTAGTTGCAAACTTTGCATTGCTGTTTCTTTGGTTCCTCCTAATATTTGTACTGCTTGCAGATAATCTGAGAGCCATGATTGTGGTTCCTGTGATCCGTCGTACTTTTGCTGATCATGAGGTAACTTGAATCCCTTGGGAACTGGAGTGGTGCGAACCCTGCGGGTAAAGCACGATGCCCCCATCTCTTTTTTGTCTTCTTCATAGTCGCGTTTTTCATTTGGGGATCGCGATCTTCGGGTTCCACCGTGCTGTTTTGGTGATGGCGATCGAGATCGTTGCTTGCTGCTTCTGCGCCAAGGACTGTTGTGACGGCGAGGTGACCTTGCTTTGTGTGCTTCCTTGTGGTGATACGCTTCCTCTCCTTTTGCTGATAGCTTGTGGCCCACCATGTTAAGTCCGTTCAATGATGCTCTATGCATAAGTTCTCTAGGATCTCCTGGACTTGGTCGAGTTGTGAGCAGATATGCTTGCGCTGCTACTAGTGCTGCTTCAGGGGTTTTTGGTAGGATGTTCCCCTGCTCGTCGACCGATAAGAAGGACGAATCGAGGTTTTTGGAAATGCTTTGCCTGTCGGAGTACTCGAGGTTGTCGTACCTTGAACCGTGTCGACGATTTTTCCTTGCGTTGTTGTATGATGCGTGCTAGTGCCAAGTTGACGTGGGAGCAGACAGTCCTTGTGCGTGGTGATGACCAACCCGTTGGGAACCCCAAGAGGAAGGTATGATGAGTGTAGCGGCTAGTTTTCCCTCAGTTAAGATACCAAGGTTTATCGATCAGGAGAGGAGAGACAATGACAACTGTAGGTGATGCAGACTGGCTTAATAACACTCCAACAAGGGCGCCGTTAACGATACTTGTTGACTCGTCTTCGGCCAGTAGCAACGCGGAACCTGCACACACACACAAACAAGTACTTTGTTCCCAACTTGCGATGAGGTTGTCAATCTCACCGGTTTGCTTGAAACAAAGGTTATGAGCGTATCGAGTGGAAAACAATATAGTATGCGAGTAAAGTAAACAGTACGAGAAAAGTAAACAGGTGATAGCAATATGATGTAAATAGGACCGGGGTCCACAGTTCACTAGTGGTGTCTCTCCATAGATAAAATAGCACATGCTGGGTAAACAAATTACAGTTGGGCAATTGATAGAATAAAGATAACGTGATATGTCAAGAAGATCACTATGAGATTTACTCTCGGCATTACAACAAAATACATAGACCGCCATCCAACTGCATCTATGACTAATAATCCACTCCCGGGGATATCAATCCGAACACCCCAGTAGTATTAAGTTGCGAACAACAGATAATTGCATTAAGCAAAGTGTGTAATGTAAACAAAGCATATGCCCTTGAGCATATGGATGTTGTTTTCTCCCTAGTAGCAACAGCACATCTACCACCTTAGAGTTTCTGTCACTCCCCCAGGTGAAATAGAGGCATGAAGCCACTATCGAGCATAAATACCCCCTCTTGGAGTCACTAGCAACTACTCGGCCAAGATAGCTACTAACAACGGAGAGCATGCAAGATCATAAACAACATAGAGATAACAAAAGATAATATTCAGTACAGCAACTTAATCATAAACACCAATATTCATCGGGTCCCAACAAACCAAACATGTAGAATTACATAACGGTGATCTCAATCATGTAGGGCAGCTCATGAGATCTAAACATGAAGCACATGGTGGAGAAGACAACCATCTAGCTACTGCTATGGACCCATAGTCCAAGGTAGACTACTCACTCATCGCTCCGGAGGCAAGCATGGCGATGAAGAAGACCTCCGGTGGCGATTCCCCTCTCCGGCAGGGTGTCGGGAAGAGCTTCTGGACCCTCCCGATCTTCGGGTCGACGGTGGCGGCGGATCGCGATGTGTTCTGGAAATCTGATCGGGTACTTAGGTTTTTTCCGTCGGGGGGTCTTTATAGGCGACGGGGCGATGTCAGAGGAGGGGCCAGGCGGCCACACACGGGGGTGGCGCGGGCCAGGGGCTGGCCGCGCCACCTGTGCGTGTGGGCCCCTGGTCCCTCACATCCTACTCTCCTTCGGATCTCTGGAAGCTTCCGGGTAAAATAAGACTTCAGGAACTTGTTTCGTCCAATTCCGAGAATATTTCCTGTGTATCACTTCTGAAACACAAAAACAGCAGAAAATAGGGAACTGGCACTGTGGCACTTGTTAATAGGTTAGTTCCGGAAAATGCATAAAAGTGCCACCAAGTGTAACGAAACAATAGGCAAATGGTGTAAAAACAAGCATGGAGCATCAAAAATTATAGATACGTTTGAGACGTATCAAGCATCCCCAAGCTTAACTCCTGCTCGTCCTCGAGTAGGTAAGTGATAACAAAGAAATAATTTTTGAGGTGACATGCACCTACACAATCTTGATCATATATGTAAGCCTTTGTGAGCTGGGATCATAAGAACTTAAAACATGGGCATGAAGATATAATCATGACAATAAGAACTTAGCAACCATGTTGTAAACATGCAAATGAACACAAACAAAATATCATGAAAATGAAACAATGAAAGTCAAACGTGTGTTCAAATCATAAGGAAAAACATACAAATGGTTTTCAGCTTGTCCTTCAAAGAGAGCAAAACATAAATGCATAGGACACCTTCAAGTTTAAGAGGGCGACTAGATACAAATAATTTAAGAACAAGTGAAACCAATCAATATGAGTCAATCAATGAACTTTGGGACAATGCATATCACACTAAGAATGACAACTATGCTCTCTTAATGGTGCATAAAGATAGAAGGTGATGACTCAACATAAAAGTAGAAGAAAGGCCCTTCGCAGAGGGAAGCAGTGATTGCAAGTTTTATAACCTTCAAAAATTATGGTACTTACCGGCTTTGAGCTCTCATTGCCCCCATCATAAGCATCTTGAATGGTTAAAGTTAATGCGAGAACAATTATGATGCATATGCTTGACAAATCATAAGTTGAAAACCTCGTGCCCCGTGAATACGAGTACCCAAACCTCATGCTACTTTACTTAGAGTCCCAAGCAAGGCTCTTGTCATTGTAAGTATATGCATATCATTGAGAACCGCCAATGGGGTACCTCCGTGCCCGATGACATGGAACAAGCCCACACCAAAATGACAGGACAAGCAGACAATGAACACCTCGACATCTCTTTTATTTGCCTTTTGTTTAGCTTTTTATTGTGAGATGCGTCGTCGAATGTTCACCATGGGTATGCTGCAAATTTCCACCATGAATTATGCATGGCTTAGATTGGCGGCCCGGCGTTTCCCTAACACATATACAAACTCCATGATCCCCACAAGATTCCCAATTCATTTCACACCGCGGGCATCCATAAACAAAAGATCACGATATCAACTCAAATAAGAAGTGCAATGTTGAAAGCTTGCCCATGACTGCATGGCTGGGCTAGAATCCAACTTACAACTTGCAAGCATAACAACTCAACATAAAAGACCACAATGTCAAATTTTTAAGAACAGGAAAAAGTAATGTGTGCCTTCCGGTTCGTGAGAGCTTTACTGACCGAATTTCGCATAACACTGGTAAGAGTTTAATTTGAAGAGAAAATAAAAGCAAGTCAAATTTACTTGGAATAGCAAATTGCTAGTAGGTATGTATGGTGGACACTTTGGAAAACTTTGGCTTTTAGGAGTTGGATGCACGAGTAGAGCTCATACTCAGTACAAGGCGAGGGTTAGCAAAAGACTGGCAGCGATCAACTAAGAGAGCAATAATGGCCAAATCATACAAAGCGACAAAGTGACATTAAAAGAAGCATACGATGGCATCAAAAGTCAAAAACTAAATGATCATGAAGGCTATTGGCGACTTTGTAAGAGTCTAACATGTGTGAGCATGCGCCAAGTCAACCCAAATAAAGCATCAAGGAGAAAACCAAAATAATGCTTCCATACAATAAAAACAACGCATGATTTTTTCAAAGGCTCATTAAGCAATCTCAGTCATTTGAGACAAGTCATGCTACAGCAAAACCACTAAGCATACTATCAAAAAGACATCAAGCATGACATGAAAAAGCCTAAGCCGCAGTCTGCACAAGCTCCTTCTTGTACCACTATTTTGCACAAAGCTTTTTCTCTTTTCCAACAGTATTTGAAATTTTTATAAACACCTCTTTTGATGAAAACCAATAAAGATCAGAGGCAAAAATACACCTTGATGAAAAGATATGACAAGATCTGAACGCAAATCAAGGCGAAAACAAAAACCAAAAGCAGTAGCAGAAAAAGAAGAACGCTTGATGAACGATAAGAGTGAAAACTAGAGCGTTCTTTGCAAATGAAAACGAGTACATCTCCTCCAAAGGAAATTTGTTGGGGTCCAACCATTTATTTCAGAAAACAAACAAACTAAACCAACTAAGAAAACTAAAACAACTGACGCTCCAAGAAAAACACATAGTGCATGAAGCAATAAAAATATAGTGTCTTGAAAGGTGACCTGATTTTTGCCGATGAAGAAGGGGTGCCTCGGGGGCATCCCCAAGCTTTGACGCTTGTACTTCTTGGATATGTCTTGGGGTGATGCATGGGCATCCCCAAGCTTGAGCTTTTGTCCATTCTTCAACTCATCTCATCATTCTCCAATCCCTACACTTGAAAACTTCCTTCATACAAAACTAAACACAATTCTATTAGCAACATTAGTGTAAGCATAACATATAATCAACCGTCTATTTGCTTCAGGTTTCAACTCAAAACCACCACATATATAGCAAATACTACTGTAGCAACCTCCCCAAAAGTTCCGTGATCAAAAGAATTCAAAAGAAAGCGATAAAGTGGCAAACACAAATATTGGCAGAAATCTGTCAAAACTGAACATCTGACAAAGGTCGAATTTTTGAGGGATTTTATGTTGCTCAAATCAAAAAGTGTTCAACTAACAAAAGTTTGGATATAACCTGGGGCATATGCACAAGAAATCGCAGGTCCAAAAGATAAACAGAGAATTTTCACGAATTTTTACGGTGCAGCACCGAAAACAGTTTCAGGACAGCAACATCCCCAAATCTTTACCTCACTCAAATTAGAGGCTTCTCTTGGCACAAAAACGAAATAAACAAGATAAGGAGCGGTCATTACAGTAGTAATGACTTCCAAGACTCAAATAAAAGAAAAAGTACTGAAAAGAAAACATTGGGTTATCTCCCAAGAGTGCTTTTCTTTAACGCCTTTGAGCTAGGCGCAGAAAATTGCGAATCAAGTAATATCAAGTGATGAAGCATCAAGATCAACAGCGGAAATCTTTTCAACAATGAAGGAAAATATGTTCAACTGAGTTTTTGAAACTCCTTTATGATCACGCTTTGGCACACTACTTTCATCGAAAAGATTTTTAGGGCAAATCCATCTGGAATTCTTTTCCCAAGCATCATGAATTCCTATAAGTTCATAAGGTATTGGTATCTTAAAATCATCAGGCGTACTAACAACCTTAATAGGCGAGCCAAGCTTATTAAACTTCTTAAAAACTTTCCTAGCCTCAATTGCAACATCTCTAAATTCTGTGCGCAAGGTTTCTAAGATAAAAGCTTTCTTTTCGGGATCCTCAATTTCATGAAGCTTAAGGAACATGTATTGCATAGAAGAATTAAGACTAGCAAACCTAGCTTCTAACATGTGAACTAAATGAGCAGAAGCAACTTCATAACTAGGAGCTAACTCAACCAAAGACTTTTCCTCAACTTCCTTATGCATACTAATGTGATTAAAGAACTCCTCAATGTTACTTTTGCCAATAATCGAACCACTACCTACTGAGAGGTCCTCCCGAACGAACTTAGGGAACAGCATGATAAACTAAAGTAAAGTAAAAACAACTACCAAGGATTCTATTTTTTTTGGGTTTTTGATAAAAAGCAATGCAGGTAAAATAAATAAAGTAAAGCAAAACAATAACAAAGTAAAGGATGTGTGTGCGAAAAACTCCCCTCGCAGAAGTCTTCTCTTCCTCCCCGGCAACGGCGCCAGAAAAATAGCTGCTAGTGCCAAGTTGACGTGGGAGCAGACAGTCCTTGTGCGTGGTGATGACCAGCCCGTTGGGAACCCCAAGAGGAAGGTATGATGAGTGTAGCGGCTAGTTTTCCCTCAGTTAAGATACCAAGGTTTATCGATCAGGAGAGGAGAGACAATGATGACTGTAGGTGATGCAGACTGGCTTAATAACACTCCAACAAGGGCGCCGTTAACGATACTTGTTGACTCGTCTTCGGCCAGTAGCAACGCGGAAACTGCACACACACACACAAACAAGTACTTTGTTCCCAACTTGCGATGAGGTTGTCAATCTCACCGGTTTGCTTGAAACAAAGGTTATGAGCGTATCGAGTGGAAAACAATATAGTATGCGAGTAAAGTAAACAGTACGAGAAAAGTAAACAGGTGATAGCAATATGATGTAAATAGGACCGGGGTCCACAGTTCACTAGTGGTATCTCTCCATAGATAAAATAGCACATGCTGGGTAAACAAATTACAGTTGGGCAATTGATAGAATAAAGATAACGTGATATGTCAAGAAGATCACTATGAGATTTACTCTGGGCATTACAACAAAATACATAGACCGCCATCCAACTGCATCTATGACTAATAATCCACTCCCGGGGATATCAATCCGAACACCCCAGTAGTATTAAGTTGCGAACAACAGATAATTGCATTAAGCAAAGTGTGTAATGTAAACAAAGCATATGTCCTTGAGCATATGAATGTTGTTTTCTCCCTAGTAGCAACAGCACATCTACCACCTTAGAGGTTTCTGTCACTCCCCTAGGTGAAATAGAGGCATGAACCCACTATCGAGCATAAATACCCCCTCTTGGAGTCACTAGCAACTACTCGGCCAAGATAGCTACTAACAACGGAGAGCATGCAAGATCATAAACAACATAGAGATAACAAAAGATAATATTCAGTATAGCAACTTAATCATAAACACCAATATTCATCGGATCCCAACAAACCAAACATGTAGAATTACATAACGGTGATCTCAATCATGTAGGGCAGCTCATGAGATCTAAACATGAAGCACATGGTGGAGAAGACAACCATCTAGCTACTGCTATGGACCCATAGTCCAAGGTAGACTACTCACTCATCGCTCCGGAGGCAAGCATGGCGATGAAGAAGACCTCCGGTGGCGATTCCCCTCTCCGGCAGGGTGCCGGGAAAAGCTTCTGGACCCTCCCGATCTTCGGGTCGACGGTGGCGGCGGATCGCGATGTGTTCTGGAAATCTGATCGAGTACTTAGGTTTTTTCCGTCGGGGGGTCTTTATAGGCGAAGGGGCGATGTCAGAGGAGGGGCCAGGCGGCCACACACGGGGGTGGCGCGGGCCAGGGGCTGGCCGCGCCACCTGTGCGTGTGGGCCCCTGGTCCCTCACATCCTACTCTCCTTCGGATCTCTGGAAGCTTCCGGGTAAAATAAGACTTCAGGAACTTGTTTCGTCCAATTCCGAGAATATTTCCTGTGTATCACTTCTGAAACACAAAACAGCAGAAAACAGGGAACTGGCACTATGGCACTTGTTAATAGGTTAGTTCCGGAAAATGCATAAAAGTGCCACCAAGTGTAACGAAACAATAGGCAAATGGTGTAAAAACAAGCATGGAGCATCAAAAATTATAGATACGTTTGAGACGTATCAATGTGTCGCTTCGCGCTTTACGAGCGGCGTTGCTAGCTGCAATGGCTGAATCTTTTCTTCTTTGTATCTCTATTTTCTCCTTTGCTAATTGCTTTGCCTGCTGCCTTAGGGCATAATGATACCCCAAAAGCATGTCTTTGCTGGAATTTGATGGTATTGGCGTGACGTGTTCTACGGCTTCTCTTATTATCCTCCATTCGTCGACTGATAGTCGAATTTTTTCCCTGGCTGTGAGGGATTCTGCTGTTTGCCCTTCTGCTAGGTGATTTGCTCCTCTGTCGATATTTGCTGGGTTTAGCACTGGATTGTTGTTTTCGTCGAATTCTTCTGAGTTATCTCCCACAATGGCGAGCACCTGGTATTGTTTGCCGACGTTACCACTGAAGCTTGAGAAGATCGAGTCGCCATCTTCAGAAAGCTCTAACCCTGTCTTCCATGTGTTTGTTGATTTGTCTGAGATATCATCGAGGCAGATCATGAGATTGTCGAGTTGGACCCTTGCGTCGGAATTTTCCCTTGCTTCTTTGTCTTCTGCGATCTTTCCTTCTTGCACTTCTTCTAAGCTGACCGGCGAGTTTACCTCGCTGGAAGAGCCGTCAGAATATTCTATCATTGCTACTATTTCGGGCTCACTTGCTGACGGATCTTGTTTCGTCGGATCCGAAAGGCGAAATGAACCCAATGGCCCGATGAGGATGCTCAAACTTCCAATTGTTAACTCCATCTCCTGCCTTCCGCCGAGTTCTGAACTGCTGTTGGCTAAAAGCGAAAGAGCCGTCGAATTTATGATTCCAATGCCCAGATCCCCACGGTGGGCGCCAATTGACGAGGGTTAACTCGACAAATGTCCTAGATGAAGGACTTAGGATCGGGGGAAGAGGGCGTTGGATGAACTCGAAGGTAAGGTTAGTCGAAATAAGTGTATATCGAAAGTAAACTTGGGTGTTCAACCTGGCTTGCTTTCAATCTGCCCTACACCGTCCCCTCCTGGCCCCTCTATATAGATGGCTAGGTCTCGAGGATCGGGTAGGGTCCGATACAGATTACAATATCGACATACGGTAAGAACTTGTATTCGACTATCGTTACAATTGGGCCTAGCTATACGGGCCTTAGGGGTACTTTAACTAACGGGCTCTATTAACTATACCCTTGTCACCAAGTGAACTTACAAATAAAGCTATGCTCCCCGGCAACGGCGCTAGAAAATAGTCTTGATGACCCACAAGTATAGGGGATCGCAACAGTCTTCGAGGGAAGTATTACCCAAATTTATTGATTCAACACAAGGGGAGCCAAAGAATATATGTAAGCCTTAACAGATGAGTTGTCAATTCAGCTGCACCTGGAAACAGTCTTGCTCGCAATGGTTTATCAATGGCAACAGTTTTATAGTGGTGACAGTAGTGAAACAGTAACAGCAGTAGTAAAATAGCAGCGGTAATAGTAACAGTAGTAAACAGTAGGAACAAATACTGTAGGCATAGGGATGGATTATGGGCGTTGCATGGATAAGACAATTCATGAAATCAATGAGACATGGACATTGCAGATAAATAATGATAAAGCATCCTAGTACAAACAATCATAGGCATGTGTTCCGTATATAGTCGTACGTGCTCACAAGGAGAAACTTGCACGACATCTTTTGTCCTACCAGCCTATTGCAGCAGGGCCTCAAGGGAAACTACTGGTAATTAAGGTACTCCTTTTAATAGAGTACCGGAGCAAAGCATTAGCACTCGGTGAACACATGTGATCCTCACATCATAGCCATCCCCTCCGGTTATCCCAATTTCTGTCACTTTGGGGCCTCGGGTTCCGGACAACAATATGTGTATACAACTTGTAGGTAAGACCATAAACAACAAGTATCATCATAGAAATAATAACATGTTCAGATCTGAAATCATGGCACTCGGGCCCAAAGTGACAAGCATTAAGCACAACAAGTTGCAACAATGTCATAGGCACTACATAAAGATACTAGGCACTATGCCCTAACAATCTCATATCAAATTACATGAATGATCTCATCCAATCCCTACCATCCCCTCACCTACAGCGGGGTAATTACTCACACATAGATGGGGGAGTCATGGATGATCGATGGAGGAGCGTCGGTGGTGATGGTGATGAAGATCTCCTCCGAATCCCCGTCCCGGCAGGGTGCCAGAACGGAGTTTCTGGTTCCGAATCGCGGTTTCTGATAGCGGCGGCGCAGCGGAAGTCTATCTGGAAAAAACGCCGTCTCCCCGATATTATGTCGTCGGAGGGTATATGTAGGCGGGAGGGGAGGCCGAGAGGATGGCTGGGGCCTCCTCACGCCAGGGTGGCGCGGCCAGGGCTGGGCCGCGCCACTAGTGTGTGAGGGCCCCTCGAGCCTCCTCTCTGTCCCGTCTTCTGGCTCCGTGGGTCTTCTGGTGAAATAGGATGTTTGATGATTTTTCCCGAATTTTTACTGGAAGTTGGATTTCTACACAAAAACGAGACACCAGAGCAATTCTGCTGAAAACAGCGTCAGTCCGTGTTAGTTGCATTCAAAACACACAAATTAGAGGAGAAACAATAGCAAAAGTGTTCGGAAAAGTAGATACGTTTTGGACGTATCAAGGGGGTCATTCTGACCGAGCTAATTAGTGATACCTTTTGTATTTAATGTGGTTAAACTTAAAAGAGTTAATTACACTTTTTTTCTAGACAGAGGGGTACCTCTCTTTGATTCCCCTTGTACAAATGAAGAACGTGTGCCCGGTACAGCTATGTTTGCAAAAGCTCGAATAAATTTACTTTTTTTCTATTGATTAGTGCTGCTCATACGTGCACCGATACATAGGTAATTTGACTATACGTGTCGAGCTCCGTACTTCTTCTTTATTCTTCTTCTCATGATAATATAGTTTCAATTGTATGTTTGCATTGCATTCTTTTTTTAAAGGAAGTTTGCATTGCACTGTGGCAAACAATGTGCCAGAAACCGGAGAAATGTGGCGTGCCACGGTAAGTGACGGAAGTGCTGAAGCAACTGCAGATCAGGCCTGTCTCCCCATACATGCAGATACACAACAGCTATGTCTGCCCACGGAAGTTCAAACCAGGTTATGGTGCGCTTGTCTGCGTGGGTGTGTCGACTGTCTGCTTTTTACTTCTTAGCGTTTTGGCCAAGAATCGATCTGGCCACACACCAAACAAAGGTGGCATTAGTGCTAGTGTGCTACTACTATGGATACCGGAGATTAGGTTGTTCAACTTCTACCCATGGAAAGAAGATCACCGCAGTACTCGATCTCACTCTTATCGACTCTGAAACGAATCATGCGATTAGACGTACGCTGGCATTCATGTGACGGGCACAATCAGCCACTGTTCCGTAGATCCTGTCGTACAGAAGAGGAATCTCTTAGGCTGGGCTTGGTCGCATTTCCAAAGAAAGCACGTACTTCACCTGCTCGTCCGGTGCCAAACACACATGGAGTGGTTCTACCTGGCACTGGACAAGATTCAGAGCAAGAAGGAGGCACGAAAGTTCGCACATTTTGTTATTTGCTTTCCCGAGCTCATTTTCTCTTATTGATTCGTCCAGAGAATATGTACAGCGATCGATCGGAAACAGAGATTAAAAAAATTGGACCGAGAGTCCCAAATGCCAGATTAAAATTTCCGACATTTCCAGAAGTTTTGAAACGCAACCATTGGGCGCGCATTCACTTTGGCCCCAATGTTGCAAACTTGCAACCCAGGAATTAATCAAGGATTAAAGAGGCCAAAAAATTGGAGAGGCCACCGAAACTAGCTATACACGCGAATCGCAGCACCACGTTGTAGCTAGGGAGGCTGTCTAGCCTAGCTGAAGATGTCCTCGGGGATGCTGTGCAGCGCCGGCGACCACCGCCCCTGCCGTCTCGCGGCGGCAGCCGCATCGTGCGCCGCCGCCTGCTGCTTCTTCGCGTGCTGCCGCTTGAGAGCGCTGACCAGCTGCTCCAGCGCGGGCGGCAGCGCGAAGGCGCCGCCGGCGGCGACGGCCGCGGCCACCTGCTTGAGCTGCTGCTTGCTCAGCACAACCTTGACGCGCATCGCTCCGCCCGGGGAGGCCGGCGCCGGATCGGCGATGGTGGTGCCCGTGGACTGCTCGACGGCCGTGACCGTCTTGGCGTCCAGCTGCAGCCTCGGGCACCGCACCAGCTTCCTGGCGTCCCTCCTCGGCGCATGCGCGGCGGCCTCGAACTCCATGGATCTGACGCTAGCTCTAGCTTTCCTTCTCGCTCACTTGCTCCTGTTTCTCTCGAGTACTCGCTGTACTGGTGGGCGGTAGAGAATGAATATACAACGTTTCTGCGCGTCTGAAGCTAGGGTTTTATATAGCAGAGAGGTTTACGATTACGAGCAGAGACAGCTCATAGGCGCCTGTCCGTGTAAAGATTGGAAAGGGACGGCATAGGTGGAATCTTTTTCTTCAATGTGATTAGTTAGTTCCTGCTAATTTTAAAATTATGGGTACAGCACGTAGCTGGGCCCATGCATCACATGCTGCTTGGAGAATTTCTCAAGACTAGCACCAGTGCTTTCCCTGCAGGTTTGATCTGGATTTTCATCGGCTTGTCAAGCGGGCAGTTCGCTAGCATTGCGAGAAAGAAAAAGGAAATACTGTACAGCATTATTGTTCCTCCAGCCGTCCATCGCATGCAGATGATAGACGTACAAAGTATAATTGGCAATAATAAAAATGGAAAGGAATATATCCACAGACACTGCGGAAGGGGCGCGCGTACGTGTAGAATAAATGGTATGCACACGTCCGGTCCGGGCGTACGTACGTACGTACACCGGAGTGGTTGGGACGAATTGTCGCTACGTAACTCGACCGGGAGACGAGACGAGGCAGGACCAGCGGCAGGTTGTTGGTTTTTGGCAGCACGTCTCCACCGTCGCGTACGCCTGGGCACGGCAAGTGTACCCGGTACAGTTGAGTTAGGTACCTGCGTGTTAAGGCTTCATATTACTCTTCGCTAAAACAGATATCTAGACATATTTTAATGATAGATATATCCGTATTAACAAAAAGTAATATAGATTAGAGAAAGTACTAGTAATTAGAGTATTTGGTATCTGCTTTGGGTGACTAGATATAGCAATGCTGTGTTGTTGAGAAGGGCCCTTCTCAAAAGAGGATTCTGGCACTGGCAGGCCTTGAACAAACCTGAATACGTTAATAGGCAAAGCTACCCGTTAAGCAAAAGACGGAAGTTCTAAAAAAAACCGTTATGCAAAAGAGAACGAGTGTTTTGGGAAACAGAATGGGCATTTGGCGAAAGAAAAAACTCTCATTGTGTGGGCCCGCCGCCAGTGACATCGCGGGCCGTAGGCATAGGAGAGGTCGCCTGGGCCACCCACAGCTTGAAGGCAGCGGCCTAGGCCGTAATATTGTGGCCGGACTGTGTAATGGGTTAATGGATCATTATGGGTGCTAATAAAACGGCATGGGATTGTTGGGTACCGCTCGGGCAATTTCTACGCTGAATCGCACGACAGCTCAGGGCCCAGGACTATTCGCTATGCATTTGTTTAAACAATGCAATTCTGAAAACCTTAAATGGAGCTGGAGCTCTATGTAGCCAGTTTTTATTAAACAAAATAATAAAAGATTTCCAAGTTTCAAAAAAATTGGTATGAAAAATCTTGATGTACATAATTATACGATCTACTAGTGTGCAAAAAAATCAATCCGAAATTAATCGTAGTTTAGGCATAGCAAAAATGACAAAATTCATAGATCTAAATCTAGTGATCAATGCACAGCTTAAAAGTTTGAAATTTTGGTAAATTTGTTATTTTCTAAACCTAAAATATAACAAGTTTTCTATTGATATTTTGGACACTAGTAGATCTTATAATTATCTATATCAAAAAATATGTCCCGATTTTTTAAAAAACTTTCAAACGCCATTTTTAAGAATTTCAAAAAACAGGCTACATGGAGCTCGAGCTTCGTTTATCCACTCTTGATGCAAGTCTTATAAAAAACCGATAGAATGACTAAAGTCTTTTTTTTAGTAACAACACAATTGTTGTGTTCGTCATTAAAAGAAAAGATCAAAGATGACCGGTTTGACCCAATTTATACGGAAATTGCTCGGAGGCAGCGGCCTAGGCCGTAATATTGTGGCCGGACTATGTAATGGGTTAATGGGTCAAGTTATGGGTGCTAATGACATGGCAGGAGATTTTTGAGTACGGCTCGAGCAATTTCTACGCAGCTCACGGCTAGGGCTATTCGCTATGCTTTTTAAAAAAAAACAATGCAAGTCTGAAAATCTGAAATGGAGCTATGTAGCCGATTTTTTTAAAAAAAATGAAAATAATACTTCAAATTTCAAATAATTCAGAATAAAAATACTTGATGTACACAATTATGTGATCTAGTAGTGTGCAAAAATCAATCTGAAACTCCTTGAATTTTAGGCTCAGCAAAAATGATAAATCCGTAGATCCAAATCTAGTGAACAATGCACAGCTCAAAAGCTTAAAATTTTGGTTGATTTGTTATTTTCTCTGAGCTTGAAATATAATGAGTTTTGAAATGATTTTTTGCATACTAGTAGATCTTACAATTATCTACATCAAAAATTTGTGTCCCAACTCTTTTGAAACTTTTAAACGCTATTTTCGATTTTTTTTTCAAAAAAAAGGGCTTCATGGAGCTTGAGCTCCATCAAGTCTTAAAGAAAACCGATAGAATGAAGAAAGTATTTTTTCAATAACAACAGTAAAACTGTTATATTTATTCATTAGAAGAAAAGGTCAAAGATTACCATATTAACCAAGTTTATATGGAAAATCGGGCCTAGAAATCAATACATCTGGAGCCAAGTGCATACCCAAAACACACGACCAACTCGGAGAAAATAGCCGTGCCGCAAATCACCGGTTCACCGGCCACCTTAGCTGCCTAGCCATGCCGGCACATCACCGGTCGTCGACCGCAACAGCCTTCTGTCGCGCCATAGTATTGCCGGTCGTCGGCTCCATTTGCCACTCTGCCATGCTGCAACATTGCCGGGCGTCGGCCTCCTTTGCAGCGCCGCAACATCGTCGGTCACCGACCAAGTCGTCATGCCACCACCCCGCCAACCACTGGTCCTCCGCCCACCTCCACGGAGCATCATCTCTCGGACCAATCCCACCGATCCGCCGTGTCGATGCATCCGACCGTGTTAGAATGCGGCTTTCACCAGCGGTCTCACCTGCCGATCAGGAAGAAACCAGTCATCCACCCTTCCTCCCGAAGCCTACCATCTGAACTTCCTTCATCCCCGCACAACAAAGAAGCGAGCAACACCACTATCACCTCCTCCTGCCCCACCGAACGAAGATGCAGCTGCCCCTAGCCGGTGAGCCTAGATTGGGCCGACGCGCAGCAGCACCCAATGCAAGCGCTTGCACCAGAGCCACTGTCACCCGTGCCACCATCGCACCTAGCCTGGACGGTCGTGGCTTGCCCAGCCCGGACCAAGCCTAGATCGGGTCCATATCGGGACAACACACTCTGAGCCTTTGTCGCCATGCAGCAGCACAAGACTGCCACCTGACCTTCTCTTCCTCCTCGTTGTCCCACTGCTCCACCGAGCTCTTCCGAGCCGTCCATAGCCCCACCTCCGCAACCTCTGCCCATGCTCACAGAAGAGCCACTAAGGCGCACTCCCGCTGCCCTCCGACTTCGATGGGTCAGGCACCGCCATTGTCACCGGCATCAGCGGCGGCAGCAGCCAGGAGAGCTCGAGTCAGTTGGGGCTTCTTTCTAGGGTTTCGTTGGCCTCCAGATTCGAGCAGGGGCAACCCGGGAGGACGAAGCACGACACTGCTCGCTAGAAAAAAATTGCTGCCACCATGACGAAAGTCTCAAACTTTATGTTGACTAGTTGAATGCTTGCGTGTTACCACGGTATCTAAAGTTTATTATTTCTTAGCAAGTGATATTATAGGCAACACTCTAGTAGGTCTGATTATAAAAACATTTACTAACATGTATACCCTCTTGTAGCTCATCAAATTATTTTTGACTTGACCTCTAAAATTTTGGAATGAAGACTTTATTATAGTGGCTGGGTTTTTAATTGTACAATCATAGGTATTATTTGTTTTGCTTGTACAATCATAGGTATTATTATTCCACCATGGCACCGCATATATCTCCCTGCAAGAAGAAACTCACGCTTGATTCAGAAAAGAAGACACATCCCACTACCCGTGAACGTGAAGCATTGTGATGAGGTTGTAGTGCACCTGTGCACGATGTCTTCTGGGTAGGGATAAAAATGAAGTGGAAACTTTCGGACTTTTTCGCGGAAAAATGAAAACAAAATGAAAATATGAAAACAGAAATGGAATTTTGCAAAGCGGAAATGAAAACGGAAACGGAACAACATTTTCTGGTGGAATAGACGTGGAAATGGAATTTCCATTTCCGACTGATGCAGAATTTCCGTTTTACGGTGGTTTTGCATGGTTAATCTAGCAGACCCAATACAGGACCTTGTGAAACCAAACCACCTAAACAACCCCTGTTGTACTCCTTGTTATACTAAGCAATCATGATAAGGTTGGGGAACAAATTTGTCAATTTACTTAAGTTGCTTCGATTTCTCTACATAATTCAAATGGGTTCTTGGTTTCGATAATTATCTGCTTTTCGTCCGTGTCCGCGCCGTATTCGGTCCATGTCGGTTTCCGTTAATATTTGTTTCCGTATTTGTTTCCTGTGAGTTTCTGTATCCGTTTCCACTTCTGCAGAAAAATATGAAAACAAATATGACACTACTCAGTTCCGTCCGTTTCCGCTTTGTTTTCATCCCTACTTCCGGGCCTTGTCGAGTCGGCTGATCTCGAATCCCATCGCTTACTTCGAGTTGCCGATTCGAGGCAACCGTGGCTCGAGCCCAACACGGAGTACGTTTCCGTGTTCGATCATGCTAGACATATATGGACTGATTGACGGCCGGGTTCATGGCAACATAAAGAGCAACTCAAGCTAGCCAGCCAACTTCCGTTTCATCAAAAATACAGAAGAAGCTAAAAGCCAGCTCCCACGAGATCGATCGTTTCTCCATCACATAATCGATCCAACCTGCACCGATACACGCTGCGATGTCATCGCCGACCGCTGCCGACCTGCCCTCCTGGATGATCCTCGAGTGTTTCGTGTTCCGCAGGGACGACGATGAGGATGGCCCCTTCCCGAACGACGCGGCGGCGCCCATGAGGGCCAGCTCCTTCACCTCCCTGGGAGACTCCTTCACCGTTGCCTTGCTCTCAGCCGCCCCTCCCGCCGTCTCCCGCGTCTACGTGCGGTGGCCGCGCGGCTCACGCTCGCACGGGTCGGCTTCGGGCACCGAGCTCTTGACCGCCGACAAGGGCCTCCTCCTGCTCAGGCTCACCTCTGACGTAAAGCTCGGCGAGGACGAGACCGACAAGTACCCTTACCAACAAGACTACTTCATCTGGGACTGCAAATCCATCGCCTCGATCTCGCTCAGAAGGATCCCAGTGTGCACCGAACCCATTGTGCTACGCGTGGGGAAGAAGAATAGGACCCTGGATCGCCGATTCCATCCTGACTTGGCGGTGAGTTCGCGGTGGTGCAGCTGGCAAACTTTTTCGTTGGAGCTAAGGGCGAGATGGGAGCTGAACTATGCCTGCTCCGCTCGGCTCTGTGGACTGATTGGCGGTGCTAGCCACTGATACGTCTCAAACGTATCTATAATTTTTGATGCTCCATGCTTGTTTATACACCATTTGCTTTGTGTTTTGTTACACTTCATGGTGTTTTTATGCATTTTCCAGAACTAACCTACTAACGAGATGCCACAGTGTCAGTTCCCTGTTTTCTGCTGTTTTTGTATTTCAGAAAGTTACACAGGAAATATTCTTGGAGTTGGACGAAACAAAAGCCAAACCTCCTACTTTTACCGAAGCTTCACGAAGACCGAAGATGAGACGGAGGGGGGCCAGGAGCCAAGCTCACCATATGGTGGCGCGGCCAGCCCTTTCGCCTATAAAATCCCCTCGATGGGAAAAACCTAAAGGACGAATCGCTTTTCCTCGAAACATACTGCAAGCCGATGCCGTCGTCGAAGCGAGATCGGGAGGATCTAGGAGCTCTTCCCGGCACCCTGCCGGAGAGGGGAATCCTTGCCGGAGGCCTTCTCCACCACCATGGTCGCCTCCGGAGTGATGTGTGAGTAGTCTACCTTGGACTACGGGTCCATAGCAGTAGCTAGATGGTTGTCTCCTCCACCATGTGCTTTATGTTTAGATCTTGTGAGCTGCCCTACATGATCAAGATCATCTTTATGTAATCATGCATATTGTGTTTGTTGGGATCCAATGAATATTGGTACTATGTCAAGTTGATGTGCTGAATATATATCTTTATGTTATCTCTATGTTGTTTATGATCTTGCATGCTCTCCGTTGCTAGTAGATATCTTGACCGAGTAGATGCTAGTGACTCCAAGAGGGAGTATTTATGCTCGATAGTTGGGTTCATGCCTCTAGTAATCTGGGGGAGTGACAGAAACCTCTAAGGTTGTAGATGTGTTGTTGCCACTAGGGAGAAAACGACATTCTTGTGTCCAAGGATATTTGCTTTGTTTACTTTATGCACTTTGCTTAATGCAGTTATCCGTTGTTTGCAACTTAATACCCAATGTTTGCTCGGACGACATTCGGAGGGTGGATTATTAGTCATAGATGCAGTTGGATTACGGTCTATGTATTTTGTCGTAATGCCCAGAGTGAATCTCATAGTGATCCTCATGACATATGTACGTTATCTTTACTCTATCAATTGCCCAACTGTAATTTGTTTACCCAGCATGTTGTTATTTATCTTATGGAGAGACACCGCTAGTGAACTGTGGACCCCGGTCTAATTTCCTTTACATTGCTATACTGTTTTACTTTTACTCGCATTATTTACTTTCTTGCATACTATTATCCTTTTACCACTCGATACGCTCAATCCTTTGTTTACAGCAAACCGGTGAGATTGACAACCTCATCGTAAGTTAGGAGCAAAGTGTTGGTTGTGTTGTGTGCAGGTTTCATGTTGCTGCTAGGTGAAGATGCACCAGCAATATTTCTGGCGCCATTATCTGGAGTGTCACGAAGCTAGCAAGCATCACCTTCTGAAGTTTGGCTTTCTCCTACTGGTTCGATAAACCTTGGTTTCACAACTGAGAAAAGACTTGCTACTGTGCTCATCATACCTTCCTCTTGGGGTTCCCAACGGGCTGTTACTTACAAGCCATCAAGCAATGTTTCTGGCGCTGTTGCTGGGGAGGAAGAAGACTTCTGCAAGGGGAGTCTTGCATGCACAATCTTTTACTTTGTTTTTGTTTTGCTTTATTTTATTTTTGCTTGCATCTTTTTATCAAAAATACAAAAAAATTAGTTCTTTTATAGTTGCTTTTACTTGCCTACTTTTAGTCTTGCTAGAATGGGTACTCCTGAGAAGACCAAATTGTGTGATTTTACTAGCACCAAAAACAATGATTTTATCTGCACTCCTATTGTACCACATGCTCCTGAGACAAATTTTTATGAGATCAAACCTGCCTTGTTGAATCTTGTTATGAAAGAGCAATTTTCTGGTGCCAGTTCTTATGATGCCGCAGCTTATCTCAACAATTTTGTTGAGCTATGTGAGATGCAAAAGTATAAGGATGTAGATAGTAATATTATTAAGCTTAAGTTGTTTCCTTTCTCTTTAAGAGGAAGAGCTAAGGATTGGTTGCTATCTTTGCCTAGAAATAGTATTGATTCTTGGGATAAGTGTAAGGATGCTTTTATTGGAAAATACTATCCTTCTGCTAAGATTATAGCTTTGCGTAGTGATATTATGAAGTTTAGACAGTTTGATAATGAACATGTTGCTCAAGCTTGGGAAAGAATGAAATCTATGATAAAGAATTGTCCCACTCATGGACTGACTACTTGGATGATTGTCCAAACTTTTTATGCAGGACTGAATTTTTCTTCAAGAAATCTATTGGATTCAGCTGCTGGAGGCACTTTTATGTCCCTTACCTTGGGCGCTGCAACAAAGCTTCTTGACAACATGATGGCAAATTATTCTGAGTGGCACACCGAGAGAGCTCCACAAGGTAAGAAGGTAAATTCTGTTGAGGAAACCTCTTCCTTAAGTGATAAGATTAATGCTATTATGCTTATACTTTCTAATGATAGAGCTCATGTTGATCCTAATAATGTTCCTTTGGTCTCTTTGGTTGCTCAAGAAGAGCATGTTGATGTAAACTTCATTAGAAATAATAATTTCAACAATAGTGCATCTTATAGGAACAATTTTGCTAGCAACAATTATAGGCCGTATCCTTCTACCAATGGTAATGGTTATGGTAACTCTTATGGTAATTCCTCCAACAACACTAGGGGCATGCCCTCTAAGCTTCAAGTCATGCTCAAGGACTTCATCGGTAAGCAAACTGCTTTTAACAAGTCTGTTGAGGAAAAGTTGGGTAAAATTGATATTCTTGCTTCTAAAGTTGATAGCCTTGCTCTTGATGTCAAACTTCTAAAACTAAAAGTGTTGCCTAATGATGTGAAGGAAAGCAATACTTTTGCTGCTACTAATGCCATCCAAGTTAGAATTGATGAAAATGTTAGGACGTTAGCAGAATTGCATGCCAGGTGGGAAAGAGAAGATGAGATGGCTAGAGAGATGAAGGTATATACTATTACTACCTCTAATGATGTTGTTCCAAATGCTAGCAATCCTCTTACTTTGATTGGTGTAGATAAATCTCCTACTCGTGCGAAAAAGCCCAAAACTGCAAAAACTTTTTCTACAAAAAGTGCTGAAATTTTTTGGAGTATGGGAGATGATAGCTCTATTTCTTTTAATGATTTTGATGTTGATGGCTGCAATATATCTGAAGTTATTTTGTTCTTACAAAAGCTTGCTTTGAGTCCCAATGCTAGTTCTATTAATGTTGCTTTTACAAATCATATTACAAATGCTCTCATGAAAATTAGGAAGGAAAAGTTGAAACAAAAGGCTTCTATTCCCAAGAAGTTAGAAGATGGTTGGGAACCCATCATTGATATGCATGTTAATAGTTTTGATTGCCATGCTTTATGTGATCTAGGTGCTAGTATTTCTGTTATGCCTAGAAAGATTTATGATATGCTTGGTTTACCACCGCTTGAAAAGTGTTATTTTGATGTTCCTCTTGCTGGTGTTGCTAAGAAGAAACCATTGGGAAGGATTAATGATGTTCTTATTATGGTTAACAATAACCTTGTTCCCATTGATTTTCTTGTTATGGATGTTGAATGCAATGCTTCATGTCCTATTATTTTGGGAAGACCTTTTCTTCAAACTGTAGGTGCCATCATTGATATGAAGGAAGGCACCATTAAATATCAATTCCCACTCAAGAAAGGTATGGAACACTTCCCTAGAAGGAGGAAGAAATTACTTTTTGACTCTATTCTTAGAGCAAATTATGAACTTGATGCTTCATCGCTTGATATTACTTGATTTGCACTTTCTGCGCCTAGCTCAAAGGCGTTAAAGAAAAGCACTCTTGGGAGATAACCCAATGTTTTCTTTTTAGTACTTTTTCTTTTATTTGAGTCTTGGAAGTTATTACTACTGTAATGACCTATCCTTATCATTTTATTTTGTTGTTGTGCCAAGAAGAACCTCTAATTTGAGGGAGGTAAGATTTGGGGAAGTTGCTGTCCTGAAACAGATTTCTGCGCTGCATCGTAAATATTCGTGAAAATTCTCAGAATATCTTTTTGATCTGAAATTTCTTGTGCATATGCAGGTTATATCCAAACTTTCATTAGTTTTGCACTTTTCAATTTGAGCAACAGAAGGTCCTCAAAAAAATCGACCTTTGTCAGCTGTTCTGTTTTGACAGATTTCTGCCACTATTTGTGTTTGCCTCTCGATCGCTTTCTTTTTGAGTTCTTTTGATCACGGAACTTTTGAGGAAGTTGCTACAGTAGTATATTCTTTATATGTGGTGTTTTTGAGTTGAAACCTGAACCAAAAAGGATTGATTCACTATTATGTTTATGCTAATGTTGCTAATAGAATTGTGTAAAGTTTTGTATGAAGGAAGTTTTCAAGTGTAGGGATTGGAGAGTGATGAGATGAGATGAAGTATGGACAAAAGCTCAAGCTTGGGGATGCCCATGTCACCCCAAGAAATATCCAAGAGGTACAAGCGTTAAAGCTTGGGGATGCCCCCGAGGCACCCCTTCTTCATCGGCAAAAATCAGGTCACCTTTCAACACACTATATTTTTATTGCTTCATATTCTATGTGTTTTTCTTGGAGCGTCTTTACTTTTGCTTTCAATTTTATTTTGTTTTGTTTGCTGCAATAAATGGTTGGACCCCAACAAATTTCTTTTGGAGGAGATGTACTTGTTTTTCATTGACAAGAACACTCTAGTTTTCACTCTTATCGTTCAACGAGTGTTCTCTTTTTCTAGAACTGTGTTTAGCTTTCATTTTTCACCTTGATTTTTGTTTAGATATTGTTTTATCTTTGCATCAAGGTGTATTTAGACCACTGGTCTATGTTGGTTTTCATCAAAAGAGTTGTTTCAAAAAGGTTTGAATGGTGTTGGAAAAGAGAAAAAGTTCCATGCAAAAAAGTGGTACAAAAAGGAGCTTGTTTAGACTGGAGCTTAGACTTTTGCATGCCATGCTTGATGTAGTTTTGATAGTATGCTTAGTAGTTTTTGCTGTAGCATGACTTGTCTCAAATGACTGAGATTGCTTAATGAGCCTTTGAGAAAATCATGCGTTGTTTTTATTATATGGAAGCATTTATTTGGTTTTCTCCTTGATGCTTTATTTGGGTTGACTTGGCGCATGCTTACAACAAGTTTGACTCTTACAAAGTCGCCATAAGCCTCTATGATCATTTGGTTTTTGACTTGTGATGCCATTTTATGCTTCTTTTAATGATGTTTTGTCGCTATGCATGATTATGGCCGTTATTGTTCTCTTAGTTGGTCGCTCCCAGTCTTTTGCTAGCCCTCATTTTGTACTGAGTATGAGCTCTACTAGTGCATCCAACTCCCAAAAACCAAGTTATTCCAATGTGTCCACTATAAATTCCTATGCATGGTATTTGCAAGCCATTCTAAGTAAATTTTCATGTGCTACCTTTCAAAAAACCCTCAAAATACTTTTCATTTTGTGACACTGTTTTCAGCTCATGGGGACGTAGTGGTCGGATTTGCTATCTTCATATTGTTTTATTCCAAAAAGAAAAAAAGAGAAAAAAAGAAAAGAAAAAAGATGTGGTGACCCAGCATACCACTGCATGTTATAGTATACAAGTCGTTGACATAACACTCGTGAAGTACCAATTCACAAATATTACATCCCTCAGTGTGGTACAACGAAAACATTGCGGTCTTTACTCAAGCACTGAATATTACAAGCCATAATGTTACAAAGGACTCCAGTTCCTCCTCAGTCCAAAGAGGAACACTAGATGGTTCTAATTTAACACTACAAAGCTTAGTTGCAAACGAAAGTAGTAAACTAAACATGATGCCCTACTCTAGTCGCTTTATTCTAAGTGTTCGGTGTGACTAAAGCTTCTATACTACGACTCTAGTTGTCGGCTCCCTCCTCGAGTCCTTCGTCGGTACCATAGGAGATGGTGTAGTCGATGCCTTCGACTCCTCGGTTCTTCGTAGTACACTTCCTCGTAGTCCTCCAGGGTTCCTTCCATCTCTTCAAACTGGCCCTCCGAGTCTAAGCAAGGATTAATAGGGAGTGGGGTGAGTAACGAGCGTTACCCAGCAAGTTCATTTAATAGCATAGAGGTGTTTGATGCACTAGCTATGACTGTAGACTAGAAAGTCTTAGGTCAAAATGCAATTTTAGTAATCATTTCTTCAAAGATTGGTTTTATTATAAAACTATGCTCGTCAGTCTTCACAGGTTGATTAGAGCTTCAATGGGCTCCTTTCCTGCCGTGTTCGTAGCTCCTTCCCGGAACAGGGAGTATCTTGATACTTTTTGTACACTCTGCAGAGGTGGTCACTTGTACCCATAGGAGATCAACGCTTTGCTGCACGACCGGGCGTACTTTCCCATCCATACTTCCTTGGTATGTGGCCCAGCCGATGATCCGATCCAATCACTGTTCCTTTCCGCGACCTTGCATACCCACCCTTTTGCGGCTCCAACTTTGGTTCGCTATCCGACACTTTTGGTAGTTGCCAACCTCGGCATACTTGTCATTGGCAATGAGTTACCCCCACCGGTTTGATTACGCATTGTGGTAATACCGGCCTCGGCACTCTACCCCCGTTGTTGCCGCACTCCATCATAGACCGCCAGGACCGGGGAATCATTAGGGGGATTCCACCCATCCCGAAGCCCCTCGCAGGGAGACAACTGCTCCGGAACGGCGTGTCCATTGATGTGCAAGAGGGAAAAGATACAACTGACTCTTTCGTCCCATTCTAGATCCTATGGTTGACCGTATTTTACGACACAAGAATCACTGGCGACATTGGTTATTAATCCTAGATGAACATTCCAGTTACAGTGGGACCTCCACCATATTCATACCATGGTCCCACTGCCCACCTTCCTAGGTCGACAACCACCATGGTTGCTAACCACTAGTCATATTAATTTGAGAAAGCAGAACCTTTTCTTTTGAATGCAATCATAATAATAATACCACCGGTATATTTGCAAGTAATTTGCTAAAGATAAACTAGAGATATGAGCAAGAGTGAACTTGCCTGCAAACTGCAAGGTAGTGCAGTTGGATTTGTTGGAGTGACCCAGGACCTCGGGTTCTAGAAAACAGCATCATTGTTTGATAAGGGCAATGGTTAAAGATTCAAATAATGCATGCCTTAAAGTGTGTGTGTTCCCTTTATACCCCCAGAAGTTTTTTATTTTCCTCCTAGCATTTATATATTCCTTTTATGATTTTAAGGAATATATATGTTATCAATTTCTTCATTCAAGAATAACCTTAAAATATTCTTGAATGGAGTTTAATTTTGATAATGAGTTCTATTCTAACCAGATTTTTCTTAGATATCTCACAATTTTATTATGGAAAAGTCTTTTAAGGTTCCCCCTTCTTTTTAATACTATTTATCTTTATAGGGTGATTTATTAAAAGGTGTATATACCCTAGTTATGAATTTAGAAGAGTATATATTATGTTAAATTCATTAAAGAATTCTAAGGATACATTCTTGAATGGATTTACTTTATTTTAATTCAAGGATGTTATTGTCCTTTAATTTTATTTTCTCCTTGAAAACATTTCCAGGAGTTTTTCCTTTAAAAGAAAACTCCATAATTCAATTATGAACAATTTCTCTCATATATATAAAGTCACTATTTATGTGATGAAAATCTCAAAAATCATTTAGAGTTATTTTTGCAAAGTCAAGCTTATTTTTCTGCTTTTTATTGGGTGTTAAAAGGGTTTTTCCAAAAAGCTTTATTTCATTTGTAATTTTCTGTTTTTAAAATGGGTTAAAACCCCCTCAACCCCACCTGTCAGCCTGGCCCACCTGTCGGGCCTGGCCCACCTGTCGGCACCGGCCTACCTGGTCAAACTCGACCAGGTGGCTCGGTCAAACCGACCGGGCACTCGCCTCGCTCACCTTTCTCCTTCCTCTCGCCCGAGCTCTAACGACTGCGTCGCTCCGCTGCCGCTGTGCTCGATTCCGACGGCCTCCACCGGAGTTAGCCGCCGAGATGGGTAGCAATCGGTAGATCTCGCGATGGTGCTCCTACCTGTCCGAGAGATCTGGTCGATTACCCCCTTTACGCCCTCGGCTCCGTCACCTCCTGCGCCTTGGATCTCGGCCATGGCGACCTCGATCTTTGTCTCAAGCCGCTTGGCTTTTCCCTCGGCGAGATTTGGTGCTGGTGGTTTTGGTGGCTTGCCGACGTGTCATCGGCGCCTTCCCCTGGCTTGGTGCCGTCGTGGCCGCGCGGGCACTGCCTCGCCATTCCACGGTGGTACCTCCTGGGCACTGAGTAAGTCCCCCTTCTCCTCTGTTCTTCTCTGTACTCCCCTGGAGCTTGCTCTGGCCATGCTTCTCCTCTCAGATGCACTGGGGTTTCTACCCCATACTTGCTCTCATGTTGTTAATCTATAGCTTGTTGTGATGTGTGTGATTCATGCTCTGCGACCACTTTCTGTCCAATAATCTTGCAGTTAGAGCTTGAGCATGTGTGTGCTTGCTGCTACTATTAGTTTCAGACATAGCTTCAGTTAACACTTTTAACTGAAGCTTGCTTGTTTCAGTTAACTGCTTCAATTTGCTGGAAATCAAACTGAATGCTATGGTGACCCTCTACTGTTTAATTATTCAGTTTCTGCTTTTACTTAATTTGCTGAGAGCTTGCTAGTGGCTGGTCTTGATCATGTGCACGAAGTGCATGGATAACTATGTGTCAGTTATCTCTGAATGTTGCT
This sequence comes from Dactylis glomerata, assembly GCA_007115705.1. NCBI lineage: Eukaryota > Viridiplantae > Streptophyta > Magnoliopsida > Poales > Poaceae > Dactylis > Dactylis glomerata. The sequence continues at coordinate 2,828,182 of QXEO01000460.1, read as the reverse complement.
GTTTAATTAGCTGTAGTGTAATACCTCCACTACACTTTCTTGCAGTGCCAGTGTTATGCTGGTTTAGTGATGCAAATTAGCTTCTATTGAGCTTGGTTAATCCTGGCTGACGAGGGTTAAACTCGACAAATGTCCTGGATGAAGGACTTAGGATCGGGGAGACAGGGCGTCGGATGAACTCGAAGGTAAACTCAGTCAAACAAGGTGGCTATGAAAGTAAACGTGGGTGTAGAACCTGGCTTGCTTTCAATCTGGCCTACACCGTCCCCTCCTGGCCCCTATATATAGGTGGCCAGGTCTCGAGAATCGGGTAGGGTCCGATACAGATTACAATATCGACATACGGTAAGAACTCATATTTCGACTAGTATTACAATTGGGCCTAGCTTAACGGGCCTCAGGGGTACTCAACTGACGGGCTCTATTATCTATACCCTTGTCAGTAGCCCCCGAGATTCTACCAGAATTGCAGATTCGGGTTGAATCTCTACTCTTTAAATCTTTGACTTGATCATTTTTTTACTTCTTCATATCTTCAAATCTTCGACTTGGTCTTGTGACTTATTTTCATTATAATACCTCGCAAGGAGTTTTGATGAGCAAGCCTGACAACTCTGACGGATCAAGAGGCCAGTTAACTGCCGGAACACATACTTGTCACCTACTTCAAATTCAATCCCCTTGGATTTGAATTCGGGAAACCGGTCAAATCCAATCTTTTGCCGCATTTAGGACTTACAAATAATGAATCCTAGTAGTTCTCAAGGTACCCAGTGCGTCCACCAGGATTTTCTTCGCGTCGTAGACACGGATACATACCAGCAGAGCGCATCCATGTGCGTATACCGGGCCACACAGGACGGATCCCGGGGTCTTACCTTCATGATAAATCACGGCATTCGAGTTTTAGTCGCGATGATGCAACTCGAGAATCATATGTCGCAGCCTTGTTTGACTGTTTCAGAGTATAAAATATCCGAGTTACTTAAATTGATAAAAAAGGTCGCTCCCGATGGGAGTAATAGAACTTTCTGATCATTATTTCATCTATTTTGCTTCAGTACTCATGAATAAATATCATCGGGTGCGCGCCCAGCGCTCCCGATGGGAGTAGCCCCCGAGGCTATGGCCGAAATTTTCGGGTATAGGCTCAAGAAAATAGATAAGTATATTTTATGTACTTCTTCGTGCATCAATTGTCGACTTCTTTCACTTACGCAATGTATTCCTTTTCTTCGAATGTCATAAGCCCCCGAGTCGAAAACGGGGTAAACTTATACTTCTTTGACAGACATTTTTTGTACTCCCTGCTTCTTTATTTTCCTCTCTTCCTTCATACTCCTTTTTCTCTTCTTCTTCTCTCTTTTTTTTATGCCTCCTTTTTCCTGGATACGTTGACCTGTCTGTTATCGTCTGCTCTGGGCAACATATATGAGCCTGCGATTATATTTTGGCCCTTGTAAAGGCCCATTACACGTGCTTATAAATAAAGCACGTCTGGCGATAGGTAAAAACCCTAATCCAGTATTTGGCTTTCTTTTCCCAACTCATCTTTCTCGTCTCAAACTCATCTAGGGTTTCTTTTCCCAACTTCTGCCTCCATGGCTGATGCAAGTGGGTCTCGCTTGAACCTTGGCGCCTCGGTGGAGAAGCGGGGCCGCGGCCGCCCTCGCGGCAGCAAGAACAAGGCTTCAATTGATGCTTTGGTGGCTTCATCGTCCGCTCAGGTGAAGCGGCACCCCAGACGTCCGGCTGGGAGCAAAAACATACCCAAGGTGCCCTTAACTGCGCCTGGTCCAAGTACTCCGTCTGCTAGCGCGTCTCCTCCTCCGCCCACACTCTTCTCGTTCTTCTGCATCGCCGGCCCGCAGTGCCATGAAAGTCAACGCCTGCCATCGAAATTCACGAATTTCATGGATGGGCGGGAACTGTGCGAAGCAGTTCTCCGCGAACACTCTGGTGGAGGAACTCCATATGAAGTGGAGGTATGGTACGATGGCGCCGGCGAACAGTTCTTCAAGGGCGGCTGGTCGCGATTTGCGGAGGACCATGACCTCCATCAGGGGTTCTTCATTACCTTTGATTATCATGTTGGCACGTCGAAGTTCGACGTGAGAATCTACGACTACACCCAGTGCCAGAAGGAGTATGAAGCCGAAGCGTAGTTTCACTAGATTTCTTTGCTACATAATCCAGCTGTCGTGCTTATTTGTAACGAACAATCGTATTTGAATTATGTGTTTTACCATGGGAACAAATCATGGTTCCGAGGTATGCATTTAATATTTTATCGGGTTCCTTTGAACCGTTTATTGTGCTGTCGAAAATATCGGATTGCGATCAGCCATAGAGTATATCGTAGATAATTACAAAACTTGTTAATATTATTTCGTACGACTCGAGGGTCCTAGCCCCCGAGCGTAAGTAAGATATTTACGCATATTGTCGACTTGACCCAATGAACCCAACCTATGGCCTCATGTTCTGGATTCAGAGGGTCATAACTCGAAAAAAAAAACTCTTTGGTCTCCTTACTTTGCCTATGCGTAGAACCGTCGTAGCTGCTCTGCATTCCACGGGTTACTCTCGTGTTGCCCCATTTTCTTGTCTTGTAGTTGATAAGCTCCTCCTGATATCACTTCTGTCACGATGTAAGGTCCCACCCATGGGGACTCGAGTTTTCCATGGCTATCTTGCTTGAGTCGTAGAACTAGATCTCCTACCATGAAAGATCGTGGACGAACTCAACTGCTGTGGTAATTTCGCAAGTTTTGCTGATACTGAGTAGCTCTGGCGAGCGCTACGTCTCTTGCCTCATCGAGTGTGTCGACATCATCCTGCAGTGCTTCTATGGAAGTTTCTTCATCGTATGCTGCGATCCTTGGAGCTTCATGAGTTATTTCAACTGGAAGCACAGCTTCTGCGCCATGGACTAGGAAAAATGGTGTTTCTTGAGTAGCTGTGTTGGGTGTAGTTCGTAGACTCCAGAGTACGGAGGGTAGCTCATCTACCCAAGCGTGCTTGGCCTTTTCAAGGGGTGCTAACAGCCGCTTCTTTATCCCGTTGCATATTAAGCCATTGGCTTTTTCGACTTGTCCATTTGTCTTCGGATGTGCTACAGATGCAAACTTCAGTTTGATTCCTAGTCCTTCACAATAGTCCTTGAACTCCTTCGACGTGAAGTTCGTACCATTGTCTATGATTATGCTGTGTGGTACTCCGAAGCGAAAGACTATAGATTTGATTAAATTTATTGCGGCTTTAGAATCTTAGGTTATCACTGGGGCTACTTCTACCCACTTGGTGAATTTGTCGACTGCCACCAGCATATAAACGTGCCCTCCTGGCCAAGACTTGTGTAATTTTCCTACCATATCGAGACCCCACTACGCAAAGGGCCATGATAATGGTATTGGTTGTAACTCTGCTGCTAGCGCATGTGGCCGAGATGCGAACCGTTGGCATGCTTCACACTTTCGAACTATATCTTTTGCATCTTCGATGGTTGTTAACCAATAGAATCCTTCTCGAAAGGCCTTGGATGCGATAGCTCTGCTACTCGCGTGATGTCCACATACTCCTACATGAATATCCTTTAAGATTTCTTGTCCTTCTTGCGGAGTGACGCACCGTTGCAGGACGCCCGATATACTTTTCTTATATAATTTTCCCTGTAACACAACGAAAGCCTTGGATCATCGTATTATCCTTTTGGCTTCTACCGTGTCTTTGGGTTGTGTTTTGTTTATCATGTATGCTAGATATGGCTGCATCCAAGTTTCTTCTACCATCATGACTTCTTCTGGTTCTGCTACACTTGTTTTTCCAGCCCCCGAGCCTGTCGGTTGCCCCTTTGTAGTCGAGGTTTTGCTGTTCTTTATTGATCGCCCTATGATTTCCTCCCAGAAGACTCCTTGTGGTATGGGTAAGCATTGGGACCCGATGTTTGCTAAATTGTCTGCTTCCTTGTTGCTGGCTCTGCTGACATGCGAAACTTCGCATCCATCGAATGTTCCTTCGAGATAGTAGTATAAGTTTCTGTATGCTGTCATGTTGTCGCTGATGGCGTCGCATTTGTTTATTACTTGTTGAACGATGAGGTTCGAGTCTCCAAATATTTTAAGTCGAGTTTCTCCACAGGCTTTTGCCATTTTCATTCCGTGGAGCAACGCCTCGTATTCGGCTTCATTGTTAGAAGCTTGGGGAAAACTCATCCGTAACACATATTTCAGTTTGTCGCCTTGTGGTGAAATCAGGACTACGCCTGCTCCTGCGCCTTGGATTCTTTTTGATCCGTCAAAATACATCGTCCAAACACTCGATAAATCTGGAGGACCTGCACTTTGTAACTCCAGCCACTTTGATGTAAAATCTGGCAAAATTTGTGACTTGATTGCCTTTCGCTTTTCGTACATGATGTCCAGGGGTGATAATTCAATTCCCCATAAAGAGACACGTCCTGTTGCTGAAGGATTGTTCAATATATTGGAGAGTGGTGCTACATTGACCACTATGATTGGATGCACCGCAAAGTATTGCCGTAGTTTCTGAGCTATTGTGAAAACACTGTATGCAAGCTTTCGGTAGTGCGGGTACCTTTGCTTTGTTGGAGAGAGTACTTCACTGATGAAATAGACTGGCCTCTGAACGCCGTGAGCTTTTCCTTCTTCACTTCTTTCGACTACTAGTACTGTACTTACCACTTGATGTGTTGCTGCAATGTATAATAGTAGTGGTTCTTTTTTCCTTTGGTGCGACCAACACCGGAGGTGTGGAGAGCACTTTTTTCAACTGCGCGAAGGCCACATCCGCTTCTTCTGTCCACTCGAATTTATCATCTGATTTTTTCATGAGCGCGAAGAAAGGTAGTGCTTTCTCTCCTAGTCGAGCCACAAATCGACTTAGCGCCACGACGCGCCCTGCGAGTTTCTGTACGTCGTGTAGCTTTGTTGGTTTTCCCATTGTTAATATTGCTTGGATCTTTTCTGGGCTTGCCTCTATTCCTCTTGCTGATACTAGGAACCCCAAAAGTTGCCCTGCTGATACACCAAAGGAGCATTTTGTCGGGTGGAGCTTGAGCTTATACTTGTTCAGGTTGTCGAAGGTTTCCGCCAGGTCGCTGATAAGAGACTCTTCCTTTCTCATGGTGATGACCATGTCATCGATGTAGACTTGGATGTTTCGCCCTATTTGACTTCCAAGGCAGTTTTGCATCATCCTCTGATAGGTGGCTCCTGCATTTTTTAGGCCGAAAGGCATGACTTGGTAGCAGAACACGCCATAAGGTGTTATGAAAGCTATTTTTTCCCCATCTCCTTTCTTCAACTTGATCTGGTTGTAGCCGGAATATGCGTCCAGGAAGGAAAGCCTTTTGCACCCTGCTGTTGAGTCGATTATTTGGTCAATGCGAGGCAGGGGGAATGGATCCTTTGGGCAGTGCTTGTTGAGAGATGTGTAGTCGACACATACTCTTTGTACGTCTGTATTCTTCTTGGGGACTATAACTGGATTAGATACCCAAGTCGACGTTTTGATTTCTCGGATGAACCCTGCGTTTTCCAGCCTATGTAGCTGTAATGCTATTGCTTTCCTCTTGGGTTCATCAAATCGTCGTAGTGGTTGCTTGACCGGCTTTGCTTTAGGATCCACGTTTAGTGCATGCTCGACGAGTTCCCTGGGAACACCTGGCATATCTGAGGGACACCAGGCGAAGATTTCCCAGCGCTCACGGAGGAACTCGATGAGCGCGCTTTCCTATGCGGGGGTCCAAGTTTACCGCTATGGAAGTGGTCTTGTTTGGGTCCATCGGATGGACCTGTATTTTCTTCGAGTCTTGAGCTGCATCGAAAGCCTGATCTGGCAGGGATCGCCCGACGTCGGGTAGCACGTTGTGGTCGGTTTCGCCTTTTAGCCTTGCGTACTCTGCTGTCATGCCGAAGGTTTGTGTCAACCTATTGAATTCTTTGTCACAGGTGTTGGATACTTCGAAGCTTCCTTGTACCGTGATCGTTCCTTTAGGTCCTGGTATCTTGAGTGTGAGATATGCATAATGAGGTACTGCCATAAATTTTGCAAATGCTGGGCGTCCCAGGATTGCGTGATATTGTGAGGGCCAGTCCATGACTTCAAACTCCAGCTTTTCTCTGCGATAATTGATGCTATCGCCGAAACAGACGTTGAGTTCTATTTTGCCCAAAGGATAATTTGCGGCTCCTGGTACTATTCCGTGGAAAGAACAATCTGTTGGCTTTAAATTTTCCAATGATATGCACATTGCTCTCAACGTTCTGGCGTATATTAGGTTTATACCGCTTCCTGCATCCATGAATACTCTTCCGACATCATATCCTCCTATCTGGGCTTTGAGCACCATTGGCGAGTGGCCTGGTCTGGGGACTTTCCTCGGATGGTCTGCTCTGCTGAACCTAACTGGTTGATCGGACCACTTTAGATACTCTGTGGTAGCTGGTGGTGATGTTATTGCTAGGTTGACCTGTCTCGATATGCTCTTCCTTTCTTTCTTCGACTTTGGTACTGGTTGGATCATTGTTGATATATATACTTTTGACTCCAGCTGTTTTGCGAGTCGCTGCATTTGATATCCTTGATTTATGCTTTTTCCCCTGCCGTGCCCCTTGGCTTGAATCCATGGCGTTTTGCAACCTTAGGAAGGTTCTGCAATCCTTCATCTGGTGGTTGGACACTCTCTTCCCGTCTAGGTAAGCATAATGGATGCGACAAGGACCATATAACATATCTTCTGCTGAAGGACCCGAGTACCTTGGCTTCTCCTTTCTCCTGCTGTCTCTCATAGGAAATTCGATGTTTTCATAGCCTTCTTCGTTCCTTTCGTCATATCCTATGGCTATCTGATTTCTCCTTCCGTGGTTGTCACCATTGCGGTATCTTCACCTTTGCCTGCTTGTTTTGTCGACTTCCGATGATCGACCCCTTTTGTTATTGTACGCGTCTTCTCCATTGGCGAATCTGTTGGCTGTTTCCATTAGCTCTGATACTGTTTTTGGCCTTGCTCTTCCTATCTCTTCCACTAGGTCTGTACGACGAAGGCCGCTCGAAAAAGCATCTATCGCTCTTTCGTCGGAGACGTCTTCTGCTGAGTTTTTGATTACACTCCAGCGTTGTATATAAGAACGTAGTGCTTCGCCTTTCTGCTGCACGCATGACTTGATTTCTTCTAGCGATGCTGGGCGCTTATATGTTGAGCAAAAGTTTCTCGCGAATTGACTCTCTAATTCTCCCCAACTTCCAATGGAATCATTGGGTAGGGTATTTAACCAGGACCGTGCTGCGCCGGTGAGGTGTAACTGCAAGCTTTGCATGGCTATTGCTCTTGTTCCTCCTAGTATCTGTACTGCTTGCAGGTAATCTGACAACCATAGGGTTGGCTCTTGCCATCCGTCATACTTCTCTTGGTCATGCGGCAACTTAAAACCTTTGGGTACCCGCGTTTTGTGAACCCTTCGGGTAAAGCATAGCGCGCCCATCTCTTTTTCGTTGTCCTCATAGTTTTCTTCCCTCCACGCGTAACATGAGTTATTTACCCTTGCTTGTGCTATTATGTTCCTTGCATCCTCCTTCATCTTTTGGCTTTTCTCGTCTTCTGAGGATTCGCTAGTTTTGTTCCGCGAAGGCTTGTGCTTGACCTCTTCTTTTTTCCTTCTACTGCGGTGAGTCGACGTTTTCTCCAAAAAAATTCCTTTTAGCTTTTCTTCGACTAGTCCAAGGCTTCATATCGCGGCTTGATGCATTTGCTCCCGTGGGTCACCAGGTTTTGGCTACGTAGTTAATAGGTATGCTTGTGCTGCTATCAATGCTGCCTCTGGTGTTTCTTGTACGAATTCTTCCTCCTCTTCTGGTTGGTTTGCGCTTGCGCTTCTCGTATAGCTTTCTTCTACTACACGTGCTGTTGTCCTTCTACTGTGCTTCGGGTCTTTGTGCCTCTCCATGCTGGATTCTGATGAGTTGGCATATTCGCTCCAATATCCTTTGCTTGGTGTGCTGTTGTAATCTGGACTTCTCATAATCATATCTCTTTCTTGCCTTAGCTTTTTCCTGCGCTGGTGCAGCGCGTATTGGTACCCCATTAAAACTTCTCTTCTTGAATCTGCGGGTACGTTAGTCCCGTGGTTGACAGCTATCATGATCATTCTCCATTCTCCAACCGAAACATGTACTTTCTCCTTCTCTTTCTTGCTATTGCTACTTATTTTGTTGACTTGCATGTCGACCTCGTTGTTGCCGGAGTGATTGTTTTCTTCTTCTGCTACTTCAGTGATGATTACGCATAACTGATGTACGCTCCTGGAGGAGCTGCTGCTTCTGCTGGGGGTATCCCTTGATTTGTCCACTATTTCTTCCACAATGATCTTTTGCCCGATTTCTTCGAGTTCCTCTAATTTTCCTAGCAGATTTTCTGTTGCTGCTAAGCTGACTAGCGAGTTTACCTCACTAGAAGAGCCTACCGATGACCCAGATGTTGTTATCCTCTCTGCTTTGCCCGCTGACGGAATTGTTTTCGTCAGATCTGAAAGGCGGGTTGAACCCGAAGGTCCAATGTAGAAGCTTAGACTTCCGAACGTCAATTCCTTTTCTTCACTTTCGTCGACTTCTGGTTTGCTATTGGCTAAAAACGAAAAAGCCATCGAATTCATGATTCCAATGACCAGAGTCCCCATGGTCGGCGCCAATTGACGAGGGTTAAACTCGACAAATGTCCTGGATGAAGGACTTAGGATCGGGGAGATAGGGCGTCGGATGAACTCGAAGGTAAACTCAGTCAAACAAGGTGGCTATGAAAGTAAACGTGGGTGTAGAACCTGGCTTGCTTTCAATCTGGCCTACACCGTCCCCTCCTGGCCCCTATATATAGGTGGCTAGGTCTCGAGGATCGGGTAGGGTCCGATACAGATTACAATATCGACATACGGTAAGAACTCGTATTTCAACTAGTATTACAATTGGGCCTAGCTTAACGGGCCTCAGGGGTACTCAACTAACGGGCTCTATTATCTATACCCTTGTCACTGGCAGTGATGCTAGGTTTAGTGGATGCTGTTGTGGTTCTTGCAGTAGCCTGTGGCTATCTGTTTCACTGTGATGCCTCCTTGAGATGTGCACAGTTACTGTGGGTGTTGGCTGCTAAGCTGGGTGCTCTTGAGAGTAGATCACCCCTTGTGGTGATCTGCTAGTAGCTTACTTGTTTAAAAGTGTCCCTGTCCACTTTTCCCAGATGCTTACTCAAACTTGATCAATTTCATTGACAAAGCTGATAGATTTCTAGGTTTAGGTCTTAGTCTTGATAGTCTAGGTAACCCATGTGCCACTCCTGGCCTTGTTCTTATTTCTATGAGTATTTCCTTTGAGAAATTCCCAAGTAAGACTATGTTTTGTGGAGTAGGTGCTGTGGATGGCCTTGTCTTTAAGGTCATGGCCTCCTGGACATCCAAGTGATGACCAAAGCCCTTTTATTATCAAGCCTTGCTTGATTAACTATGTGGCTGTGCTCTGTGTAGTTTGCCTGGGAGATAAACTTGTGAATTTTCTCCCAGCACTTATGTGTGCGGTGGTTTAATAATAACCTGCTGCTGAATAGTAGCTTGTTCTTCTGGATATTTCTGATTTCCTGCTTCTTGTGGCAAGCCTGCTCCTCCTAGCTGCTTGACCTAGTTCCTAGTTGAACTAAGTAACCACGTTGGTCTTTGGTTTTGCTGGTTTGGTTGATTTGATGGTGTGCTGGTGGTGTGAATCTTCCCTGTTGCTCAACTCATGAGCAGGGTAGATTGTGTGGTGGTGATTCTGTGATGGTGATGTGGTCTCAGTTGTGGTGATGTGCTTGGTGTGATGATGTTGCTAGTGTGGTGTTGTGGTTCTTGGTCGGCTGGTGTTCTTGGCTGAGCAAATCCACACTCTGTGATGTTTTTATACTTGCCTTGGTTCCCTGGTGGCTTGACACCTCTGTCCATGCGTTTGATGAGTGAGCTGCTATGAGCTTGCTTGCCTTGCTCGGCTGGCCTGGGATATTTTTCCTGGGAGCTTTGGTGATAAGCTCAAATGGCTTGATGATTATCTACAGTGGCATTGTTTTTGACTGCCACTTGGTAATTACCCCTTTGTGTGTTTCTGTTTAAGTTTTTGATATCAGGTGCCAAGAGGAAAAGAAGAAGAAGAAGAAAAGAAAGAAAGAAGATGTGTAGTTTTTAGGAACATATACTTGTATACTTTCTATTCTTTGTTGTAACATTCTTTCTATTCATTGTTGTAATATTCTTTTATTCATTCCAAGTTTGTAATTATTCTTTTATTCTAGAATTTTGTAAAGACATTGTATAATGTGTTGATGATCAATAAAGTCCAAGCTTTTTCTTATCATTAATGTTTATCCTTTCTAAATGTGTTTGTTTAATTTCAATTCAACATTCACAATTCAAATTCATATTTGAATTCACAAGTTAGGCTAGGGTTTTAATTGTTTTATTTAACCAATTCCCAACAAGCAATTGATCAAAAGAGATCATGTCGAATTCTTTCGCACTTCGAGTGTATACCATACCCCCCTCGAAGAGAGACTCGATCCCCCTTAGGTTTTAATGATAAAAGCGCGAAAAATCCCATAATTTAAGATGCTATGCACAAAAGCCCTCTAAACTACCCTGGAGTTGTCCTACGTGATGGGATGTTACAGACTCCTCCCTTAACAAAAACTTTGTCCCGAAGTTTGGGGTAAGATGTACCTGAAGAATTCTGGATAGGCTGTCCTTAGATCCTCTTCCTTTTCCCATGTAGCTTCTCTTTCCGGATGATGTTTCCATTGTACCTTGCAATACTTGATGGCCCTATTACGAAGTTGTTTCCAATTCTCTGCCAGAATCTTTGATGGTTCTTCCACATAAGTCAAGTCAGCTTGCAATTCAATCTCATTGTAGGATATGGTTTCTTCCGGTGTCTTCATACACTTGCGAAGTTGAGAAGCATTAAACACATTATGGACTTTAGATAGTTCCTTTGGCAATTCTAACTCAAAGGCTATTCCTCGACTTTGACTCAGAATCTTGAATGGTCCAGTGTATCTTTGGCTAAGTTTTTCGTAACTCCAAAATGATGTACTCCCCTCATGGGGCTAACCCTTAGATAAACCATGTCCCCAACTTGCGGTTCCCATATCCTTCTCTTTGAATCAGCATAGCTTTTCTATCGACTTTGGGCAATCTTTAACCGATCTCGAATAATATCAATCACATGTTGTTTCTCCTTGACATAGTCTGGATGAAACTCCTTACTGGCTCCTGGTTCATACCAGCAAATAGGTGATCGACACTTCCTTCCGTAGAGTGCTTCAAATGGTGCCATTTGGATACTACTTTGGTAACTATTGTTATAAGAGAACTCTGCCAGTGGTAAGTGTTCTTCCCATGATCCTCCAAAGTCCAATGCACATGCTCGGAGCATATCCTCCAAAATTTGATTGGTCCTTTCTGTTTGACCTCCCGTCTATGGATGATAAGCAGTACTAAAGTCTAGTTTGGATCCTAAAGCTTCATGTAGTTGCGTCCAGAAAGCTGAAGTGAATACGGATCCTTGGTCCGATACTATTGTCTTAGGTACTCCATGCTTGCTTACAATCCCTTGAACATACAGGTTTATTAACTTCTCTCCTGAGTCCTTCTGGTTGACAACTAAGAAATGTGCACTTTTGGTCAGTCGGTCCACTATTACCCAGATCATGTCTTTCTTCTTAGGTGTCAGTGGTAATCCTGTGATAAAGTCCATTCCAATCTCTTCCCACTTCCATTCGAGAATACTCAATGGTTGCATAAGTCCAGCAGGACTATGATGTTCTGCCTTCACTCTCTAACATGTATGACATTCGGATACGAACTTAGCTATCTCCCGCTTCATATTATTCCACCAGAATAATTCCTTAAGGTCCATGTACATCTTGGTGCTCCCCGGATGTATTGAATAAGGCGTTTCATGTGCCTCCTTAAGTATCAATTCCTTGATTTCTGGTATGTCCAACACACATATTCGGTCATGAAACCAAAGTGAATTGAAATCACCTAAGCGAAACTCTGATGGTCTACCTTCCTCGATCCTGTGGATTTCTTCGGCAAAAAATACATCTTCACCTTGTCTTCGGAATATCGCATACTTGAGATCACTATGTCGTTCTTCCATCACCTTCATGGTAGACAAGCTACCCAAAGATTGCACTTCAAGACATTGAATCTCTAACCTTTCCAAATCCATAAGTAATTCCTTGGGAAGTTCTCGGTTCATCGGTTGAGTGTCTGTACTCTTCCTGCTTAAAGCATCGGCTACCACATTGGCCTTCCCTGGTGTATAGTTGATGGTCAAATTATAGTCCTTGATCAATTCTAACCATCTTCGTTGTCTCATATTCAATTCTTTCTGAGTGAAGAAGTATTTGAGACTCTTGTGATCTGTATAAAGTTCACACTTCGCTCCATAAAGAAAATGCCTCCATCCTTTTAGTGCAAACACTACGGCTGCTAGCTCAAGATCATGTGTCAGATAATTAACTTAATGTGGTCGTAATTGCCTCGACCCATATGCTATCACTTTTCTATCTTGCATCAATACACACCCAAGTCCGTTCTTGGATGCATCACAATATATTGTGTAGTCTTTGCCGGTTTCTAGTACGGCTAACACAGGTGTTGTGGTTAGTTTCTCCTTGAGTGTTTGAAAGCTTGACTCACATTCATCTGACCAAACAAATGGTGTATTCTTCCGGAGTAACTTGGTCATTGGTCCTGCGATCTTAGAGAACCCTTCTATAAACCTTCGGTAATATACTGCCATTCCCAAAAATCCTCTAATCTGTTTGACATTCTTCGGTGCCTCCCATTCCAAAATAGATGCTACCTTGCTTGGATTCACTGCTATACCTTCCTTACTGATCACGTGTCCAAGGAACTCCACTTGGTCTAGCCAGAATTCACACTTACTGAACTTGGCATACAACTGATGTTCCCGTAGAATCTGTAGAGCAATTCTCAAGTGCTTGGCATGTTCCTCCTTGTTCTTGGAGTAGATCAAAATATCATCTATGAATACTATCACAAATTTGTCCAAGTAGGGCATAAAAATCTTGTTCATGAGATTCATGAAGATCGCCGGTGCATTAGTCAATCCAAAAGGTATGACTAAATACTCATGATGTTCGTACCTAGACACAAAAGCTGTCTTTGGAACGTCCTCCTTCTTAATCTTAATCTGGTGATACCCTGATCGAAGATCAATCTTTGAAAATACTCCTGCTCCTCTGACTTGATCAAATAAGTCCTGGATTCTTGGCAAATGATACTTGTTCTTGATAGTAACATTGCTGAGGTTTCTGTAGTCTCCGCACATTCTACATCCTCCATCCCGCTTATCTACGAAGATCACTGGTGTTTCCCAAGGTGAAATACTTTCTTGAATGAAGCCTTTCTGTTCTAGCTCATCCAGCTGTTCTTTTAACTCCACTAACTCCTTGGGTCCCATCTTGTATGGTGCCTGAGCTATTGGTGTTGTGCCTGGGATTAAGTCAATTGTGAACTCAATTTCCCTATCTGGTGGCATTCCTGGTAGTTCCTGCGGAAACATGTCTTGGAATTCATTAACCACTGGAATATCTTCAAGTCTTGATTCCCGAAGAGCGTTGAGTTGTAGTTGAACTTCAATATGTGCATGTCGGTCACCTTAATACACTATCCTTCCTCCTCCCGGATTTCTAAGTGACATAGTTTTCTCTCTGCAATCAATCTGAGCTCCATTCTCCTCTAACCAATCCATTTCAAGGATTACAGCCATATCCTTCATAGGGATGAGAAAAAGATCGGCAAGATAAATGCAATCGCGGATCATAATGACCTGCTCTTGCCTGAGGTGAGTGACTAATATCGTTCCCCCTGCAGATAAAACAGTAATGGGGTACTCTAGCTTATTGCAAGGAATCCCATAAAGATCAACAAACTCTTGCGAAATGAATGAAGTAGTTGCACCAGTATCAAAAAGTACTTTGCCGGGATGAGATAGGATCTGAAGCGTACCTATCACGGTTTTGTCGGACTGATTCACCTCCTCGAGGTTGGTGCGATTCAATTTTCCATAAGTTGGCCTTTTTATTTTTACCGCCTCCAAAACCTCCACCCCGGTGTGATCCACCTCCTGTACCTCAGCTTCCAGTCCGGGCCCTTTCAGGACAGTCCTTTATCATATGTCCCCCCTTCTTGCACCCAAAATAGATTATTCTGGGTTGTCGACAATCCTTCTCTATGTGCCCTCGCGCACCGCAACCACGACAAATGATATCATTGTTTCCACTTGGAGTACCACGAGGTGTAGCATTTCCTCCAGACCTATATTTGGGTTTGAACTTGAGATTAGGAGTTGGCTTGGCATCTGAATACCTCATTGGTTCAATCCTGGCCTTTTTCCTCCTATCTTCTAGGACTCGGTTGAAATCATCTTCCATAGTGATGGCTGCATCAACAAGCTCTTGAAAATCCGCTGCATTTAACATCCTCAATTGCATCTTTGCACCTGGGTGCAGTCCTCTCATGAATCGTTTCTTCCACTTGTCATCAGTATTCACGTCATCAGAAGCATAATGAGATAAAAGAGTAAACTCCTTGACATACTTTATGACAGACTTGTCATTCTGCGCAAGATTCTCAAATTCCCTTCTCTTCAATTCCATAATACTCTCCGGCACATTTGATTCCCTAAACTTTTTCTTGAATTCCTCCTAGGTGAATACCCTTCCTGGAGGATGTATAGCCACAATATTGTCCCACTATGCTGCTGCGGGTCCACATAACAGATGTGTGGCATACCTAAGCTTCTCACTGTCATTGCAACTTACTGTGTTGAGCTTCCTCTCGGTGTCCAACAACCAGTCTTCAGCGTCCATTGGCTCTGGTGCTGATACAAAAGGAAGTGGTCTTGTATTTAGGAAATCTGCCAGTGAGACTCCATGCACTCCTTCATTCCGAACTTCACGATTACAGTCCATCACATCCTGCACCATCTTTATCTGACATTCAATAAGCATACGCTGCCTTTCATCCGCCGTCCTCATGTATTGAGCAAAATCCTACTACGTAAGGAATGGTGGTGGTGGTGGTAACGGTTCCCTTGCTGCTGCATCGGCTGCCTCCTTAGTCTTGGCTTTAGTCTCCATCCTCTGTTGTTCAGATTCTTCACCAACTACCGTCGCCATTCTATCCCCCTAACCCTGTTACATTAAGCGAAACTCATAGTTACACCATGCCCATGCTTTCTGCGCTCAACTTGATGCACAGTGTTAGTCAAACAATAAAAATCCAAATAAAACATAGCCAAATCACACCAAACATATACCATGTATATACATGGGTAAAAAGAACATAGTGTTACATAGCTTATCATCCTGTGAGTAACTACACTCACTTATTCAAGCTGTGAAAGCAAATACTACATATTACACATATGGTACATATGTCACATAACATGTCACCTCCATATCTGTGGTGGTCCTCTACGGGTAGTCGCACTCCCGATACATCCCCGGTGTCCAACGGTAGCTCGTGATGTCCTCCTGAGTGAAGCAGGGGCATAAGATGACTCCGCCGGGAAAAAGTCGAAATCGGGTGTAGTACCTAAGTTGAAGTCAGTCATCCTCAGATAACTGCTCAACGAGGGGTATGCCCTATCTGTGGCATCCCTCTCCATCTTAGGCCTCGAGCATTCTCCACGCTACATATGGCTAGGTAACTCTTCCTCTGCATCCGACTCTATCTCTATGGGCTTTCCTGCCACGTCTCCAGTGCGGTGAACAACCCTAAACTGACTCGTGACCTCCTACTCCGAATCACATGGAATCGGATCTCCGGCCGTCCCCATATACTCGCCAAAACGCCAACCCCATGGAGTTTCCCCCAAAACTATCGTTATGAGGCATTCCCCATGACTCCAAACCTGCCTCGTATCCGGCTCCAGTCGAGCCGTGTGCAAAGTGTGCTGGTGGCATCTCTGGTTCGGCCTCGGGCTCAAACTCCCGCTCCTCGGGATTATCTTCCTCATCTAAGTTGATAAAATCTCCAGTCAAGAAGGCTGGAGTAGGTGCCCTCGGTGGTCCAGAAGTCTCCCCCGTACACCACAGAGTAGGTGTCGACTCAGTAATCTCGTCCACTAGACTCTGTATCTCTCCCACTAATGCCCTGTGAACATGATAGAACACACTGAGCAGATGCTTACACCTGTCCATGTGCTCTGCTGCGGCATGTCGGTGTCTCTTCGCAAACTTGTAACTATCCCGACAAGGATCTTCTCCTTCCTCGTCGTGTGGGATGTGCGTGAACTTAGTACCCAATAACTTCTCCGTTTTGTGTTCACGGATATCAATTATGGCCTTCATGACTGCTATCTTGTAAGCTACACTAACTGTGCGTGCCTCTCCAGCTGGCATGATCACGCTCATGCCCAATTTGGCAGGAAGCATGATCCCTACCTTATACTTCTGAAAGACTCTACCCTCATAATAAGCATACTTCTTGACTGGGATGCGGGTTTCACACCCGCACTCCAGCAAGATGCCTCGTAAAATATCTGATAGGTTTCCATCATAGTCATCCAGAGTCACGTCTCGAACTTGCACGGCCCTTGACGGATTTGTGTGTGCCATCCTAGATGTATAAAAGATAAAAATTAGTACATGATGCATCATAATAGTAACAATAAAGAATTGTAACACTAAAAAGTATGACCTTGTTATTCTCAAGTGAATAACGTCATGACAATTTTAGAGAACACTTTACTATTCCTATTTGACTCCTACAGGTCGTTCCCATTAACTAGGCGTCCAACCTAAGGTCAAAGTTTTTGCTCTGATACCAACTGTGGTGACCCAGCATACCACTGCATGTTGTAGTATACAAGTCGTTGAGATAACACTCGTGAAGTACCAATTCACAAATATTACATCCCTGAGAGTGGTACAATAGAAACATAGCGGTCTTTATTCAAGCACTGAATATTACAAGCCATAATGTTACAAAGGACTCCAGTTCCTCCTCGGTCCAAAGAGGAACACTAGATGGTTCTAATTTAACACTACAAAGCTTAGTTGCAAACGAAAGTAGTAAACTAAACATGATGCCCTACTCTAGTCGCTTTATTCTAAGTGTTCGGTGCGACTAAAGCTTCTATACTACGACTCTAGTTGTCGGCTCCCTCCTCGAGTCCTTCGTCGGTACCATAGGAGATGGTGTAGTCGATGCCTTTGACTCCTCCTGATAGATCCGGTTCTTCGTAGTACACTTCCTTGTAGTCCTTCGGGGTTCCTTCCGTCTCTTCAAACTGGCCCTCCGAGTCTAAGCAAGGATTAATAGGGAGTGGGGTGAGTAACGAGCATTACCTAGCAAGTTCATTTAATAGCATAGAGGTGTTTGATGCACTAGCTACGACCGTAGACTAGAAAGTCTTAGGTCAAAATGCAATTTTAGCAATCATTTCTTCAAAGATTGGTTTTATTAGGAAACTATGCTCGTCAGTCTTCACAGGTTGATTAGAGCTTCGATGGGCTCCTTTCCTGCCGTGTTCGTAGCTCCTTCCCGGAACAGGGAGTATCTTGATACTTTTTGTACACTCTGCAGAGGTGGTCACTTATACCCATAGGAGATCAATGCTTTGCTGCACGGCCGGGCGTACTTTCCCATCCATACTTCCTTGGTATGTGGCCCAGCCGATGATCCGAGCCAATCACTGTTCCTTCCCGCGACCTTGCATACCCACCCTTTTGCGGCTCCAACTTTGGTTCACTACCCTCGCTAGTCTATACTTTTGGTAGTTGCCGACCTCGACATACTTGTCATTGACAATGAGTTACCCCCACCGGTTTGATTACGCACTATGGTAATAACGGCCTCAGCACTCTACCCCCGTTGTTGCCGCAATCCATCATAGACCGCCAGGACCAGGGAATCATTAGGGGGATTCCACCCATCCCGAAGCTCCTCGCAGGGAGACAACTGCTCCGGAACGGCGCATCCGTTGATATGCAAGAGGCAAAAGATACAGCTGACTCTTCCGTCCCATTCTAGATCCTATGGTTGACCGTATTTTACGGCACAAGAATCACTAGCGATATTGGTTATTAATCCTAGGTGAATATTCCAGTTACAGTGGAACCTCCACCATATTCATACCATGGTCCCACTGCCCACCTTCCTAGGTCAACAACCACCGTGGTTGCTAACCACTAATCATATTAATTTGAGAAAGCAGAACCTTTGCTTTTGAATGCAATCATCTCTACTAATAATATTGCTAGAGGTATGGTCCGTGGCTCGCAATCTCACAAATACGCTTTCAATCCACCTAAAGTACGCTTTCAATACGTTTTCATCCCACCATTGCCCAAAAGGCCGAAACGTTTTCTTTTTGTTCCTCGTTGGTAAAAAGACCGGATCCAAGCCATGGTCTTTTTCCCTGGTCTATCGAGCTAGCACTGCCATGCCTCCGTCCTCTCGATTTCAATCTGCGCGTGGATCCTCAGGGACAACCTCCGTCCTCTCGATTTTGATCTGCGTGGCATACACAGTAGGCCGCCTTCGCTAGATCGGGCCCTCATCAAGCTCGCTGGGCTCCTCCCCGCTGCTATCCCCTCCGTGTTCCACTCCTCCCCCTCCACCAATCAGTTTTTAATCACAAGGCAATCAGTTCATGGTCGGATTCCACCAAATCTGCGGCGAGGGCGCGGCTGTCCAGGCACCGCCTCTTCCCAGAGCGGTTTACGCATACCCGGGGTAGGCGGCCAGTTCTTTGCGCCATCAACGAGAAAACGAGTTGGGCATAGGAGAACGGAGGGACCAGGGTCACACGGGTCAGGTCCCGCTCGCCGTCGACGGGAAATATGGGGAGGCAGGGATGCCGGTAGAGGCCTCACTCGTCGGGGCTGTCCGGAGGAAGTTCGCCGCGAGCGCGAAGACTGTGCGCACCGTCGAGACAGCCGGCGGCGGGGCAGGGGCTCATGGGAGGCAATCGTTATCAGGTAGTATGACACTGCTCTTTTGAGCGAGCTCTGCACACGTCTAGGTGAAACAGCTTATGGCCGTACTTCCGACGAGAGCCGCCTGCGAAATACTAGCACAAGCTAGCTAGACAAGTCTGATGCTAGCCTGATGCGTAGTTAGCATGATGGATTAAACGCGATGCTCGACATATTTTGCAAACACGCTTCATAGTGCCATCCAAGCTGAGTCGATGCTCGATATATTTTGCAAACACACTTCATAGTGCCAGCCAGGCTGAGACGATGCTCGATATATTTTGCAAACACGCTTTATAGTGTCATCCAGGCTGAGTATGCTCGCCCGACGTCGCCCGCCCCTAGGGTGCCCTAGCCCTGCAACCTAAATCCTAGATTCGAAGAGGCTGCATCAGAGCACCATCGGAGCTCAACGTTTGCAACACTGTTAAGAACTCAACATCTGCAACACTATGACGACGCGTCCTGTGGCTTGTGTGCTTAGCTGAATAGTCCTTTTATTTTTTCTGAGATCCTCTTTCGCACCTTTTGGATGGACAAGGCTGTTAAAGTAGACCTACTTATTCAGTACGTTCTTGATATTTTTTTCTACTATTTTGAAATAGTGTTGCTCAAATCAACCTCAATAGAATGGAGTTCATGAGTTTGCGACCCGTACATGATCCTTCTAGATAGCTCATATGTTGTTAATAATGTGTACTAACCTCAAGCTAAAAAATAATAGTAACCAAGGAAGATCAGGTTCTTTGAGGTGTTGAACCAAATTTCACAGATATGTCGCCCTATTACTTTCCGAAAATTTCACTCCCCGCTGGCACGCTGCTAGCCTGAAATGCGGAATATACCATCTCAAGATGTACCCAACAGGCCTAGACATGGGTTTACGCAGACTTCCTTGTAATCTTTGTCGATGGGTCGTTTGTCCAATAGTCTAATTAACTGCCGCAAGAAAGGGTCTCGATCGAGATACTAGACAAGTTAGTGGAATTGTTTTGTCTTTAATTTTGATATTGGGCTCTCTTTTGGCTTATGTGTCTTTGATCTGAAAGGTTGATCTCTTAATCAGGGACACCTTATGCGATTTTGAACTTACGATTAATTGATGAGCTGTACGCACGAGTATCGCTTTTGTCTTCAGCCAGTTATAAGTAGCATGATTGTTGGTGGAGCTGATGAAGGAACTAGGACTGAATGACAACAACAACAACCGACCACCCGGGGTGTACCCAATGCATGAATGCTACAGAGACGTGCAAGGACATTTGAGATTCTGGTAAATGTCTTTTTTTATTTTAGATATGGTAGATCCGTAGATATTTTTTTTAACTATGTGCTTTGCCGCTTCTGCTAATTGTTAGCTTGGTACTGTAAGTGCTATCGCTAGCTGCTGTGATTGTGAAAGATTGTGTGAGAGATAGATAAAAAGAAGCAACGATATATTTGGCAGATTAATATAATTATGATTTTATAATTGTTTTTGTGTGGACTATTATGTTGCATCAAATGTATGTGTTTCTGAGAGGATGAAGGGAGAGAGAGAGAGAGAGAGAGAGAGAGAGAGAGAGAGAGAGAGAGAGAGAGATATATACATATATATTTGGTAGTTAGAGAAAATTATATATATAGCATGAGATTTCCGCATACATCGAAATGTGAGTGCAAACCGAAGAGAAAATATTTATAAAGAGCTCTAAAAATAGAAATATAGAGTCAAATTTGTCGTTTTGTTGCATAATATATCTAGGTTTAAATTTGTTTATCCATAGCAAAGCACGGGTATTTGTGCTAGTAATAATAATACCACCGGTATATTTGCAAGTAATTTGCTAAAGATAAACAAGAGATATGAGCAAGAGTGAACTTGCCTGCAAACTGCAAGGTAGTGCAGTTGGATTTATTGGAGTGACCCGGGACCTCGGGTTCTGGAAAACAACATCATTGTCCGATAAGGGCAATGGTTAAAGATTCAAATAATGCATGCCTTAAAGTGTGTGTGTGTTCCCTTTATACCCCCTAGAAGTGTTTTATTTTCCTCCCAGCATTTATATATTCCTTTTATGATTTTAAGGAATATTTATGTTATCAATTTCTTCATTCAAGATTAACCTTAAAATATTCTTGAATGGAGTTTAATTTTGATAATGAGTTCTATTCTAACTAGATTTTTCTTAGATATCTCACAATTTTATTATGGAAAAGTCTTTTAAGGTTCCCCCTTCTTTTTAATACTATTTATCTTTATAGGGTGATTTATTAAAAGGTGTATATACCCTAGTTATGAATTTACTAGAGTATATATTATGTTAAATTCATTCAAGAATTCTAAGGATAAATTCTTGAATGGATTTACTTTATTTTAATTCAAGGATGTTATTGTCCTTTAAGTTTATTTTCTCCTTTAAAACATTTCTAGGAGTTTTTCCTTTAAAAGAAAACTCCATAATTCAATTATGAGCAATTTCTCTCATATTCATAAAGTCACTATTTATGTGATGAAAAGCTCAAAAATCATTTAGAGTTATTTTTGCAAAGTCAAGCTTATTTTTCTGCTTTTTATTGGGTGTTAAAAGGGTTTTTCCAAAAACCTTTATTTCATTTGTAATTTTCTGTTTTTAAAATGGGTTAAAAACCCCTCAACCCCACCTGTCAGCCTGGCCCACCTGTCGGCGCCGGCCTACCTGGTCAAACCCGACCAGGTGGCTCGGTCAAACCGACCGGGCACTCGCCTCGCTCACCTTCTCCCTTCCTCTCGCCCGAGCTCTAGCGACTGCGTCGCCCCGCCGCCGCCGCGCTCAATTTCGATGGCCTCCGCCGGAGTTAGCCGCCGAGATGGGTAGCAATCGGTAGATCTCGCGATGGTGCTCCTGCCTGTCCGAGAGATCTGGTCGATTACCCCCTCTACGCCCTCGGCTCTGTCGCCTCCTGCGCCTTGGATCTCGGCCATGGTGACCTCGAGCTTTGTCTCGAGCCGCTTGGCTTTCCCCTCGGCGAGATCTGGTGCTGGTGGTTGTGGTGGCTTGCCGACGTGTCGTCAGCGCCTTCCCCTGGCTTGGTGCCGTCGTGGCCGCGCGGGCACTGCCTCGCCATGCCATGGTGGTACCTCCTGGGCGCTGAGTAAGTCCCCCTTCTCATCTGTTCTTTTCTGTGCTCCCCTGGAGCTTGCTCTGGCCATGCTTCTCCTCTCAGATGCACTGGGGTTTCTTCCCCATACTTGCTCTCATGCTGTTAATCTAGAGCTTGTTGTGATGTGTGTGATTCATGCTCTGCGACCACTTTCTGTCCAATAATCTTGCAGTTAGAGCTTGAGCATGTGTGTGCTTGCTGCTACTGTTAGTTTCAGACATAGCTTCAGTTAGCACTTTTAACTGAAGCTTGCTTGTTTCAGTTAACTTCTTTAATTTGCTGGAAATCAAACTAAATGCTATGGTGACCCTCTACTATTTAATTATTCAGTTTCTGCTTTTACTTAATTGACTGAGAGCTTGCTAGTGGCTGGTCTTGATCATGTGCACGAAGTGCATGGATAACTATGTGTCAGTTATCTCTGAATGTTGCTGTTTAATTAGCTGTAGTGTAATACCTCCACTACACTTTCTTGCAGTGCCACTGTTATGCTGGTTCAGTGATGCAAATTAGCTTCTGTTGAGCTTGGTTAATCCTGGCAGTGATGCTAGGTTTAGTGGATGCTGTTGTGGTTCTTGCAGTAGCCTCTGGCTATCTATTTCACTATGATGCCTCCTTGAGATGTGCATAGTTACTGTGGGTGTTGGATGCTAAGCTGGGTGCTCTTGAGAGTAGATCACCCCTTGTGGTGATCTGCTAGTGGCTTACTTGTTTAAAAGTGTCCCTGTCCACTTTTCCCAGATGCTTACTCAAACTTGATCAATTTCATTGACAAAGCTGATGGATTTCTAGGTTTAGGTCTTAGTCTTGATAGTCTAGGCAACCTATGTGCCACTCCTGGCCTTGTTCTTATTTCTGTGAGTATTTCCTTTGAGAAATTCCCAGGTAAGACTATGTTTTGTGGAGTAGGTGTTGTGGATGGCCTTGTCTTCAAGGTCATGGCCTCCTGGACATCCAAGTGATGACCAAAGCCCTTTTATTATCAAGCCTTGCTTGATTAACTGTGTGGCTGTGCTCTGTGCAGTCTGCCTGGAAGATAAACTTGTGAGTTTTCTCCCAACACTTATGTGTGCTGTGGTTTAATAATAGGGATTTCTATTTTCGTGCCCCTGGGTCGTTAGTTGTACTCAGTTTTCCCCAGCCGCTTAACTTTTCCTCAGTTTTCCCCTCGCTCTAGTTTGAAACCCCTCGCAGACGCTCGGATGGGAGGGTTGCCGTCTGGTCAGAGGCCTTGACCGTTACCGGTGACGACTATGGAGCCGCGGTGGTTGTGAATTGATCGATGCTTTTGAATGGTGCTGACGGGTAGGGTCAGGAGATACGTCGGAGCAGCCATCCATCTATCGCTGACGTGTGGGCCGTTTTATTTCCTGATTGTATACGCGGTGCTACCAATGACAAATGGGGCCGCTCTATAGGGCTGCCGCAACCAATGACCAGTGGGGTCGTGTATTTTTCAGGAAAAGACATATATTGCCGCTCTGTGGGGCCTCCGCAGCCAATGACCAATGGGGCCGCTCTGTGGGGCTGCCGCAGCCAATGACCAGTGGGGTCGTCTATTTATTTAGAGAAAATCATATATTGCCGCTATGTGGGGCCTCCGCAGCCAATGACCGCTGGGGTCGTCTATTTATTTAGAGAAAATCATATAGAGCCGCTCTGTGGGGCCACCTCAGCCAATGACCGCTGGGGTTGCCCTTTTTCTTAAGCTAGACCCAGCAGGTGACTATTTTCGCTAGAGAGAAGCAACAAGTTCGCTAATTAATTTTTCTTAAGCTAGACCCAGCAGGTGACTATTTTCACAGCTTAATCTAAAGTGAATCTTATGCTAAACATGGCTGGAACCTAGTGTTGTGTATCTCATTAGTCATCGGAGAACCGCTGGCAGCTCGTTCCCCACCCTCGGACGGAGCAGCCATCGCCGGCGCCTCATCGCGCCGCCGGCTCTGTCCCCCGGCGGTGTCGGACGGACTGCGGCGCTACACGTCAACCACGGCTCCAGCACTTGTTTCGTCCGCACTCATTCTACCCACCACATGAAAGTCCGCCGCAAGCAGATCCGCCGCCCACGACGACCGGGATTTGTTCCGCGCACCAATTGGTAGTATAGCTTGGTAAGACCTCCGCTTCCGCCTCCCCCGCCCCCTAATCGATTCGGTTCCCATAATTTATTAGAGTTTGCAGGTGTGAAATAGTCCTTAATGTCTGGTCGTAGCGGGTACACCGGCGAGGGTGGGGATTCGATCATGTCGTGGCCACGTTCTACTTCTCCTACCTCGTCGGAAGTGCAGGTATCTAGCTTCTGCTCTCTGTACTACCGTTGAATTCAAAGTGCCGCCATGGCCTGTTGGAGTGATTTCCGTTGTTCTTTTTTCCATTATTGTTACAGTTCGCCAGGCAAGCCGATGATCCATGGTACATTGCATACCAAGATGAATCAACCCAGTGGTGTAGCCAGAGGATGGATTTGGAGGAGAAGGTGGCCAATTTAGGTGATGAATTGGCTCGTAAAAACCTGATGATATTCGAGCTGAAGCGTATTGTGGAGGAAGAAAAGAAGAATTCAGAGCTTATTCACAAGGAGAAGTTGATACTTGAGACAGATCTTGCCGTATCTGATCAAGTGGTAGAAAATCTAGAACATGAACTTCAAGTGATGGGAGAGGTGAAAAGTAGATTCATCTGGGTAGTTTTATTAGGTGTCATCCCTGTCCTAGCAGTTATGTGGTTGTGGTAGATGATTTAGATAGTATAGAATTGTTATTCAGTAGATGGCTCTAACCACTATATTTTGGTGTGGCTCTAACCACTGTATTTTGGCGTACAATTTCCTAGTTGTGCTAAGTAATGCGCGCGATAATTTTAGCATGCATGAACATCTTATAAAAGTGAAGGGATCCCAAAAGTGAATTTGGATGAGTTCCAAAAGTGAAGGGATCCCAAAAGTGAAAGCATGTACCAGCCTCTCGGATCAAATACATATCAATCTTCTCAATCAAGTTGGGATAGAATTCAAATCATACATTTGGATGTACAGGGACACATCGAGAAAGTGGAGAAGCTTTTTTTGAGACGGAGGTAGTAGTTTGAACAATTTTATCCCAAATTGAAATTGAAAAATACAAATTTATCATAATTTATCCCAATTTGCGGCGTCGAACACGGCCGCGCACCGATGGGCTAGAAGGGCCTGGACGACGGGCGGCTGAGGGATGGTCATATGCGCCATCCGCAAACTCGGACATGGAGGAGGGCTGGATCTGCGGCTTTGCAACCACTCTTGGCACCGCCGCCGTCTTGGTGGCTGGATCTGTGCTATCCGCAAACTCGGACATGGAGGAGGGATAGATCTGCGCCATCGCAGCGATGTTGTAGGCAATGGCTTCAATCGTCTTGGCATCGATGACCACTGTTGACACGGCCACCGTCTTGGTGTCCATCAGCAACAGATCTGAGGAGGGCAACGGAAGTGAGACATCGGCAGGCTCCGACATTGAAGGCTGGATCTACGCCGTTGCAGCGATGTTGTAGGCGATGGCTTCAAGACGATCGATGAGCACTGTCGACACGGCCGCCGTCTTGGTGTCCATCAGCAACAGATCTGAGGAGGGTAACGGAAGTGAGACATCGGCAGGCTCCGACATTGAAGGTTGGATCTGCGCCGTCGCAGCGATGTTGTAGGCGATGGCTTCAAGACGATCGATGAGCACTGTCGACATGGCCGTCGTCTTGGTGTCCATCAGCAACAGATCTGAGGAGGGTAACGGAAGTGACACATCGGCAGGCTCCGACATTGAAGGCTGGATCTACGCCGTTGCAGCGATGTTGTAGGTGATGGCTTCAATCGTCTTGGCATCGGTGAGCACTGTCGGCATGACCACCATCTTGGTGTTCTTCATCATCAACAGATCTGAGAAGATAAACGAAAGTGAGACAGAGAGAGACATTTCAACTATTTCTGAGGGTTAGATCCTCACCGGCACTCTTAGATCCTCACCGACACTCTTAGATCCACGCCGCCGCACGGTTAGATCCGCGTCGCCGCACGCACGGTTAGATCCGCGCCGCCGCACGCTGCAGTTCCGCGCGGCCGCATGCACGGTTAGCTCCGTACCGCCGCACGCACGGTTAGATCCGCGCTGCCGCACGCACGCACGCATGCTGCAGATCCGCGCCGCCGCGACCGCCAGAGTAAGAGAGGAAGATACGACTGCTAGGGTTGGTAGGTATGTGCTCTGCTCTTATCTCCGTATGCGTCCATCGAGGTAGAGAGAGATATACAGGCCGTCCGATTATAAATGATCCCACAGTGCAAGCGTATGTTGAGCTATCAACCAAACAAGATCTGTGTGATATACATCTCGACCAATCAGAGATCAGCCAGTGAGTACAAGTGAGGAAAACTGAGTAGAACTAAGAGGGGGAAAAGTGAGGAAATATTTATCGGAAGGGCAAAACTGAGTAGGACTGAGTAAAACAAGTGGACCCGGAGGGGGAAAACTGAGTAAAACTAAGTAAAACAGGGGCACCCAAATAATAAAGGGAGTAAGGGAAATTGAAGCTTTTGGCATAAAAATTGTTAGATTGCGTTATTTGAACAATATAGTACATTTTGGCCGACGTGATATTGTTTGCAATTCAAAGATACACAAGTGTGACGAATTTGGACTCATTTGGACAAGGTTTGTAAGCATAGTGGGTATTTGGGAGGTGTGTTGAGTAGAAAGCCCTGCATCTTCATAGCTAGTAGCTCATGGACTAGGAAGTGGTTTTGGGAAAAACTTCATATCTCTATATTTCCTTTTCCATTATTATTTCTCTAGGTTGTAGGTAACATAACAAGACTCCATGGGAAGGTTCCACCATATTTTGAATTATTTTGAATTAAACTAAACCCAAAACTATATTTTTTGAGTTTAGTCACTTAGAAAATGATAAATTTACTTTTCCATTATTATTTCTCTAGTTTGTAGGTAACATAAAAAGACTCCATGGGAAGGTTCCACCATGTTTGGAATTATTTTGAATTAAACTAAACCCAAAACTATATTTTTTGAGTTTAGTCACTTAGAAAATGATAAATGTGGCTTAAGCGATGAACTTATTCGAGGTGCATGACCATAGAAAACTTGCAATAACACATACATTCAAATTAATTGTTCAAAATAAAATCTTTCTCTTGCTCCTAGTGTGACTCGCTGGGTCCACCACCTTACTCCGGGTAACCCTACCAGGGATATTACCAGTGTCTACCTTCCTTTTGCCCTCTTTCTTGTTCTTCTTCTTCTTCTTCTCTTCGGGTTGTGCCAAGACCGAGACAACCATATCATACGAAGCTTGTGCTCTTTCTTCTAATGCATTTTCTTCCCTTGCTTCTACAATCTGCTCTTGATCCATCGGTTTACCCAGCTCTCGATAAATTCCTTCACTCAGCTGTCTATGCATTGCTTCAACGGCCTCTAGATCCATCTGTTCCCTCTGCTCTCGATCCATCGGTTCAAGCAGCTCTCGATCCATCGGTTCAAGCAGCTCTCGATCCATCGGTTCAAGCAGCTCTCGATTCATTGCTTCAATCTCCTCATGTTGAATTGCTGCTTCATTCTCCTCTGCATTTGCTGCTCCCGCCTGATCTTCCATTCCAAAAGCTAGGTCAACTGGATTTTTACAAAGCCTAGCAATGTGTCCAAGGGTTCCACAACGTTTGCACTTACATCATCAAATCGGTGCACCACCCTCTGCACTAGCTCTGATCCTATTCTTCCTCGGCCTACCTGCCGGTCTAGTCAAAACTGGAGAGTACAGTTTGAAGCCTGGATCGACTTTCATCCATTGGTCTTTTCCCAACAAGGTAGGAACATTCATAGCATATACAGCCCTAAATTTGGCAACAGAGAAATACTCTGACACATACTGATCAACTTCACCTTCTGCACCCGCTATAACACTCATGAAAAACAATGCGTGTATGCAGGGTATCCCACGGATCTGCCATCGCCTACAATGGCATGTCCTATCAACCAAACTCACTCGATACCTCCACTACCTGTTTTTACTGTCAGTGTAGGTTACCTCAGCCTCCATTCCTTTTCTGATGCATTTCATCTTCAATTGTTTTGCCCTGGCATGCAAAGACTTAATCAAAGATGGGAGCATGAGATGGCCAACATATTTTGTGGCTGCAATTCTTTGACGCAGATCGATCTTTATCATGATCATCTGCCTAATCTTATCAAATATTTGCGACAGCATAAGCCCTTTCAATGACTTGACCTTTGCATTGAAACTCTCCGCAAGGTTACTTGTTACATAGTCTACCTTGCAAATTTCATTGAATTGGCTTCTTGACCATACCCTACCATGATGTTCATCCAAGTACTCCTTCACCCCAGGTTTTTGTTTATACAACACTTCCAAATGAAACAGATGCTTCCTAATGCTGCATGTGTATGCAGCTGGCCATAGGTTGTCAGTATAAACTTTACCCTTGAATTTCTTTGTAAAATTCTGTACCAAGTGTCGCATACATTCCCTATGCTCCACTCTAGGGAATACTGCTTCTACTGCACTCTCCAAACCTTTGCAAGCGTCTGTGTGGATAGCAAGTCCTGGTGGATGACCTATAAGGTCGAGCAAATTCTGTAGAAACCAAGTCCAACTTTCCTCTGACTCAACCTCCAAAACTCCATAAGCAACAGGGAACATCCAATTGTGTCCATCAACTGCAGTAGCAGCAACTAGTTGTCCTTTAAACCTGCCATGAAGAGCTGTCGCATCCACGGCCAAATAAGGCCTGCAACCGTCCAGAAAGCCTTTCTAGCAAGCTTTGAAACAAACAAAAGCCCTTCTAAAACATTCCTTCTGCATTATCCTCCCGCTTTTCAATTTGTAGGGAACTGTATGCTTGTCTATCGCTACAACACTGCCTGGACTAGCCATCTCCACTTCAGCTTTGAAAGTGTAAACCAACTGAAAGCTTTCATTCCATGGACCATTGATCCTGTCAAGAGCCATTTCCTTTGCATAGAACATCCTCATGTAAGGTATTTTTATATTAAACTTATCAGATATCAATTTTATGAGTGCTGTTGGACCAAGTGATGGAGTTTCTCTTAGCCAATCTATGATTGCATCTGCCAACCACCTAGTCTTCGCTAGCTTTGATTTCTCCTCTGGCGCTCCCGCTCGTGGTGGACAAGTATGGTCGACCGAGTTCTTCTTTATCTGAAACATAATTATAAGGGATGTCAGTAACAGTTAACAAATTTTACACCGTGATCTAAAATACACAACTGGTTGGCGTAGTACCTGAACCATGGTGCTTCTGAGCATTGTGGATGCATACAGCCTCCACTTACACCTCTTGTATGGGCACTTAACTATGAACCTACCTGGCTCACTTTTAATAACCTCATAATCATTCTTGGTGAGAATGCAATATGTAGTAATTGCATTACGGCAGTCCATCATCGTTTGAAATACGGTGCCTTCTGCAAGCTGAGGATCCTCCCTGTTCCACTCAATTGTTGGCAAGTCATCACCTTCGTAATCGGCTAAAATGAGGCTGTCATTGTTCTCATCCTTCTCTTCATCATCAGTGTCATCAAATCTGGCACCTTGTGCAATATCTTCCATGTATTGATCCTCCATTGCCTGCTTACTGCATCAATCTACCAATTCAGGAAACATCAACTCATCCTCATCATCTTGAGGAGACGGATCCTCAATCTCTGCATCGTCCTCCACATCGACCGCAGGAACGATCTGGCTACCACTACCACTAGCACTGGGGACAGATGGTGCTGCTGTGGACCTACAAGGAGCGGGGCGGCGCACACGATTAGCAGAGGCAGCAACACTAGAGAGACATGATGCCCGACCACCTGATGATGCCCCAACACCAGATGATGCCTGGACCCTGTCCACATGGATTCGAATTTTACCGACACGGCAAGAATCATTTAAAGCAAAAAGAATTCCCAGATCGTCATCAGAAATTAGTGGAACATATCTTCCCTCCGTGCTGTTGAAATATTAGAAATCAACTAAATCGCCAACGCCCCAGGGGTACTGAGCGCAGATGTTATCTTTTAAATCCCTCAACGAGATGGTAGTTGCAACCACCGCTGGGATGTAAAATCCGCTCACATTGCGTTCAGAATCACGCAAAAAGCTAGTATCCAGCCTAACCACCAGCCGAAAAGCCAGCGCAGGATCAATCCTATTCGAAAAGCAACGCAATTAGTTGATCAACAATGATTCGTGCTCAAAAACTGCCTACTCTTAATTCACATAGGCAGACGATGCTTACCCAGATGGAATCCATGCGTTAGATCCCTCCGATTCCCAATCTTCTCCGCCGTTGAGGGGCATAATCGGCACACCAGACGGATGTACAAACTCTACCGCGATAGGGGTAGATCTAGTGGAGTCGGAGCCCTCTCCGCCTGCCGGGGGTGGTGGTGTGGGCGGGGGTGGCTCGGGGGTGGACGAGGCCATAAGGTAGGAGGGCAGGACGGCGTGGCGGCGGAGGGGCGGTGAGCTCTTCCAGTCTCGGGCGGAGGGGAAAGCTTTGGGTGAGTGACCGCCACTCCGACGTGTCTCATTGGGTCAACAGTCAACTCCATTCAAAAGCAACGGTCCATTCACAACCACCGCGGCTCCCTAGCCGTCACCGGTAATGGTCTAACGCCTCTAACTAGACGGCAACCCTCCCGTCCGAGCATCTGCGAGGGGTTTCAAACTAGAGCGAGGGGAAAACTGAGGAAAAGTTAAGCGGCTGGGGAAAACTGAGTACAACTAACGACCTAGAGGCACAAAAATAGAAATCCCTTAATAATAACCTGCTGCTGAAGAGTAGCTTGTTCTTCTGGATATTTCTGATTTCCTGCTTCTTGTGGCAAGCCTGCTCCTCCTAGCTGCTTGACCTAGTTCCTAGTTGAACTAAGTAACCATGTTGGTCTTTGGTTTTGCTGGTTTGGTTGATTTGATGGTGTGCTGGTGGAGTGAATCTTCCCTGTTGCTCAACTCATGAGCAGGGTAGATTGTGTGGTGGTGATTCTATGATTGTGATGTGGTCTCAGCTGTGGTGATGTGCTTGGTGTGATGATGTTGCTGGTGTGGTGTTGTGGTTCTTGGTCGGCTGGTGTTCTTGGCCGAGCAAATCCACACTCTGTGATGTTTTTATACTTGCCTTGGTTCCCTGGTGGCTTGACACCTCTGTCCATGCGTTTGATGAGTGAGCTGCTATGAGCTTGCTTGCCTTGCTCGGCTGGCCTGGGATATTTTTCCTGGGAGCTTTGGTGATAAGCTCAAATGGCTTGATGATTATCTATAGTGGCATTGTTTTTGACTGCCACTTGGAAATTACCCCTTTGTGTGTTTATGTTTAAGTTTTTGATTTTAGGTGCCAAGAGGAAAAGAAGAAGAAGAAAAGAAAGAACATGTGTAGTTTTTAGGAACATATACTTGTATACTTTCTATTCTTTGTTGTAACATTCTTTCTATTCATTGTTGTAATATTCTTTTATTCATTCCAAGTTTGTAATTATTCTTTTATTCCAGAATTTTGTAAAGACATTGTATAATGTGTTGATGATCAATAAAGTCCAAGCTTTTTCTTATCATTAATGTTTATCCTTTCTAAATGTGTTTGCTTAATTTCAATTCAACATTCACAATTCAAATTCATATTTGAATTCACAAGTTAGGCTAGGGTTTTAATTGTTTCATTTAACCAATTCCCAACAAGCAGTTGATCAAAAGAGATCATGTCGAATTCTTTCGCACTTCGAGAGTATACCATACCCCCTCGAAGAGAGACTCAATCCCCCTTAGGTTTTAATGATAAAAGCGCAAAAAAATCCCATAATTTAAGATGCTATGCACAAAAGCCCTCTAAACTACCCCGGAGTTGTCCTACATGCTGAGATGTTACAAAAGGCACTCCTCCATGGTATGTGAATATTGGTGGGCACCCGATGGAATCTGTTAGCCATGGTTTGTGAAAGGAAAAAGGTGGGGAGGAGTGCCAAGCTTTATAAAAGAGCACCAAAGTGCCAATCTCTCTCTCAAAAACTTGCTTCATTTTTGTATGGAAGATAGTAAGAACCCCATTGCTAGTCGTTGACAAATACAACCACCTCTCAAAACCAATTTTTATGTCTCTGTTTTACAAATGAAAAGCTCTAGCACATGTTTAATCCCTGCTTCCCTCTGCGAAGGGCCTTTCTTTTACTTTTATGTTGAGTCTCCACCTTCTACCTTTATGCACCGTCTAAGAGAGCATAGTTGCCATTCTGAGTTTAATGTGCATAGTCCCAAAGTTTATCATTGATTGATTCATGATTATGGTTTCACTTGTTCTTAAATTATTTGTATCTAGTCGCCCTCTTAAACTTGAAGGTGTCCTATGAATTTATGTTTTGCTATTCTATGAAGGACAAGCTAAAAACTATTTGCTATGTTTTTCCATATGATTTGAACACACGTTTGACTTTCAATGTTTCATTATTCATGATCTTTCGTTTGTGTTTCTTTTCATGTTATAACATGGTTGCTAAGTTTTTATTGTCAAGATTATGTCTCTTATGCCCATGTTTTAAGTTCTTTGATCCCAGCACTCAATGCTTTACATAGATGATCAAGATTGTGATGGTGCATGTCACCTCAAAAATTATTCTTTTGTTATTACTTACCTACTCGAGGACGAGCAGGAGTTAAGCTTGGGGATGCTTGATACGTCTCAAACGTATCTATAATTTTTGATGCTCCATGTATGTTTATACACCATTTGCTTTGTGTTTTGTTACACTTCGTGGCATTTTTATGCATTTTCCAGAACTAACCTACTAACGAGATGCCACAGTGCTAGTTCCATGTTTTCTGCTGGTTTTGTGTTTCAGAAAGTTACACAGGAAATATTCTCGGAACTGGACGAAACAAAAGCCAAACCTCCTATTTTTACCGAAGCTTCGCGAAGACCGAAGATGAGACGGAGGGGGGGCCAGGAGCCAGGCTCACCATATGGTGGCGTGGCCCAGCCCCTGGCCGCGCCACCACATGGTGAGGCCAGAAGGCCTGTCGTCGTGGTGAAACAACATATGCCATGGGATGGCTTAAATGGGGGCCGAACTAGATGTTGGAGGATTCGGGAGAGGGGAACGAGCTGAAGAGCACGACAGAAAGGAACACAGATCTACCCAGGTTCGGGGCTCTCGTAAGGAGATAACACCCCTACTCCTGCTCTACTTGGTTATATATTTGGATCGATGGAGTATACAACAATAGTGCTTCCAAGCTCTCTTCTAGAGGAGGAAGATGAACTGCTAAGTGTAGAACCAGAGTGACCAACCCTTTACCAGGGCTCCCTATGCCACCTTATATAGTGGTAGCCAGGGTTACAATGGTCATACGAGACCAGGAGACACCAACTACGCTCCAAACAGGACTTGCTGACGGAGGCAGAGACCCTTGACTTTCTCCGTGATTGATCTCGATGGGACTTCATATCCCTGCACCTTGTACTTTCGGCACTGTGACCTTACCCCTGTGAGGTAAGCTCTGTACTTGTGCACAGTGAGGGTAGGTAACCTACACTGTGCACCCTGCCATCACACTCTGCTACCATGCTTGGATGTTTTCTTCCTTGATTGTAGGGATGTGACACATTAGCTGACTTCTGTATTCCGGATATGACCGTTGGCCATACCCCGGACCTATATGCCGGACCAACGACCTACGAGGGTCGGGTAATCCGGCCTCCCCTGCTCCTGCACAACACACCAAATGGTTAGGCCGGCATATCTAAGTATATGCCGGCACACCTATATTAGTATTCCGGCTATACCGGCATATCCGAACACCAGCCGGGATACACACATATGCCGGCCTAGCCGATGCTCTCATATTTTGGCCAGGCCCCTCAATGACAAATCCGGCATAAAAGTCAACCTCAGACCTAGTATCTTTCTAGTCTCTTGACCCTACCGGGGGTCATCCCCCCGACACTAGTCCCCGAAGCTGTCAAGGTTCCCCTGTCATAACTGTGGAGCCTTGACAGGTTCAACATATCCTCTCTTCATTATACCCCGGTTCTCCTTTATATCCCGACGATTGGATTATATGCCGGGACAGCCACGCATATCCCGGCCACTGTTTCTTTTCCAAAAGTTATTCTGGCCGGTCCCGGGGTATTCCGGCCGGTCCCGGGGTATTCCGGACGGAACATATTCCCCCGGCAGATAAGCCGGTATATAGATGAGGCTTCCTCGAGAAGCCACGCCTGACAATTTGCATCGAAACTTGCAACTCCCCTGCCACCTCGAACGGTCACACGATGTGACGGTTCACAGTGCAGTTACTCCTCGCCATCATGGCCTATTGGCACGGTTACAGGAACCGCCGCCCCACTCCGCGCCACCACGTGGCGACTCACTGCAGGAACGGTCGGGGTAGTGGAACACTCCCACGATCCCCACGACCCTGGCCTCTTCAGTATAAATACGGGGTGGGGGTAACTTGCTCTTTTTACCTCCACAGTGCCTTCTTCCTCCTCCGTTCCTCTGCCCCTTGCGCTTCACCGCTGGACCGAGGAACCAGAGAAGGAAAACCGCCACCGTCGCCCACCTGCACGCCGGCACCTCCTCTTGCCAACGTCCGTCACCAACATCGACAACGCCGCCGCCGCACCTCTCTGCGACATTGCTGAGAGATTGGATCTTCGCCTGCACGCTCGCTGTCACTCCATTGCCGCCGACCAAGCTTCAGTGAGTTCCTCCTTCTCTGTTCTTGTTCTTCATCCCTCCTGCCTTTCTGTAGCTATATCACGATAGCCCTGCTAGCTTGAATCCGCGCTAGTTTTTCTGCTTGATGTCTCCTTAGCATTGCCAGTGATATCCCTTTTGTAGTTCACCGCTGTTCTTCCATAGGAATTATGCCCATGTTTATCTCCAGTTTTAACTGCCTCGGTAGATCTTCTATTCCTGCTAACATTGGTGAGGGCGGTATGCCGGAGAGACTAACCTCCCTCTTTTCTCCGGCCTTGATAGGAATAACATCACGGGACTCCAGCTATCACGCCTTGTACCGGCCATCCCGATGGCTTCATCGAGCATGACAGGTACCTCGGCCTCAGAGGAAGATACCTCGGCCAGAGTCCAAGGACGCTCCGGCTGGGAGGGGTCGGAAGTTACCCCGGCCGACATATCCTGGGTTACCTCCACCAGGAGAGTGCCGGAGGGCGTAGCATGCCGGCTACCGGCAGGAGAAACTGTGCTGGCACCTGAACCTGACGAACGGGTCGTCTTCATTGCCCACTTCGAGCGGGGCTTCGGCCTGCCGGTGTCGGACTTCTTCCGGGACGTCCTCGACACCTACGACCTGCAGCCTCACCATATCCCGGCGAATGCGGTGATGATCCTTTCTGCCTTCGCCGCATTCTGCGAAGGCTACGCCGGCATAGAGCCCTTCTCCCAAGCCTGGGCGAAGTACTTCCAACTATGGAAGCAAGTCAATCAGGAGCCGCCCCGGAGCAAGGATGACCCGCCGGAGACAGCCCAGGAGAAGAAGGACCGGCCCATGACCCTTTGCGGCGCGGCCACCATCATGTCTCGGAAGGGCTCGGATTTCCCCAAGGTGGAACTCCTCGAATCTTGCAAGAAGTGGCAGAAGAGCTTCTTCTACGTCAAGAACACCACCGACGTGGATCTGCTCAACCTGCCGCCATTTGTGGACGAGCCACCTTTGGCTATGAAGAATTGGACCTATAATCCGAAGAACTCGGTGATGCCGGTGAATGCTCTCCACCGGGTTAAGGGCGAGCTCCGGGATGCCGGCCTTACACCTCAAGACTTGGTGGCATGCTATATCAGCCGGTGCGTCTCCCCTCTGCAGCGCCGGTCACACAAGATCTGCCAGATGAGCGGGCCCATGGACCCCACCCGGCATTCCACACATGAGCTGACTCCGGCCGACATTCTGCGGCGGATCAAGGACGTCTGCAAGTCCTCCCAGGCCACCTTTGCCTGGGGACTAGAACCATACAGCCGGGACCGGCCTGCCCCGACGGTAAATACTCTGGCCGACACACGCTCTCTTGTCCGGCATATAGCTACTTATCACGCATGCCCGGAGATTTGTTATTTGCCGACATACTTATAATGCACACAGATTCCGACATACTATTCCACCGGCATATTTCTTGCTTCTAACCTATTTACTTTGCACTATGCAGAAGTTCAGCTTCCAGGGTATGGAGAACTCCCGGATCAAGATTGCGGCAGACCGCACCGTTGCGGATGTTGAAGATCCGGATCACTGGGATAAGCTACCCAGGAGCACCCGTGCTGCAGCTGCCATGGGTAAGGGCTCTTCATCCCGGCATTTCACTCAAGACCGGGGTGAAGGCGATTCTGACGAGGAGATCCTGACATATTATGACCCGATGCCACTTGCATATGCCTTTCCTACCGCATCCTTTGCTTATGCCTTTCCAATGCCGTCCTCAGCTATCCCGGACGACATGGTCGTCGATGTCGCCCCTCTGAACCAGGGACCTCCTTCCACCGGCGGACGTGCCGGCCGGAAGCGAGGGGTGAAGCCCCAGCCCGACACACCTCAGAAGCCGAAGAGGCAGAAGGTCGGCGTGCCTATCCAGAAGAAACAGAGGCCTGTTGCCTCGGGGTAAGTTTCCTTTTCTTTGCATTTCCTCCGACATATCTCTTGCTTGTATTACTGACTTGGTGTTTTCTCTCTTTCAGAGCTCCTCTTGCGCCGGAACAAGCTTCTGGCTTGAGTGGCGACCCGAAGGTTACCAAGCCCGCTGCCCCTGCTACCTCCGACATTCCCTCTGCCAGTCATACGACCTCCCCGGCGCCGGCATCTTCGCCTGCGCCCAACAAAACTACCTCCCCGGCGAAGGACGATCCTCCGCCGGAACAAGATACCTCTGAACCAGGGACCTTCGGCCTCTGATGTCCACATGGACATAGGGGCCCACCAAGAAGCCCCAGACTCCGGCGCGCCCACCAGCGACGCCGGCACAACCGGAGATGTCGGCGCAAGCAACAAGAGCGCCGCATAGACGACAAAGGGAAAGGCCCTGCTGTGCCGAAAGTCCGGACCATTCCGGAACCTTCCCCCGCTGGCCAAGCTGCACCGGCCGCGCCGGAACAGCCCGCGCCCAAGACTCCTTCTGCTGAAAAGACTTCTGCACCGGCCAAGACCTCGGTCCCGGACAAGACCTCTGCCCCGGTCTGGTCCGGCACTGTCAAGGTCCAGAAGACCAAGTCCGGCACACCATCTGCCGCCACTGCTCCTCCTAAAGCAGCGTCCCGGACCAGCTCTGCCCTGGCCCTGCACCTTGGCAGGGCAGCGACCCGGCCTGGCTACCGGCGCAACTTCTTCGACACGCCGGAACTTGAGGGCCGCGTCCCCCTGGAGACGAAGAGTGACCAAAGCCTCGGGTCTCTCAAGGAGCACTGTGCCAGGTGGAACGACGCTGGCGACATGGACACAGCGGATTCCAGGAGCAAGAAGATGGCCGAAGCCGCGGCCACTGGCAATCCAGCAGATATTCTGGCCGCGAAGCCCCTACCGATCGCCTGCGAGCTCCTCAGCCTCCAGCAGAGACTTCACCGATTGGCCGATGCCACCAACGTAAGTCCTTTCTACTTATACACATATCCCCAGTCCCCGAAAATGTCGGCTGTCCGGGATACGGACATCCGAGATTTTCCCATAGTCCTTTAGCTAGCTTCTTTTGAATTAGCTGCCGACATATGAGCTCGATCCGAGCTTCAAATCCTAGTCACCGAGAGCCGGGATAGGTGCGCAGCACCTGTGCCGGGTCTCTATCAATTTCTCATCTTAATTATTTTTCAAATCCTCTTGACCGAGATATATAAGCTCATTTCGAGCTTCAAATCCTAGTCACCGAGAGCCGGGATAGGTGCGCCGCACCTGTGCCGGGTCTTCAACAGCATGAGTATTTTATATGATCTTCAATT
The DNA here is from genome assembly GCA_007115705.1 of Dactylis glomerata. Lineage (NCBI taxonomy): Eukaryota > Viridiplantae > Streptophyta > Magnoliopsida > Poales > Poaceae > Dactylis > Dactylis glomerata. Next base: position 2,790,001 of record QXEO01000460.1, on the reverse strand, counting down.
GTACCGGTATGTTAGATCTTTCTCATAATCTTTCAAATCCTAACGCTTTTGCAGCGCATGAACAATACCCGTGCCGACATGTTTCATGACTTGGTGTGTGAGCACCGGAAGCTATCTGACGCACACAGCAAGCTTCGGCTGGAGCTGTCCAAGAAGGGTAATCTTTGCCGACATTCCGCTATGTGCCGGATACCTCTCCTGTTATTACTTTGCAATACTTATTCTTGCCGACACATGACCTTTTGCCGACATTCTTCAGCTGGCACTGAAGAACAAGTCGCCGCGCTTCTTACGAGGGTGAAAGAGCTTACTGGTATGCCGGATCCTGCTAATCTTCAACTAAACATTCTTTACTTCAAATCCTTTAATCTTTGTCTCTGTTTTCTTTCTTCAAATCCTTTGAACTTCAAATTTTTGCAGATGAGAAGGCTGGACTGGAAGCACGCCACCAGGACTGTATGTCCTCGGTGGATGTGGCGAAGCAACTGGACGACCGGGATACCGCTCATAAGGCCGAGATAGAGCAGCTGAAGGGCCGGATTGCCGAGCTTCTGGACGAGAAGGAACAGAGGGAGGGCCAACTGAAGAAGACCCAGGACTCGCTTGTTGCTTCCGAGACTGACGCCTCCACTGCCCATGCCGAACTGGCTAGCTTAAAGGAGCAAGCGACAAAATGGGAAGTTACAGTCGCACAGCTCAATGCTGACCTCGCCAGTAAGCTTCAAATCCTTTTTCCTTATCCAGCCCGTCATATCTTGATCTTTTCCGGCATACCATCTATGCCGACATATTCTCCTTTTGCTAATATTATTTCTATCTCTTAGACATGTTCCCCACTTCCGTCGAAGACGTTGAGAGGGCTTTGCAGTTGGATCGAGAGAACCGGGGTGTTCCGGTTGACTCGGCCAACTGGGACATGTCGGAGCAGCTGCTGGCTCTTCAGTCCCGGAAGAACGCCATGACGCTCTACACTGAAGAACTCTTCTATGGCGCCCAGGAGGCATTCTCTGCCCTCTGGCCGGGACAAAGGACTCCCACTGATCCTGTCGATCTCGGCAACGACTTGCAGCTCGCCAAGGTTCGCCTCTGGGAATGGCGAGATTCCGGCGCGAGGGTTGGAGCCGACGAAGCCCTCAGCTACTTCTTGTCCTGGTACAAAAAAGCTGACTTGGAGACTTTGCGCACTGTGCGCGAAGGATCCATCTGGACCACGGATCCGGAACACATCCGGCGTCGGCGGGAGTTGGCCCACAGCTATATGGACTATGCCGACACCGACGCCTTTGTCCGGGACATCCGCGAGCCGGAGAAGAAGGATGACGCCGGGGCATCTGCCGCCGCTGAGGGCTCCGACTCCAGCCAGGACGAAGATGAAGCTGAGGAAGCCGACACTGATGCCCCGGAACAGGGATCTGTCCCGGGCGGAGGTGATGGCTCTATTCCGTCCGCTGGATCCGGCACTCCTGAAGCCGACATTTCCACCGCTACAGCTCCTCAAGCCGGCGGCTCTGCTTCTGCCCCTGCTTCTTAACTTCACCGTACCAAAAACTTTAAGCTTTATCAGATCCCCGAAATGCCGGGTGCAGTTGTAATATACACGTTTAATTTCTCTTGGTTTGCTACCTGAACAAGTTTTATTTCGATTTGCTTGTTATCAATCCCGGATCATCTTTTGGCTAAGTCACCGAGTTTGTTTTCCTGTTTCCTCAACTTCACAACCTTGGCTACTTGTCTACCTTATTTGGCTTTCGACGTATGAGTCTCAAGGTTGCTTCATCGAACATACAGTACTTTAACTTTGAAACTTAGACTTCAAATCATCCGACACTTCAAATTTTAACTTTGGCTTTAACAAAAATGTCGGTTCACTTGCTCTACACTTCCTTAGCCGTTTTCCATGTGCAGACAATCTCCGGCATCTACTCTTGCTAGCCATGAAGCCGGGTTTCGGACAGCAGCTAAGTCGAAGAGTGGCCTTTTGGTGCCGACACATTACTAGGCCGACATAGGAAACATTCGAATCAAGCCAGCCGGCATATAACAAAAAACAGTAAATAAACAACAGTATATCTCGGAGGCAGCGCCCGCTCTCTTCGGGATGCCGGCATTTCATTCTTTAGTCTTGTGCCGGCATAACGCGCCGGCACACAAAGCAAAATATGGAAATACATACATTGTGTTGCTCAGGAGTAAAAGGGGCGGAGTAGAGCTATGTTCCATGGCCTCTTGGTTTCTTCTCCGGACCTGTCCGCCTTATCCTTCTTGGGGTCCTGCGCATCTATAAGATAATAGGCATCATTGTGCAGAGCTCTGCTCACAATGAATGGCCCCTCCCATGGAGGAGTTAACTTATGCCGGCCTTCTGTTCCTTGCCTTAGCCGGAGTACTAAATCTCCCTCTTGGAATCTCCTTGGATTTACCTTCTGCGCATGATGGCGTCTGAGGTTCTGCTGATATACTGCTGTTCTTGACAGAGTTATTTCTCTTGCTTCCTCTAGCAGATCCACATCATTTTCCCTGGCTTCTTTAGCCTCTTCCTCAGTATATAGCACTACTCTTGGTGCATCATGTATTACATCTGTTGGAAGCACAGCTTCTGCTCCATACACCAAGAAAAATGGTGTGTAGCCTGTTGACCTATTCGGAGTTGTCCTTAAACTCCAAAGCACTGCCGGCAATTCATCTAGCCAACATCCCGGCATTTTCTCCAGTGGCTCTATCAGCCGGGGTTTTATGCCGGATAGCACTAACCCATTTGACCTTTCTACTTGGCTATTGGCACATGGGTGAGCGACCGACGCAATGTCCAGCCGGATTCCCACTTCCTCACAAAATCTGGCAAATGGCCCTTGGGCAAAGTTTGACCCATTGTCAGTGATGATACTATGAGGCACACCATACCTCAAGATTATATCCTTTAAGAATTTCACTGTTGTGTGACCATCACACTTGCTTATGGGCTTCACTTCAATCCACTTGGTGAACTTGTCCACCATGACCAGGATATGGGTCATCTTTCCTCTGGCCGGCTTAAAAGCCCCCACCATATCCAGGCCCCAAACAGCAAAGGGCCAGGTTATCGGGATAGTCTTCAATGCAGATGCCGGCTGATGAATCTGGTGAGCATATCTCTGACACCCATTGCATTTCCGGACCAGGTCCTCTGCTTCTTGTAGTGCCGTCGGCCAATAGAACCCATGCCGGAATACCTTTGCCACCAATGCTCTGGACGAAGCATGGTGACCACACTCCCCCTGATGAACTTCCCGGAGCATCTCCAGACCTTCCGCAGATTCGACACATCTCTGCAATACTCCGGTGGCACTTCTCTTGTATATCTCTTTGTTGATGATGGTATACCCTTTGGATCTCCTTGCAACCCGGCGTGCCTCGGTTTCATCCGCCGGCACTTGACCATCCACCAAGAAGTTCATAATAGGACGTGCCCATGAGGGCACTTCCCTGACAGTGAACACTGCCTGATCTATCTCCATCATTTTGACCGACACATAATCGATCTCCATGGGCTGCGAAGTCCCCAGGACTGAAGAATCAGTCCCCGGGTATGCCGGAGCAGTCCCCGGGTATACCGGCACAACCTCTTGGTACATTTTTCCCTTGCCCTTAGCTCTGCTCCGGAATACTGCACTCACAGCATATGCCGGCCCAGTCCCCGGGACTAAGGAAACAGTCCCCGGGTTATCTGGCCTGGCTCCGGCATCTATCTCCATTGGAATTGCACTCTCCGGACTTGGCGGGACATAAATGGACGATGACTCCGGCGAAGGCTTGATTGACGGCTTCCTCAGATGCTCCAACGAAATGCCGGGCGGGATTGAATCTCTGGAAGACCCCAGCTTGGACAATGTGTCGGCCGCTTCGTTCTGAGCCCGGGGAACATGCCGGAACTCACAACCTTCGAAATAACCGCTCAACTGCTGCACCAGGAGACGGTAGGATCCCATGTTTGCATCATGAGCATCCCATATGCCGGAACATTGCTGGATTACCAAGTCAGAATCACCGAAACACATAATCCGACGAATTCCTATGTCCTTAGACACCTTCAGGCCATGCACAAGTGCCTCATATTCCGCCACATTATTTGATGCTGCAAAGTGAATCTGCAGGACATATCTCGATTGGTCATTTTTCGGCGAACTGAGAACTATGCCGGCACCCAAGCCATGGATTGTCTTGGACCCATCGAAATGCATCCTCCAATAGTTTGCATCTGGCAATGGCGGCTCATACTGTATCTCGGCCCAGTCAATAAAGAAATCAGCCAACACCTGGGACTTGATTGTATCCCTCTTATCATACTGTGGTGTATATGGTGAAAGCTCTATTGCCCACTTTGCTATCCTGCCGCTGGCATCTTTGTTACTTATGATTTCCGAGATAGGGGCCTCGGCCACTACCCGGATTGGATGCTCTTGGAAGTAATGCTTGAGCTTCTTGGCCGCCATATAGACACCATAAGTCATCTTCTGATAGTGTGGGTAGTTTTGCTTCGAGGTGGAGAGGACTTCACTCAGATAATATACCGGCCGCTGCACGGTTTTGCCTCCCTCCTCTCGCTCCACTACTACCACTGCACTGACAACCCTGTTGGTTGCCGCTATATAGAGCAACATTGGCTCCCGGGGCATTGGAGACGCTAATACCGGCGCTGTTGACAACATCTGCTTCAATTCCTTGAAAGCTGCATCTGCTTGCGTCGTCCAGACAAATGTGTCGGACTTCTTCATCAACTGGTATAATGGCAAAGCTTTCTCTCCAAGCCGGCTTATGAAACGGCTTAGGGATGCGAGGCACCCAGTGAACTTTTGTACTTCCCTCAAATCTGTCAGCGGCTTCATCCTTTCTATGGCACGAATCTTGCCGGGATTCACCTCAATACCCCGGCTGGAGACAAGGAAGCCGAGCAACTTGCCCGCTGGCACACCAAAGGTACATTTTGCCGGATTCAACTTCATCCGGAATCTCCTCAGGTTCCCAAAGGTTTCCCGGAGATCATCTATGAGAGTCTTGCTCTCCTTGGTTTTTATGACGATATCGTCGACATATACCTGCACATTTTTATCTATTTGATCGTGCAAACATTTTTGCATACACCTTTGGTAAGTCGCGCCGGCATTTCTTAAACCGAACGGCATAGTGAGATAGCAATAAGCCCCGTACGGGGTAATAAAGGATGTCTTTATTTGATCCGTCTCATACAAAGGGATCTGGTGGAAACCAGAATAGGCATCTACAAATGATAACAGTTCACATCCAGCTGTGGAATCAATCACTTGATCGATCCGAGGGAGGGGGAATGGATCTTTAGGACATGCCTTATTCAGGTTGGTGTAATCAACACACATCCGCCATACTTTTACTATGGCGGGCTCATCTTTCTTCTTTTCCACCAGAACCGGATTAGACACCCAATCCGGGTGAAGCACTTCTTTGATAAAGCCGGAGGCAAGGAGCCTGGCCACTTCCTCCCAAATGGCTTTTCTTCTATCACCGGCATTCCGTCGGAGCGGCTGCTTCACCGGCTTAGCATCCGGTCTCACATGTAATGCGTGCTCAGCCAGCTCCCTCGGCACACCTTGCAAGTCCGAAGTAGACCATGCAAAGATATCCCGATTCTCACGGAGGAAGCTGATGAGCTCGCTTTCCTATTTGGGGTCCAAACTTGCCCCAATGAGGGCACGGCGCTCCGGGAAAGCTTCATCCAGAGGCACCTTTTTGACCTCCTTGCCTACTTGAAAAGAAGCGCTGCCACCGGGATTCGTCATGCCTGGCATAGATTTGCCGGCCACGACCGTCTCAGCAATCTCTACTGCTCGCTTGAGCCTCTTCCTTTCCTCTGCAATGATCAGAGTCTCGGCCAGGTTAGACCCGACTGTTGCACATGCCATCGAGCGCTTGTAATCACCCACAATGGTTATTGTCCCTCCGGGCCCTGGCATCTTCATCTTCAGGTACGCAACATGCGTAGAGGCCATGAACTTTGCCAATGCCGGCCTTCCCAGCAAAGCATGGTAGGGGCTTTCCAGATCAACCACCTCGAACATGAGGTTCACCACCCTGCAGTTATCCCGGCTGCCAAACATGATATCCATCCGGATCTTGCCCATCGGCGCACATGAAAGTCCCGGCACAATGCCGTGGAACGTGGTCTTGCTTGGCTCCAGCATATTCTCCTTGATTCCCAGCTTCTGCATCGTATCTTGGTACATGATGTTGATGCTGCTACCATTGTCAATGAGGACCTTGCTGAACCTCACGTTATTAGCCGGCCCGACGAATGTCGGATCCATCACCAGAGCATACCCGCCGGGGTTTGGCATGATCCTGGGATGATCTGCCCTGTCCCAGCCTATGGCCCGGTCAGACCAATGCATCATCTTCGGAACTGCCGACATAACGGCGTTTACCTCCAGACTCCGCCGGTACAAGCTCTGCTTGTCTGTTCTCTCGGTCTCAAAGACCATGTAGCTCTGATCGTGCTCCTTGTACTCATTCCGGCCCGCTCCTGGGCCTCCGGCTTTATATTCCGGATTATAGCTCTGGTCTACCTGATTTACGCCGGCATTTCCGACATTGCTCTGATTCCCGGGATTAACCGGCCTGGGCGGGATTGCAACTGTATTTGCACCTGTCAACGGCGATGGAGCTGCCGGGATAGATGGCCTAGCCGGTCCCCAGGGACCTGCACGACCTGCTAATATGTCGTCCAGCCACGAACAGTTTCTTGTCAAATGATTTGCCGGCTTACCCGGCTGGAATGTGTGGAACACACAAGGCTTGTCCATAGCCAGACCCACTGTATACTTCGGCCACTGTTTCTTCTGCCCGGCGGCTCTGCCGGCATTCTTGTTGATCCAGACATTCTTCTTCGGGAAGGGCTGCGCTTGCTGCTGCGGTTGTTGCTGCTGAGGCTGCTGATTGTCCTCATACCTCAGACGCTGGCTACTGCCGGCGCCCCCTTGTTCTTCCTCCACCGCCGCTACTTGCGCCGTTCCATACCTGTAATCCAGCCTTTCATCTCTTCTCTTGTTCCGGTTATCAGAGCGATAGTATTGCCCTGGTCTCCCGGCGCTGTTGGTGTTCCCCTGGGTCTGCCCCTGTCCTTGTGAATCAAGGGTGGGCTGCATGGGGTCTCCCAGAGCATAACTGTCGGCAATCTTGATTGTCTCGGCCAGCGTGGCCGGCATTTCCCTCTGAAGCTTTTGCCACAACATGGTGCCGTGCTGGCACCCATGAGCGAACCACATGATGGCCTGCTGCTCCACAACTCCTTCGCAGGAATTGCGCAAGGTGCACCATCTGGTTAGATAGTCTCGGTCGGTCTCATTCACTCCCTGCCGGCAGTTAGCCAGCTGCTGAGGGCGATTCGGCCTCTTATATGTGCTGGTGAAGTTTGATACAAACTGTTCTTCGAAATCAACCCAGCCGTTGATACTTCCGGCCGACAGATTATTCAGCCATATCCTGGCTGGCCCTTCTAGCATTTGCGGCACATATCGTACCGCCCATCTGAGGTTTCCTCCGGAAATGTTCACTGCGGTGGAGTAATCCTCCAACCAATCTTCCGGCTTTGTACTGCCGTTATATGTCCTCGCACCACGCGCGAGCTGGAAGTAGTAAGGTACCGGCTCACCCATAATCCGGGGTCCGAAACACATAGGACCCGGAGCTCCTTGCCTCTCCACCAACTCTGATTGGTGAATCCTGTCCAGCTTGAAGCGCGCATCACTTGCTGCCAAGGACCGGGGTCCCAGCCGAGATGCAATTGGGCCCGCAATCACTTTTTCCTGCTGCTGCTCTGGCTGATACTGCTCACTATGCCGGCCTTGCTGATGCTGCTGCTGATACCCCGCCCTGGCAAGGGTGGAATTTCCGTCATCCTCTCGATGTCCCGGATGGCCAGCACCTTGCTGTTGCGCTGCACCTCCGGCGCCCTGCTGCTGACGCCGGGCTGCACTGTTACTCCGGCCACCACCGGCCGAGACTGCACCTTGCCCGGCCGGCACATTCTGGCCAGCACTCTTGCGGCCGACATATTTGTCTGCTTGGCCGGCATTCTTCTGAACTACTGCCTGCTTTCCGGCAATTGCCGGATCATACACTTGGATCTGCTTGTCCCGGTGGCCAGAGGTCACACTTCCGGCACGCCGAGCACTTGGATGCGGGGAAGAAGCTTGGCCCCTCGACCTTGCGCCGGCACCTCCTACCGACGCAATGTACTGGGATGCCCCGGCACCTGGGTTTGCCTTCTTAAAGGCCTCCTGCTGCTTAGTTGCTTCAGACAAAAGATGGTTAAGCCGGGCTTGCTGCTCATGCAGTGCTTCGCCGGACAAATTAGATAAGTCCTTAGCTACCTCTGCTGCTGCTCTAAGGTTCTTCACATGTGAGCTATAAATTACCTTAGGCACAGCACTAGTTGCACTATGACCCTTACCACTCGCACCTTTCTCTAGCTCAGTGTTAAGATCTCTACCTCTAGTTCTAACCTCTTCTATCCGGCTAGGCCGGGTTACCACAGGAGTAAAACCATGGGCTGCCTCATACTCACGGAGTTGCCGGTTAAACCGCTCGCGCTCCTGGTGCATGGCCAGGGCCTCGTCGACGAGGGCCTGGCGAGATCCCTCCAGGACCTCCCTTGTTTGCTCCAGATCATCGCCGGATCGCACCGGCTCGAGAAGCCGATCGATGATGGGAAGAAGCACCTGACCCTTTGCCGGCACAGTGGAAGTGCCGGCCAGGTTCTCGACACGCTCCAACGGAGGACGTGCCGACCTCTTGGCCTTCGGCGGCTCCGGCGGGGTATCTCCTGCTGCTGCTACTGCTTTGCCGGCACCATCTGCCGGCGGCACTGATGTGCCGGCCATCATCACCTCGGCCGACTCTACTGAGCGAGCGCTACGCCCAGCGTGAGCCAGCCGATGTGACAGAGGATCCGCCGCCACCAGCACCTTTTCCCTGCAAACTCTCTCAGTCCCCACGTACACCTCGTGGGAACCGAAAGACATGATCCGGCCATCCCTGGGGAACGGCCGGCCGCCGAGACATCCGGCGTTGTCGCTGACGAAGCTGAGCGAGCCTAGCCTCTGGACGAGGCCAGAGACCACGCGCACTCCCGAAGCTGCTATCACAGACCCCGCCCGAATGAACACTCCGCCCAGCATATCGATCGGCCCCACGGTGGGCGCCAAATGTCGTCGTGGTGAAACAACATATGCCATGGGATGGCTTAAATGGGGGCCGAACTAGATGCTGGAGGATTCGGGAGAGGGGAACGAGCTGAAGAGCACGACAGAAAGGAACACAGATCTACCCAGGTTCGGGGCTCTCGTAAGGAGATAACACCCCTACTCCTGCTCTACTTGGTTATATATTTGGATCGATGGAGTACACAACAATAGTGCTTCCAAGCTCTCTTCTAGAGTAGGAAGATGAACTGCTAAGTGTAGAACCAGAGTGACCAACCCTTTACCAGGGCTCCCTATGCCACCTTATATAGTGGTAGCCAGGGTTACAACGGTCATACGAGACCAGGAGACACCAACTACGCTCCAAACAGGACTTGCTGACGGAGGCAGAGACCATTGACTTTCTCCCTGATTGCTCTCGATGGGACTTCATATCCCTGCACCTTGTACTTTTGGCACTGTGACCTTACCCCTGTGAGGTAAGCTCTGTACTTGTGCACAGTGAGGGTAGGTAACCTACACTGTGCACCCTGCCATCACACTCTGCTACCATGCTTGGATGTTTTCTTCCTTGATTGTAGGGATGTGACACATTAGCTGACTTCTGTATTCCGGATATGACCGTTGGCCATACCCCGGACCTATATGCCGGACCAACGACCTACGAGGGTCGGGTAATCCGGCCTCCCCTGCTCCTGCACAACACACCAAATGGTTAGGCCGGCATATCTAAGTATATGCCGGCACACCTATATTAGTATTCCGGCTATACCGGCATATCCGAACACCAGCCGGGATACACACATATGCCGGCCTGGCCGATGCTCTCATATTCCGGCCAGGCCCCTCAATGACAAATCCGGCATAAAAGTCAACCTCAGACCTGGTATCTTTCTAGTCTCTTGACCCTACCGGGGGTCATCCCCCCGACAAGGCCCACCCTCTGACGCTGCCCTTTCGCCTATAAAATCCCCTCGATGGGAAAAACCTAAAGGACGGATCGCTTTTCCTCAAAACATACTGCAAGCCGACACCGTCATCGAAGCGAGATCGGGAGGATCCAGGAGCTCTTCCCGGCACCCTGCCGGAGAGGGGAATCCCTGCCGGAGGCCTTCTCCACCACCATGGTCGCCTCCGGAGTGATGTGTGAGTAGTCTACCTTGGACTACGGGTCCATAGCAGTAGCTAGATGGTTGTCTCCTCCACCATGTGCTTCAAGTTTAGATCTTGTGAGCTGCCCTACATGATCAAGATTATCTTTATGTAATCATGCATGTTGTGTTTGTTGGGATCCGATGAGTATTGGTACTATGTCAAGTTGATGTGCTGAATATATATCTTTATGTTATCTCTATGTTGTTTATGATCTTGCATGCTCTCTGTTGCTAGTAGATATCTTGGCTGAGTAGATGCTAGTGACTCCAAGAGGGAGTATTTATGCTCGATAGTTGGGTTCATGCCTCTAGTAATCTGGGGGAGTGACAGAAACCTCTAAGGTTGTAGATATGCTGTTGCCACTAGGGAGAAAACAGCATTCTTGTGTCCAATGACATTTGCTTTGTTTACTTTACGCACTTTGCTTAATGTAGTTATTCATTGTTCGCAACTTTATACCCAATGTTTGCTCGGACGACATTCGGAGGGTGGATTATTAGTCATAGATGCAGTTGGATTACGGTCTATGTATTTTGTCGTAATGCCCAGAGTGAATCTCATAGTGATCCTCATGACATATGTACGTTATCTTTACTCTATCAATTGCCCAACTGTAATTTGTTTACCCAGCATGTTGTTATTTATCTTATGGAGAGACATCGCTAGTGAACTGTGGACCCCGGTCCAATTTCCTTTACATTGCTATACCGTTTTACTTTTACTCGCGTTGTTTACTTTCTTGCATACTATTATCCTTTTACCACTCGATACGCTCAATTCTTTGTTTACAGCAAACTGGTGAGATTGACAACCTCATCGTAAGTTGGGAGTAAAGTTCTTGGTTGTGTTGTGTGCAGGTTTCACGTTGCTACTAGGTCAAGACGCACCAGCAATATTTCTGGCGCCATTGTCTGGAGTGTCACGAAGCTAGCAAGCATCACCTTCTAAAGTTTGGCTTTCTCCTACTGGTTCGATAAACCTTGGTTTCATAACTGAGAGAAGACTTGCTACTGTGCTCATCATACCTTCCTCTTGGGGTTCCCAACGGGCTGTTACTTACAAGCCATCAGCCACCCAGTTGGGAACCCCAAGAGGAAGGTATGATGAGCACAGCGGCAAGTTTCCCTCAGTATGAAACCAAGGTTTAATCGAACCAGTAGGAGAAAGAAACAACTTCCGAAGGTTGATGCTTGCTGGCTTGGCGATGACTCCAGACAATTTGTTTATGGAGCCTATCTAGGCGTAGCTCTGGCACCAGCAGCAACGTGGAACCTACACACAACACAACCAAAGTACTTTGCCCCAACAAGCAGTGAGGTTGTCAATCTCACCGGTTTGCTGTAAACAAAGGATTAAATGTATCCCGTGGTAAAAGATATTTGTTTACAAGTAAATAAATAATGCTTGTAGAAAGTGAACGGTAATATGAATGTAAAAGAATGGACCAGGGTCCATAGTTCACTAGAGGTGTCTCTCCATAAAGACAAATAACATGCTGGGTGAACAAATTACAGTTGGGCAATTGACAGAATAAAGAATGCAAGCAATGCATGTACAAGTCACGAGGATCACTATGAGATTCACTTGGGCATTACAACATAATACATTGACCGTAATCCAACTGCATCTATGATTAATAATCCACCCGCCGGATATCATCCGAACAACCATTGGGTAATAAGTTGCAAGTAATAGATTATCGCCTTAAGCAAAGTGTGTAATGTAAATAATACAAATATCCTTGAACACAAGATTGTTGTTTTCTCCCTAGTAGCAATAGCACATCTACAACCTTAGAAGTTATTGTCACTCTCCCAGATTACTAGAGGCATGAACCCACTATCGAGCATAAATACTCCCTCTTGGAGTCACTAGCATCTACTCGGCCAAGATATCTACTAGCAACGGAGAGCATGCAAGATCATAAACAAAGTAGAGATGATAAATCACAAATCAACTTGACATAGTACTCAATATTCATCGGATCCCAACAAACACAACATGTAGAATTACATAACGATGATCTTGATCATGATAGGCAGCTCACAAGATCTAAACATGAAGCACATGGAGGAGAAGACATCCATCTAGCTACTGCTATGGACCCGTAGTCCAAGGTAGACTACTGCTACTCCAAGTTGATGTGGGAGCAAACTGTCCTTGTGCGTGGTGATGACCAGCCCGTTGGGAACCCCAAGAGGAAGGTATGATGAGTGTAGCGGCTAGTTTTCCCTCGGTTAAGAAACCAAGGTTTATCGATCAGGAGAAGAGAGACGATGACGACTGAAGGTGTTTGTGGAACCTGCACACACACAAACAAGTACTTTGTTCCCAACTTGCGATGAGGTTGTCAATCTCACCGGTTTGCTTGAAACAAAGGTTATGAGTGTATCGAGTGGAAAACAGTAGTAATATGCGAGTAAAGTAAACAGTGCGGGAAAAGTAAACATGTGATTGCAATATGATTAAAATAGGACCGGGGTCCACAGTTCACTAGTGGTGTCTCTCCATAGATAAATAACATGCTGGGTAAACAAATTACAGTTGGGCAATTGATAGAATAAAGATAACGTGATATGTCAAGAAGATCACTATGAGATTCACTCTGGGCATTACAACAAAATACATAGACCGCCATCCAACTGCATCTATGACTAATAATCCACCCCCGGGGATATCATCCGAACACCCTAGAAGTATTAAGTTGCGAACAACAGATAATTGCATTAAGCAAAGTGTGTAATGTAAACAAAGCATATGCCCTTGAGCATATGAATGTTGTTTTCTCCCTAGTAGCAACATCACATCTACCACCTTAGAGGTTTCTGTCACTCCCCCAGGTGAAATAGAGACATGAACCCACTATCGAGCATAAATACCCCCTCTTGGAGTCACTAGCAACTACTCGGCCAAGATAGCCACTAACAACGGAGAGCATGCAAGATCATAAACAACATAGAGATAACAAAAGATATAATTCAGTACAGCAACTTATTCATAAACACCAATATTCATCGGATCCCAACAAACCAACATCATAGTATTACATAACGGTGATCTCAATCATGTAAGGCAGCTCATGAGATCTAAACATGAAGCACATGGTGGAGAAGACAACCATCTAGCTACTGATATGGACCCATAGTCCAAGGTAGACTACTCACTCATCGCTTCGGAGGCAAGCATGGCGATGAAGAAGACCTCCGGTGGCGATTCCCCTCTCCGGCAGGGTGCCGGGAAGAGCTTCTGGACCCTCCCGATCTTCGGGTCGACGGCGGCGGCGGATCGCGTTGTATTCTGGAAAACTGATCGGGCCCTTAGGTTTTTCTCGTCAGGGGGTATATATAGGCGAAAGGACGATGTCAGAGGGGGTCCCACGCCCCCTCACACGGGGCTGGCGCGGCCAGGGGGGTGGCGCGCCGCCCCTGTGTCTGGGGCCCACGTGGCCCCTCTCCGTCAGGTCTTCGGATGTTTGGGAGCTCCCCGGTGAAATATGACTTCAGGAACTTGTTTCGTCCAATTCCGAGAATATTTCCTGTGTATCACTTCTGAAACACAAAAACAGCAGAAAACAGGAAACTGGCACTGTGGCACTTCGTTAATAGGTTAGTTCCAGAAAATGCATAAAAATGCCACTAAGTGTAACGAAACAATAGGCAAATGGTGTAAAACAAAGCATGGAGCATCAAAAATTATAGATACGTTTGAGACGTATCAAGCATCCCCAAGCTTAACTCCTGCTCGTCCTCGAGTAGGTAAGTGATAACAAAAGAATAATTTTTGAGGTGACATGCACCTACACAATCTTGATCATATATGTAAGCATTGGTGAGCTGGGATCAATAGAACTTAAAACATGGGCATGAAAGATATAATCATGACAATAAGAACTTAGCAACCATGTTGTAAACATGCAAATGAACACAAACAAAAGATCATGATAATGAAACAATGAAAGTCAAACGTGTGTTCAAATCATAAGGAAAGACATACAAATGGTTTTCAGCTTGTCCTTCAAAGAGAGCAAAACATAAATGCATAGGACACCTCAAAGTTTAAGAGGGCGACTAGATACAAATAATTTAAGAACAAGTGAAACCAACAATATGAGTCAATCAATGAACTTTGGGACAATGCATATCACACTAAGAATGACAACTATGCTCTCTTAATGGTGCATAAAGAAAGAAGGTGGTGACTCAACATAAAAGTAAAAGAAAGGCCCTTCGCAGAGGGAAGCAGTGATTGCAAGTTTTATAACCTTCAAAAATTATGGTACTTACCGGCTTTGAGCTCTCATTGCCCCCATCATAAGCATCTTGAATGGTTAAAGTTAATGCGAGAACAGTTATGGTGCATATGCTTGACAAATCATAAGTTGAAAACCTCGTGTCCCGTGAATACAAGTACCCAAACCATGCTAGTTTACTTAGAGTCCCAAGCAAGGCTCTTGTCATTGTAAGTATATGCATATCATTGAGAACCGCCAATGGGGTACCTCCGTGCCCGATGACATGGAACAAGCCCACACCAAAATGACAGGACAAGCAGACAATGAACACCTCGGCATCTCTTTTATTTGCTATATTGTTTAGCTTTTTATTGTGAGATGCGTCGTCGAATGTTCACCATGGGTATGCTGCAAATTTCCACCATGAATTATGCATGGCTTAGATTGGCGGCCCGGCGTTTCCCTAACACATATAAAAACTCCATGATCCTCACAAGATTCCCAATTCATTTCACACAGCGGGCATCCATAAACAAAAGATCACGATATGAACTCAAATAGGAAGTGGAATGTTGAAAGCTTGCCCCATGACGGCATGGTTGGGCTAGAATCCAACTTACAACTTGCAAGCATAACAACTCAACATAAAAGACCACAATGTCAAATTTTTAGAACAAGAAAAAGTAAAGTGTGCCTTCCGGTTCGTGAGAGCTTTACTGACCGAATTTCGCATAACACTGGTAAGAGTTTAATTTGAAGAGAATATAAAAGCAAGTCAAATTTACTTGGAATAGCAAATTGCTAGTAGGTATGTATGGTGGACACAATGGAAAACTTTGGCTTTTTAGGAGTTGGATGCTCGAGTAGAGCTCATACTCAGTACAAGGTGAGGGCTAGCAAAAGACTGGGAGCGACCAACTAAGAGAGCAGTAATGGCCATAATCATGCAAAGCGACAAAGCGATATTAAAAAAAGCATATGATGGCATCAAAAGTCAAAAACTAAATGATCATGAAGGCTAATGGCGACTTTGGAAGAGTCTAACATGTGTGAGCATGCGCCAAGTCAACCCAAATAAAGCATCAAGGAGAAAACCAAAATAATGCTTCCATACAATAAAAACAACGCATGATTTTTTCAAAGGCTCATTAAGCAATCTCAGTTATTTGAGACAAGTCATGCTACAGCAAAACCACTAAGCATACTATCAAAAAGACATCAAGCATGACATGAAAAAGCCTAAGCCGCAGTCTACACAACAAGCTCCTTCTTGCACCACTATTTTGCACAAAGCTTTTTCTCTTTTCCAACACCATTTGAAATTTTTAAAGACACCTCTTTTGATGAAAACCAATAAAGTTCAGAGGCAAAAATACACCTTGATGAAAAGATATGACAAGATCTGAATGCATATCAAGGCAAAAACGAAAACCAAAAGCAGTAGCAGAAAAACTAGAATGCTCGATTTTTAATAAGAGTGAAAACTAGAGCATTCTTTGCAAATGAAAACGAGTACATCTCCTCCAAAGGAAATTTGTTGGGGTCCAACCATTTATTGCAGCAAACAAACAAACTAAACCAACTAAGAAAACTAAAACAACTGACGCTCCAAGAAAAACACATAGTGCATGAAGCAATAAAAATATAGTGTTTTGAAAGGTGACCTGATTTTTGCCGATGAAGAAGGGGTGCCTCGGGGGCATCCCCAAGCTTTGACGCTTGTACTTCTTGGATATTTCTTGGGGTGATGCATGGGCATCCCCAAGCTTGAGCTTTTGTCCATTCTTCAACTCATCTCATCATTCTCCAATCCCTACACTTGAAAACTTCCTTCATACAAAACTAAACACAATTCTATTAGCAACATTAGTGTAAGCATAAAATATATTCAACCTCTTTTAGCTTCAGGTTTCAACCCAAAACTACCACATATAAAGTATATACTACTGTAGCAACTTCCACAAGAGTTCCATGATAAAAAAGAACTCAAAAGAAAGCGATAAAGTGGCAAAAACAAATATTGGCAGAAATCTGTCAAAACTGGATAGCTGATAATGGACGAATTTTTGAGGGATTTTCCGTTGCTCAAATCAAAAAGTGTTCAACTAAGAAAAGTTTGGATATAACCTGGGGCATAAGCACAAGAAATCTCAGGTCCAAAAGATATACAGAGAATGTTCACAAATTTTTACGATGCAGCACCGAAAACAGTTTCAGGACAGCAATAACCCCAAATCTTTACCTCACTCCAATTAGAGGCTTCTCTTGGCACAAAAACGAAATAAACAAGATAAGGAGCGGTCATTACAGTAGTAATGACTTCCAAGACTCAAATAAAAGAAAAAGTACTGAAAAGTAAACAATGGGTTATCTCCCAAGAGTGCTTTTCTTTAACGCCTTTGAGCTAGGCGCAGAAAATTGCGAATCAAGTAACATCAAGTGATGAAGCATCAAGCTCATAATTTGCTCTAAGAATAGAGTCAAAAAGTAATTTCTTTCTTTTCCTAGGGAAGTGTTCCATACCTTTCTTTAGTGGGAATTGATACTTGATAGTGCCTTCCCTCATATCAATGATAGCACCTACAGTTCGAAGAAAAGGTCTTCCCAAAATAATAGGACATGAAGCATGGCATTCAACGTCCATAACAAGAAAATCAACGGGAACAAGGTTATTGTTAACCACAATAAGAACATCATTAATCCTTCCCAAAGGTTTCTTTTTAGCAACATCAGCAATAGGAACATCAAAATAACACTTTTCAAGCGGTGGTAAATCAAGCATGTCATAAATCTTTCTAGGCATGATAGAAATAGCACCTAGATCACATAAAGCATGGCAATCATAACCATTAACATGCATATCAATGATGGGTTCCCAACCATCTTCCAACTTCTTGGGAACAGAGGCTTTTTGCTTCAACTTTTCATCCCTAATCTTTATGAGAGCATTGGTAATATGCTTAGTAAAAGCAATATTTAAAGAACTAGCATTGGGAGTCAAAGCAAGCTTTTGTAAGAACAAAATAACTTCAGATATATTGCAGCCATCAACATCAAAATCATTAAAACAAGTAGAGCTATCATCTCCCACACTCCGAAAAATTTCAGCACTCTTTTGAGAAAAAGTTTTGGCAGTTTTAGGTTTTTTAACACAAGGAGTGGGAGTTTTCTCTACACCAATCAAAGTAAGAGGATTGCTATCAGTAGGAGCAACATCATTAGAGGTGGTAATAGTACATACCTTCATTTCTCTAGCTATCTCATCTTCTCTTTCCCACCTGGCATGCAATTCCGCTAACAATCTAATATTTTTATCAATTCCAACTTGGGTAGCATTAGCGGCAGCAACAATATTGCTCACATTCACATCATTAGGAAACACTTTTAATTTCAGAAGTTCAACATCATGAGCAAGGCTATCAACTTTAGAAGCAAGAATATCAATTTTGCCTAACTTTTCCTCAACAGACTTATTAAAAGCAGTTTGTTTACCGATGAAGTCCTTGAGCATTACCTCAAGCTCGGAGGGCGCGGCCCTAGTGTTGTTGTAGGAATTACCATAAGAATTACCATATCCATTACCATTGGTAGAAGGATACGGCCTATAATTGTTACTAGCAAAATTGTTCCTATAAGCATTGTTATTAAAATTGTTATTTCTAATGAAATTCACATCAACTTGCTCTTCTTGAGCAACCAGAGAGGCTAGAGGAACATTATTAGGATCAACATGAGTCCTATCATTAGCAAGCATAGCCATAATTGTATCAATCTTATCACTCAAGGAAGAGGTTTCCTCAACAGAATTTACCTTCTTACCTTGTGGAGCTCTCTCGGTGTGCCATTCGGAATAATTTACCATCATGTTGTCGAGTAGCTTTGATGCGGCGCCCAATGTAAGGGACATAAAAATGCCTCCAGCAGCTGAATCAAGTAGGTTCCTTGAAGAAAAATTCAGTCCTGCATAAAAAGTTTGGATAATCATCCAAGTAGTCAGTCCATGAGTGGGGCAATTCTTTACCATAGATTTCATTCTTTCCCAAGCTTGAGCAACATGTTCATTATCAAACTGAGTAAACTTCATAATATTGCTACGCAACGATATAATCTTAGCAGGAGGATAATATCTACCAATAAAAGCATCCTTATACTTAGCCCATGAATCAATACTATTCTTAGTCAAAGACAGCAACCAATCTTTAGCCTTTCCTCTCAAAGAAAAAGGAAACAGCTTGAGCTTAATAATATCACTATCAACATCTTTATATTTCTGCATCTCACATAGCTCAACAAAATTGTTGAGATGAGCTGCAGCATCTTCAGTACTAGCACCAGAAAATTGCTCTTTCATAACAAGGTTCAATAAAGCAGGCTTGATCTCATAAAAAGTAGTAGCAGGAACAGGTGGTGCAATAGGTGTGCAGATAAAATCACTATTGTTCGTGCTAGCCAAGTCACACAACTTGGTGTTTTCAGGAGTACCCATTTCAGCAAAACAAAAGTAAACAAGTAAAAACAACTACCAAGGATTCTAATTTTTTTTGGTTTTTTGATATAAAGCAATGCAAGTAAAATAAAATAAAGTAAAGCAAAACAAATAACAAAGTAAAGAATGTGTGTGCGAAGAACTCCCCTCGCAGAAGTCTTCTCTCTTCCCCGGCAACGGCGCCAGAAAATAAGCTGCTACTCCAAGTTGATGTGGGAGCAAACTGTCCTTGTGCGTGGTGATGACCAGCCCGTTGGGAACCCCAAGAGGAAGGTATGATGAGTGTAGCGGCTAGTTTTCCCTCAGTTAAGAAACCAAGGTTTATCGATCAGGAGAAGAGAGACGATGACGACTGAAGGTGTTTGTGGAACCTACACACACACAAACAAGTACTTTGTTCCCAACTTGCGATGAGGTTGTCAATCTCACCGGTTTGCTTGAAACAAAGGTTATGAGTGTATCGAGTGGAAAACAGTAGTAATATGCGAGTAAAGTAAACAGTGCGGGAAAAGTAAATAGGTGATTGCAATATGATTAAAATAGGACCGGGGTCCACAGTTCACTAGTGGTGTCTCTCCATAGATAAATAACATGCTGGGTAAACAAATTACAGTTGGGCAATTGATAGAATAAAGATAACATGATATGTCAAGAAGATCACTATGAGATTCACTCTGGGCATTACAACAAAATACATAGACCGCCATCCAACTGCATCTATGACTAATAATCCACCCCCGGGGATATCATCCGAACACCCTAGAAGTATTAAGTTGCGAACAACAGATAATTGCATTAAGCAAAGTGTGTAATGTAAACAAAGCATATGCCCTTGAGCATATGAATGTTGTTTTCTCCCTAGTAGCAACAGCACATCTACCACCTTAGAGGTTTATGTCACTCCCCCAGGTGAAATAGAGACATGAACCCACTATCGAGCATAAATACCCCCTCTTGGAGTCACTAGCAACTACTCGGCCAAGATAGCCACTAACAACGGAGAGCATGCAAGATCATAAACAACATAGAGATAACAAAAGATATAATTCAGTACAGCAACTTATTCATAAACACCAATATTCATCGGATCCCAACAAACCAACATCATAGTATTACATAACGGTGATCTCAATCATGTAAGGCAGCTCATGAGATCTAAACATGAAGCACATGGTGGAGAAGACAACCATCTAGCTACTGCTATGGACCCATAGTCCAAGGTAGACTACTCACTCATCGCTCCGGAGGCAAGCATGGCGATGAAGAAGACCTCCGGTGGCGATTCCCCTCTCCGGCAGGGTGCCGGGAAGAGCTTCTGGACCCTCCCGATCTTCGGGTCGACGGCGGCGGCGGATCGCGATGTATTCTGGAAAACTGATCGGGCCCTTAGGTTTTTCTCGTCAGGGGGTATATATAGGCGAAAGGATGATGTCAGAGGGGGTCCCACGCCCCCTCACACGGGGCTGGCGCGGCCAGGGGGGTGGCCGCGCCGCCCCTGTGTCTGGGGCCCACGTGGCCCCTCTCCGTCAGGTCTTCGGATGTTTGGGAGCTCCCCGGTGAAATATGACTTCAGGAACTTGTTTCGTCCAATTCCGAGAATATTTCCTGTGTATCACTTCTGAAACACAAAAACAGCAGAAAACAGGAAACTGGCACTGTGGCACTTCGTTAATAGGTTAGTTCCGGAAAATGCATAAAAATGCCACTAAGTGTAACGAAACAATAGGCAAATGGTGTAAAACAAAGCATGGAGCATCAAAAATTATAGATACGTTTGAGACGTATCAACTACTCACACATCACTCTGAAGGCATGCATGGTGATGAAGAAGGCCTCCGGGGGTGATTCCTCTCTCTGGCAGGATGCCGGGAAGAGCTTCTAGACCCTCCCGATCTCATGTCGACGATGGCGGGGGCTTGCAGTATGTTTTTTAGAAAAGAGTTCGGGCCCCTAGGGTTTTCCCGTCAAGG
This sequence comes from Dactylis glomerata, assembly GCA_007115705.1. Lineage (NCBI taxonomy): Eukaryota > Viridiplantae > Streptophyta > Magnoliopsida > Poales > Poaceae > Dactylis > Dactylis glomerata. The sequence continues at coordinate 2,768,950 of QXEO01000460.1, read as the reverse complement.
GGATTAAATAGGCGGAAGGGCGATGTCAGGGGGTGGACCAGGCGGTCACCCCCCTGGTGGCACAACCAAGGGGGTCCGCGCCACTAGTAGGTGCGGCCGGCCGGCCTCTGTTTCATCCAATTTTGAGAATATTTCCTGTGTAACTTTTCTAAAACACAAAAACAGCAGAAAACAGGGAACTGACACTATGGCATCTCGTTAATAGGTTAGTTCCGGAAAATGCATAAAAACGCCACGAAGTGTAAACAAAACACAAAGCAAATGGTGTATAAACAAGCATGAAGCATAAAAAATTATAGATACGTTTGAGACATATCATGGACCGATGACGACAACGGCTGCGATTCTGATACTGTCGCCATGGGCAGGTGGGAGCTTCTGACACTGCCGATCCGACATCTCCATGAGGAATTCAACGACCTGAGATGCTGGTCAACCGATGCCACCATCACCTTCAATGACAACATAATCTGTGTCAATTACCACCAAGGAGGCATGCTCTCCTACCGCCTGCGTCCCGATGAACAAGGAGAAGCTGCTAATGTCATCACATACAACCGAATGCCTATCGACAACCGTCCTTGCGATTCCTTACCAAGCAAACACATCCTCGAGAAGTACCGCAGCCTGGGCGTCACTGGCAAAGGGAGCGGCGCGCGTCTCAAGTTCGTAGATGTGGTTCGTGAAGATGGCAGCTATTTCGGTCCGATCGCACCCGGTTATAGTTTCGCCATCACGTGCAACACTTTCACGCCAACAGATTGTCCGATGTGGCGCAAGGATGCGGTATTGACGTCTAGAAAATTGCAATATATTAACTCCCGTAAGCGTTTCATGTCGAGCGATGCCGTATTCATGTTCCCTGTTGTGAGTAGGGATGATCCCAATCTCGTACACTTCCTTGTGCTAGAGCAGAGGTACAAGCTTTCCATGGTCGTTATCGATATGGTCACAGAGACAATAGCTTCAGTTTTTCAATATACTCTAGGAGAAGAAGACTTTTGCGGCGAATATGCCGACATGGTCAGGAACAGGTCCCGTCTTCCGCGGTCTTTCCTTCCCACTGAGTTCTAAAACTTTCAACTTAGAACTTCCCACTCACAATTATTAATTTGCATCTAATATGTTTAGTTACCAGTGTGTCTTTAATGTTTGGCAGTTGACACATGGTTGGTTCTCTTTGTGCTATGCTTAGTGTCTGGATCATTGAGCCTGTTAAGTAATGGAAGTTTCTTTTTCTAGTATAAACAAAACGGATTTTCTATAACTGTTTTTCTATTTCGCGCTGATATTATGACTGTCATTACAATTCATTGAATTGGATGACAGTCACTAACTTCGGCCACATCGTTCCTACTATATGTCGGCAACCGTTAGATGATCTAGCTAATTTATTTATCGGCTGTTTGACTCATTTTCTTACATGTGGATATCCTCCTTTGACGAGGGTTAACTCGGCAAATGTCCTAGATGAAGGACTTAGGATCGGGGGAAGAGGACATCGGATGAACTCGAAGGTAAAGGATCGACAAACAAAGCGAAACTTAATGCGTGTTGAGAGTAAGCTAGTAATCAATTGGCTCAATCTCAATTTGTCCCTGGTCGGCCTCTCCTGGCCCCTATATATAGGTGGCCATGTCTCGAGGATCCGGTCGGGTTCAATACAAATTACAATGTCTGTATACTATATCATCCCGTATTTTGACTACATCTATGCTTGGGCCTAATGCTCGGGCCCTAGGGGTACTACGATAACGGGTCTTAATAGCTATACCCTTGTCAGTAGCCCCCGAGATTCTACCAAAATTGTATATTTGGGTTGAATCTCAAATCTTCATATCTTCGACTTGTAATCTTTGACTTAATCAACCTTTGTCTTCTTCTCTTTCTTTGATTGCATTGCATATTTCACATTCTTATTTTTTCATGGGGATTTTGGTTAACAAGTCTGGTGCTCCCGACGGATCAGGAAACCAGTTAATTGCTTGAGCAAAAACTTGCTACCTACTTCAAACTCAAGTCCCCGGACTCAAATTCGGTACCTGGCGTAACCCAGTCTTTTGCCGCATATAGGACTTACACAGACAAGATTCTAGTATTTCTTAGGGTACCCATGACCGAGATTTTTCTTTGTATCGTGGATACGGAAATTTACTAGCAGAGCGCATTCATGTGCGTATACTAGGCCATGCAGGACGGATCCTGAGGTCTTACCTTCATGATCTTTGCGACCATGGCATTCAAGCTTTTTATCACAATGACGTGGCCTGAGAATCAAACTTTCGTTGTGAGCCTTGTTTGGCTGTTTCAGTACCCAAAATCTTCGAGTTGTTCTGTTAAACTAGTGGCAAATCCCTCCCGATGGGAGTGAATTAGCGAATATTAATGTCTCATATTTGATCTTCTGACAATGAAGTCGATAATTTGTTCCAATACATAGTCGATAATTTCCCTCTTCCGTGCAAAGTCTATAATTTCCATCTTCATCGGATGCGCGACCAGCGGTCCGGATGGGAGTAGCCCCCGAGGCTATAGTCGAATTATTTTGAGATAGGTGATACGTCTAAAATGTATCTATAATTTTTTATGCTCCATGCTTGTTTATGCACCACTTGCTTTGTATTTTGACACACTTCGTGGCATTTTTATGCATTTTCTAGAACTAACCTATTAATGAGATGGCACAGTGACAGTTCCCTATTTTCTGCTGTTTTTGTGTTTCAGAAAAGCTACATAGAAAATATTCTCGGAATTGGACGAAACAAAAACCAAAGTTCCTATTTTTCCCGAAGCGTGACGGAGTCCAAAGCAGAGACGGAGAGGTGCCAGAGGGCAGCCACACCATGCTATGGCGCGGGCCACCCCCTGGCCACGCCGGGCTATGGTGTGGGCCCCTGGTCCACCTCCCGACGCTGCCTTTCCGCCTATATATTCCCCTCGATGGGAAAACCCTAAGCCCCCGATCAATTTTTCACGAAACATACTGTAAGCCGCTGCCGTCATCGATGCAAGATCGGGAGGGTCCAGAAACTCTTCCCAGCACCCTGCCGGAGAGGGGAATCACCACCGAAGGCCTTCTTCATCACCATGCCTGCCTCCGGTGTGATGTGTGAGTAGTCTACCTTGGACTACGGGTCCATAGCAGTAGCTAGATGGTTGGCATCTCCTCCATGTGCTTCATGTTTAGATCTTGTGAGCTACCTATCATGATCAAGATCATCGTTGTGTGATTCTACATGCTGTGTTTGTTGGGATCCAATGAATATTGGTACTTTGTTAAGTTGATCTATTGAATTATCATCTTTATGTCACCTCTATGTTGTTTATGATCTTCCATGCTCTCCGTTGCTAGTAGATATCTTGGCCGAGTAGATGCTAGTGACTCCAAGAGGGAGTATTTATGCTCGATAGTGGGTTCATGCTTCTAGTAACTTGGGGGAGTGACAGAAACCTCTGAAGTTGTAGATGTGTTGTTGCTACTAGGGAGAAAACAACAATCTTGTGTTCAAGGACATTTGTATTATTTACATTACACACTTTGCTTAAGGCAATAATCTGTTGCTTGCAACTTAATACCCAATGGTTGCTCGGATGACATCCAGTGGGTGGATTATTGGTCATAGATGCAGTTGGATTACGGTCTATGTATTATGTTGTAATGCCCAAGTGAATCTCATAGTGATCCTCATGACATTTGTATGATTAATTGCTTTATTCTATCAATTGCCCAACTGTAATTTGTTTACCCAGCATGTTATTTATCTTATAGAGAGACACCACTAGTGAACTGTGGACCCCGATCCATTCTTTTACATTGTTATTACCGTTTACCATTTACTCGCTTTACTTTCATTCTTGCAAACTACTATCTTTTACCACTCGATACGCTTAATCATTTGTTTACAGCAAGTCGGTGAGATTGACAACCTCATTGTAAGTTGGGGCAAAGTACTTGGTTGTGTTGTGTGCAGGTTACACGTTGCTGCTGGTGCAAAGCTACACCCTGGACGAGGCGCCATATATAAATTGTCCGGAGCTGTCGCGAAACTAGCAAGAATCAACCTTCGGAAGTTGGTTCTTTCTCCTACTGGTTTGGTAAACCTTGGTTTCATACTGAGGGAAGACTTGCTATTGTGCTCATCATACCTTCCTCTTGGGGTTCCCAACTGGGCGGTCATCTACACGCCATCAATAGGTTCAGAAGTATTGCCCTCTTCATCATCTTCTTTCACTATGACCTGCAAAAAATAAGTCTGAATCTCTTTTCTTCTCTTTATATTTCATCGGGTGTGCGACCAGCGCTCCCGATGGGAGTAGCCCCCGAGGCTATGGTCGGGTTCTTTGGAGGCGATCATAGGCTCAAAAATTCGTCGACTTGCATTCCTTCGATTTCGCTTGTATATATAAACCTATGCATACCCGAAGTATGACATCATTCATATGATTACTTTCTGTAATGAGTTGACCAGACGCTGACCGTTGCACATGGGCAGCGCGGTAATTTCTTGAAATTTCTGCCCGTTAGTGGGATTACCGCTTCCGCTTCGCATGCCACGTCGCAACTCACGTTCCTTTCTGCAGAAGCTTTATTTAAGGAGAAACCCTTTTACTTTTACTGTTTACCAGTTCGTTGCTCCTCCACCGCAGCCGCTTCTTCTTCCTTACGCTTGCTCTTTCTCGCAGCCTCCTAGCACCTCACCATTGCATGCCCATCAAGCGAGTTGCGCACCGATCAAGGATGGTGAAGAAGGGCACGAAGAAGCAGGTTTTGGACTGGATCCCCTCTGCTTTCGATGAGGCGGATCTGAAGAAAGCTAAAAAAGAAGGACCTGAAGAGCCCTGCCTGGCAGATGGTCGATTTTCCACGGGCTAAGCGATCTTTGGCACCACACATGGGAAGGGTCTTATTTGTGCGTCAGGGAGTCTTAAAAGACTCGTTCTATACTAGTGGTTTAATATGGTTTGTTGCATATATGATGGCATTTATGTCGTAGAGACGTGTGTGGTGCCCTATTTTTAGGCATATAAATTTTTAGATGTTTCATATTTTACATCATCTCGAATGTGTGTTCGAAATTCGGTGCCAAAAAATAAAAAAATGGTGTACTTTTTTTTTCCACGCGAAGGGGTCGAGTTTCCATTACTTAAAACGGAAACAGACATAGATCCAAGTCTTTACAAGTCCAGAAATTCAAGTTTTAAAGCTACTGTAAAAGATAAACGCACGCCGCCTACTGCTAGCGTTCAGAAGCCTCCACGGCACTTACAGAACAGGTTACTGCAAAAAAATGGTGTACTATTTTCAGGCATCCGTTGGAGTTTCCACTCAGAACCTGAGTAGAGCGTCCCAGTAGGACGGAAGCACAGAGATCAAAGATTTCCCCAAAGCATGCGAGACCAGCAATCCTACAATTGAACCAAATTATTAGACCCTTCCAATGCTATCAAGAGTTTCAACCCAGCAAGTCATGCCCAAGATCCAATCGGCCACTGAGAAAGTAGGGTGGAGTGCACTCCAAAGCACACTTCCCCCGATCTAGTACGACCCTGCACCATGCGTACAAGCAAGCCAGCAAGGACACAGTTCCTGAGTCTCCCTCTCGCTGTCATCCCTGTCGCCGTCGTCGCAACACACCACTAGCCCTGTGGCACGCTGAGACGCTTCAGTTACAGTGTTGTTCGGCCCGTTTGGGCGCGCACGGCGCAGATTTTGCGAAAACGGGAGTGTCACCGTTAGCGATGGAGTCGATCAGGTTGCCAGCCACCCTCAGCAAGGAAGACCCCTACGCACGCCACGACGCCTAGATTGATCATGCTCTTACTTGAAGCGATGCATTTGCTCTGTCGTCAAGCGGCATCGTGTGGGTATTAAACCGGCGTTCTCCCCGCTCCTCCCCGGAACGGCATGATCCCGATCCCCGAGCGGCGGAGTACATACAGGCTTGAGGCAAGAGTGCACGCCGGCGGCGGACGGAAGGATGAAGGACTTCGCGGGGCTGGGGCACCTGTTCGTGGTGGCCTTCCTCTTCCACTTCTCCTCCTTCATGGTGCTCCCGTCGATCACCGACGTCACCATGGACGCCGTCTGCCCCGGCCGCGACGAGTGCTCCGTCGCCATCTACCTCAGCGGCTTCCAGAACGCCGTCAGTGCTCCGACGACCTCTCGCCCCAGCCGGCCATCTCGTTTTTCGCATTTGCTGCTTCATACTACATTATTTCACATTGCCAATTTGGCATACGGATGCAGATCACAGGGCTGGGTGCTCTCGTGGTGACTCCTGTTGTCGGGAATTTGTCGGACAAGTATGGCCGGAAGGCGCTCATGACGCTGCCGGTGATCGTCGCGATTCTGCCTCTGTGTATGCAGCCTGATCATGATTCCTTCCTTGGCGAGGTTGCTGTGCGGCGTACGTGTTGAGATTTTCAATTTACTCTTTGCATTTTGTTTTCGGCAGTTATCTTGGCGTGCAACCGCTCGGAGGTGTACTTCTACGTATACTACGTCGTTAAGATCGTCGCCGGGATCTTCTGCGAGGGCAGCATGCACTGCCTATCGCTTGCTTACGTGGTAAAATATTACTCCTACTAGTAGGGATTGCAGCATCAGATATACACAAATTATTTCGCAAAATAAAAGATATACAGTACACAAATTCGAATAATGTATTGCGTATATGCAATTCCTGGGGACAGATACACAAGTGAACTGGTATCACGTGAAGAGTAAGAACGTAATGTACAAGGCACCATGTACCAGGAAATCCCCTGACCGGACCCACAAGTCAGTGGATCAAAAGTGGACGGTCCACCTAAAAAATGGACGATCCAACCGCTAGTTGGTGACAGCTGCTGACTAGGCTAATTTTGTGAACGCAGGCCGACCATGTAAGTACCAGGCGGCGCGCGGCGGCCTTCGGGCTCCTCTCCGGCGTGTCGGCGGCCGGGTTCCTCTCGGGGACCATCACCGCGCGGTTCCTCCCGACCTCCTCCACCTTCCAGGTCGCCGCAGCCGTCGCTGCGGCGGGGGCCATCTACCTCAGGGCATTCGTCCCGGATTCCGGCGCTGCAGCCTCCTTCGCTGACGAAACCTGCGACCCCCTGCTCCAAAACTCGTCCTGCTGCTCCGCCACTTCGTCTTCCGCTTCCTCCGATGGAGAGCTGTCGCCGAGGCTCCCGCCCTACAAGGGTGTGCTGCCGTCGCCGTCCGACATGGTCGCACTTCTCACTAGCAGGTGAGGTTTCTTGCTATATTTGTTTTCGCTGATGAACAGCTTGTCACCGTCGTGTGATACGAATACTAACTGCAGTAGTTTTTCCAATCCTATTCAAAGATTAAGCTTGATCTGTTGTTCTGAACTTCAAATGGTCACTCAGAGTAATCCCACATAACAGCACACTACTGCCTCGCTAAAGCAGTATGAGTATTGATATTGAGTAGTGTGTGTTGATGTGCGATTGCTCTTACGTGCAGTATGACATTGTCGGCGGCGGCAATGATTACTTTCTTTTACAGTCTTGGTGAACATGGACTCCAGACTGCACTACTGGTATGTATTTTATTTATTGTCAAAAGTTGACAATTTATTTGGAATTTGAATAGTAATGATCAGGGTTCATAAATCCTAGCGATCAACGAGTATTAGCACATACTATCTGGCCTGCTGCATATGAGTAATGCTATTGCACTATACCAATTCAGTTGTCTAATCTTCACTATAAAAAACCCAGTTTTTTACTAAAGTAGTCTAAATTGTTTTATGTATAAGTATTGATCGGTTGCAACTAGTTACCTCTTCCTAGGATTGCAACGGAATATCTATTTTTTCCCTTATTTGCGGCACCTAAGTAATTGTTGAGTTTTTTGCAGTACTACCTGAAAGCGCAATTTGGTTACAGCAAGGACGAGTTCGCTAATCTAATGTTAATTGCTGGTGCTGCTGGAATGCTCTCACAGGTACCAATCCCATTGTAACTTCACAACTGTTTTGTGGTCTCAGCTTGCATCCTTGAATTATGGCCATGTCAAGGCTGTAAGAGTACTTATTCATATTTATGTATACAATTTAAATTTTATTTGACTTGCAATGCCACCTTTGCAGCTAACAGTAATGCCAATCCTCGCTCCAATCATTGGTGAGGAGATGCTCCTTATTATTGGGCTGTTAGGCGGATGCACTCATGTAACAGACTTCCACTAAATCTTTGCTGTTACTTACTTGCTGATTATGTTTGCACACACGGTGTTTTCAAACACTGAATAATTGTCATATTGCAGGTTTTCCTCTATGGCATTGCATGGTCATACTGGGTAATTTCTATGGCATTGCCATTTGCTTCCTTATCTGTTGTTGCTAAGTTGTGCCTGTTAGTGTAACAGTAGCAAATTGTAATAGACAAATATAGCTGTATGGTTGTTCACTAGTGCAACAGTGTACTTCTAGTTTATGCTTTCTAACTTCACCTTAAATATCTTGCAGGTACCATATTTTTCTGCAGCATTTATAATTTTGAGTTCCTTTGTTCACCCATCTGTAAGCCATAGTTTGCTCACCCTTTGTTTTCTTTATTTTTTTCCGAGAGATTTATTTGATCGTGTTTTCAACTTCTGTAGATAAGGACGAATGTATCAAAAAGTGTTGGATCAAAAGAGCAGGTAACTTGATTTAATTGAAGCTAAGTATTGGTGTTTGTCCAGTTTGCACTTGTAAGTGTGCTCATGAGATGAATTGTCTGGTGTTGGCTTCAGGGGATTGCTCAAGGGTGTATATCTGGAATAAGTTCTTTTGCTAGCATATTAGCTCCACTCGTGTTTACTCCCTTAACAGGTAAGGGTACATGAAGTGATTCTTGTAAGCTTTGTATGTTTGGGATCCCCAAATGGTACATAATACAAAATAATTTTCTTGTGTCAGCATGGTTCCTTTCGGAAACAAAGCCTTTCGACTTCAAAGGTTTCAGCATCATGGTTGCTGGTTTTTGCACGGTAAGCCTGCACTGGAACACCCTTGTTGAACTGTGTACAATGCAAAATCAAATGAACTCCCTGAAATTAAGGTTTGTCTCTGTTTCTTTCGCAGCTCATTGCATTTGTCATTAGCACTAGGATGCGTGGGGAAAGACGCGGGGCAAGCGAGAAAGTGAGCATTGTGCAGCATGAGCAAGCATGCTGAGTGAATTGACAAAGCAATATGTAAACCTATCCCCAGGTACTAACACATAGGACGCATGAAGACTGAAGAGTATCAGGAATTAACATACAAGTTCAAAGTCATGCTTCCGGGAGAATGAATCATGCACAAAGTACGCACCTCTTCCTCCATCACACAGCTGTGGAACAGAGGGAGCAAGTCCAGCCTGCTGTAAACTTGGCCCTGCTTGTACATACATACCTAACCTATAAACTTGCCCCTGTAAATTTCATCAGAAAGGGCATGGCTGGGAAGCAGTTAGAAGGCGAGGGTGTGTTTCTGAATCCAGATACAGGGTTCAGTAAATATTAGCAGTAGGTCACCGGTGTCACCAGAAGCAGAAACTATCCACAACATAATGGTCCTTTTACGTTAGAAAATCAGAGTGACATTGCTTCGTTTTAAAGAATGCTGCTGCTGATACAACTACGGCTAATTAATCATCAGTAGAGTTCAACACACGCACGCCTAAATTCAGACGTTGCAATCCACATGTTACCCAACACAGTTCAGTGAGTACGATGCCACGACGCATGTCGCTCGTCACCTCCCGTCGTGGTACTCGCAGTCGGCGGCGACGCCATGCACGGGCCTGCCAAGGCTGGCCTCGCGGACGTCGAGGCGGCACCCGACGCGGCGGTAGAACTTTGATCGGAGGAGGGCGCCGAGGATGTGTGCGCGCGCCCGGAGCACGAAGGCAAGCCTGACGGGCACCACCGCGGGGCCGAGGCGGCCGTTGTTGGGCTTGCTGTGCAGGTCGGCGCCGGCGCCATAGAGTGGGACCTGCCTCCCCACCACGGACACCGTCACCACGCGGCCGCTCCTCCTCGCCTGGTAGAACTCCTTCATCTGCAAAACAAAACACGCATGTACGCAAAACAAATAATGTTGGACATTACCAAGGAAATGCAAAAATCTCGGTTGCAACTCAAGATGCACAAATCGAGACGCAAAATCCGGTGGATTAGAACTTGACTGAGCTCTGACTTGATTCTCAGTCGATCAATAATTAGCAAAGCCTGAAAAGATTAGTTCCTTAATACTCCTGTTTACTAGTGCACGCGAGGAAAATTGTCTGGAGCAGTTTCTACCCTGCAAAGCTTTTTAGAGCATCTCCATCCGCATGCCCTAAAGCTTCCCAAAAGGGATTTGGGCCGCGCCGGACGCCTGGCCTCCTCCAGTCGCACGTCCAAAGGCCTTTTCCGTCCAACGCGGCCCAATACGTTGTCTGGCGCTCCGAGCCCAACCCCGCTACAGGGAACGTTGCGGGGGCGCCGGACGCAGCACGGAGACGCTTCGCTCGTCGCGGTCCCGCCTCGTCAACGACGCAAGGGTAGCCGCGGGGTTTAAACCCGTCGCCTACCTCAGGTCAAGCGATGTTAACGGACGCGCAACTTTCCGAGGTGGCGCAGCGATGCGTCGCTTCGCGCATGGCCATCCGCGCAAGTGTTAATGCGCCTTGCCCGCCGCTGTATAAAGATTATTGACTCCCTCACCGCCCCTAGCCTCGTCTTCTACCTCTCGCCGCTTCCTTCCCTAGCATTCTTCACCCAAATCGTGGTATGTCGAGCGGTCGCCGAGGAATCCTTGCCGCCAACGGCTTCGGCCGCGGGAGCCTCACCGCCTCGGCGTCATACGCGTTGTACAACGTGAGCTACCTAGTGCCTCCCGACATGCTCCTGCCGAGCAGCGGCGCTGGAAGATGGCGGTGAACGACATCGGCATCCCGCCAGCGCCCACGCTGGGACAGAGCGCTAACATGAGGATATCTGGATGCATCGGTGCAGCGTGAGTGAGGAGCACGCCGACCCGACCTAGAGGGCCACTAGCAACGACGCTTGGCGGATCGTGGATCCAATTCTTCAACGCACGGTGCGACGAGGAATAGTGCAGCACCTAGGGGCTCGTCTGGCCGCCCACGTCGTGGAACAAGGAGGGGCGGGCTCGTTTCTAGGCCATGCCAGGGCGCACTCTCACCGGTGTAATCTACGGCATCATCAACGGCTACCCTAGGCTCGAGATGCCACTGTCATCGCCGCCCTCGCCATCTCGGTGGCTTTCAAGGAGGTCGGGCTCGCAGTCATCGTCCTCGCCCCGCTCTTCGTCTTCAGGGCCGGCGTGCTCCACGCCATCATCCTCCTACTGCGCCTCCCTTTACACCCGCTGAAGCGTGAAGTGAAAGAGGAGGACGAGATCCAGGCGCAGGCTGCGCAGCTGCGGTGGCATCACGATCCGTGAGCCGAAGGTCGAGGTAAATGAGGAGAAGGGGACAAGGTGGCGGTGCTCCTCCGCCAGCAGCGCCTCAACGCCACCAGCAGCAACCCTAGGGTTCAACGCCGTGTTCATGGCGTCGCTGAATGACCACACCGCTTGGGCGGGGAACATCAACGACGTCATCACCCTCTCTATCCACGAGAGCGGTCGACCGCTCTTCGACCTCACGCGCGACGACGGCAAGGCTGGTCCCAGCGGCAAGGCTGGAGATGCTCTTATCGTCTTATCCAGGAACCAGGAGCAAGAATGTACTTTGACTTGTGAAATGGGGGCTGAGCAAAAGTCCCTAAGATGGGCCCGTTAAAAAAAGTCCATGAGATGGGGGCCATCATCTTGTTTCCCAGCACAGGATTCCCTCCCTCGCAAGCAGCAGGAGCAGAAAAGTGCTGAACCCCAGAAAAGCAGTAAAGGGCCGTCCTTTTGGTGGCGTTGTGACGCTGCCGTTTAGCATTGGCTCTTTGCCAGGCCGTGCTCTGCGGTCTGCAGAAGCCCGTGGCGTGGTGCAGGCAGAATAGTCCTTCTGTGTAGCAGTAGTACCGGCCGTTCTTCGTCACGAGGGGGGGGGGGAAGAAAAAAATGGCCGTATAGTAGAGCTTTGGGGCCTCTGACCTGGGCCACGTGAGCGCCATGCCCTGCACGCCCACAGAACGCCGCGCATTACCACTGCTCAACACGCCGCTGGCTGCCCACATTGTTATTACAGCGATTAAATTAAATCACGTGTACTTCGTCTCAGACTCTCAGTATTCCAACAGCTAACAGCATCTCCACTCATGAGCCCGACAAGGCCCCCCGGCGCCCTTATTTTTCATCCGGACGGGGAAAAATGGTCCAGTCGTGCCCCCGGATCCTCGATTTCGCTCGGATCTGGGCCTTCATCCATCCGACGAGCCCAGGCCATCCCCGGCCTTCCGGGGCGCGCTCGGGGACTCCGGACGAAACAAACTGGCGCGAAACCGCCAAGAATATTCGCGCGCGTTCCCGCGGGCCGTGTGGCCCCGACCTGTTGGCGAGAGTGGGCGGTCGTCGTCGTCATCGTCTCGTCTTCCGCGCATCGTCTTCCCCGCACGCATCGTCTTCCGCGCGCTGTAAAGGCTGCCGCCGCTGGCCGGCCAGCCACGCGGCGAGGCGAGTTAATGCCAGCGCGGCCATTTAAACGCGGCCTACCGCGTCTGGCCGGCCACATTCGCCACCATTCGACCAGAGCGCACCTCGCCCACTCGCCCACGCCGACGATCCCCGAGACCATGGCGAACAACTCCGGCGACGACGGGGCGGCAAACAACGGCTTCGGCCGCCGCTCCCTCCACCAATGGGAGGGCCGCCTCCTCCATGCCGCCGGCTACATGGCGCCGCCCGACTTCCGGGCGCCCGGAGGTTGGCGCCTGAGCGCCGGCGGTATCCCCATCCCGCCGCCGCCGACCGGAGCGGCTCTCGACGCCGCCATCGACGAGGTGCTCGAGACGATGTCTGACGAGCAGCGCGCCGAGCCGCGCTTCTTCCCGGACAACCGGGAGGCATGGACGGCGTTCTTCCGCCGCCGATACGAGCGGGAGCTGGCGGCCTACGACGGGCCGCCCCCTCCTCCGGCGCGGAACAACGCCGCCGGACGCCGCCGCTGGTGGAGCGCGCCCGGCAGGACGCTCGAGTTCGTCCTCGAGCACATCGAGAACGGGAACGACCCCGTTCTCGAGATGCCGTCGGCGCCGCGGCCGACGATCTCCCGCCGCCGCGGGAGCAGCTGGATGCCGCGCCGGATGGCGACGTCCGGCTCGTCCGGGTCGGCGACGAGATCCAGCTCGCTGTCCTCGGCATCGATGCCGAGGACAGTGAAGAGGGAGCCGGCGAGCGCGCCGAGGCGGAACAGCGGCGCCCTCGTCATCCGCGACGGAGGGGCGCGCGCGTCGCCGCCGCGCCGTCGCAGAAGGCCGTCGCAGATGGACGCCGCTCAGAGGGCCGCCGAGCTCGCCGAGGCGGAGGCGAGGCGCGCAGAGGAGGCGGCGACGGAGGAGGCGATCCAGCGCTCACTCCGCGACGTCGTCCCCGCCGAGAACACCATGCCGCTCGACGCGGCACTGGAGTGGTCCCGGCGGGAGTGGGAGCGCGAGGAGGCGGAGCAGCAGCGGCGACTGCTGGACCTTGCCGCCGCCCAGTGTCGCGCCGAAGTCGCGACCCTTCCTCGCCGCGGCGCGCCGCCCGTCGTCAAGCTGGAGGAGTCCAGCGACGACGAGCTATACCGCCCAACGCCGCCTCGTTTCGGCGACGCTGGGCAGGGCTCCAACCGCCAGGCGGCGCCGCCGCAGGACGACGACTCCTCCGACGACGACGGCGGCGACTACACCCGTTTCTACCGCCATTTCGGCATGTAGAACGGGTGTTCTAGTTTAGGTTTCGGCCGAATTCGAATATATTACGAATTCGGCCTATATATGTAAAATTCCTATATATTTCGCCTTATTAATATAAATATCTATCAATTTCGTCAAATTTCGCCGAACTTGATCGTTTTTCGTCGTACTGCGTTTGAATTCAAAAAAATCCCCTGGGCTCGCGGCTGGAAAGATGGGCCTCCCCAGGCCGAAAGTTACATCCATCCGGCGCTAAATAGCGCCGGATTTCGGCCTGGGGGCCTCAAACGGCTTGGGATGCTCTAATCTTCACTGGACTGGTGCAAGCTGCTTAGTTGCCACGGTAAGAATGGTCATTCTAAAAGTCTTTCAGTCCACCAGGATTGTCCATATGCATGGCCAGCAAAGTCAGTGATCATCTGACGGTCCGGTCGCCCGAGGAAGCAAACGATACCGGGTCTTTCAGAAAACCAAAACTTGCATTATTCCCGACCCCTGCCTCAGGGATGTACATTTTAGTCTAACTTTATTACTAGTACAAGATGACGATATTGGTGACAGTCAGTTTATTCCTTCTCTCCAAACGGAATTTTCCATTCTGGTTTGGGCATGCTACGGCAAGAACGAATCTGGACAGCGACAAATAGGAAGGGGACAGTGCAGCTAGGTTTTTCCGGTTGCTTTCTCCGGTACCTAGGCGCAGTACACATACCGCCAGTATACTAGTAGCTCTGCTCTGCTCAAGGGTTTTGTTTAAAATGAGAAGGAACTCTGCTCATGGGAACGCTGAAAAGCACAGGGTCGCGAGTCCTGGAAACAAAAATCTATGGCCATTTGACGCAATGATCGCCAATCATGGCCGGCCAGGATAGCGTAGCAATGAGCAATCTGATCGGCTACATGCTTGCTCAAAGCGGCGCACACTCACATGGGCGGCGGTGCGCTGAAGAATGGATACGCCAGCGATCAGCATCCCGATTATCTCGAAACAATGGCAGGTTGTCACCATCATATGCGCTGTTCTTTTGCAGTAACTAGCAATAAGTAGGGTCAATTTATAGCCTAATTAAGCAGGGGCAGGGGTAGCAAAACGTACTACTAGTAGTAACGCTCACAGATCGCCTTCTAAATACCAATCCAGGCAAGAAGCAATTGAGGGCAGCTAGCTGGGAAATGGTAATGGTAGATGCAAATGTATAGATGATGATGCGAAGGTGGTAATGGTGGAGCACGTACGTTCCCGGAGGCGACGGTGAGGTCGTCGAAGAAGAGGTGGAAGGGCGTGGCGGTGACGTGGAGGCCGAAGAAGGTGCCCCGGTTGCGGAAGCGCAGCCTCACCGTGGCGTTGACCGACATCATCCTGGTGGGGACGCCCGTCCGGTCCGTGCCGCCCTGGATGTGGTACGACTCGAACACCACGCTCTGCATCAACACCAGCGCACTCGCACTTGTGAGAAACCAAAGAAAATCAGTCGATTCGATTGCAGACATACTACTCGAGAAGACGAACGAGTGGGTATTTGTTTAGTCGCCATATCCGCATGCTGTCCTCGATGTACTGGAACGATGTTTGCATGTTTCGCGGCCGTTCTAGCCCAAATGCAGTTAACAAATTCAGAGTTCTTGTGAGGAGCGAATGCGTTGCGTGCCTACAAATTTCGAACTTGGTGTTGAAGGTACAGCTTCTTTCTTGTCTACAGACGACACGAGGAATACTAAATTGGAGAAGTACTGATTTCTACAGAAGTTCAGGTATGATAACAGTACAGCTTCAGGTCAAGAGAGTGCATCGTACTAGGAATTAATCTAAATCACATGGCAATTTGTTTCAAAGAAGAGTATGTATGTTAGAAATCGAAATCGAAATGACTGAAATGTGCAGTCCGGCGAGTACCAGCGCTGGGTATTTCTTAGGACAATGCGGAACGGTGGGAACCGGAGGCAAGTGAGAGAACAGGGGCAGCTGACCTTGACATCGACGTGGGGCTTGTAGGACTTGCTGGCGCCCCAGAGCACGAGCAGGAAGAAGGCGAAGACGGCGACGAACGCGAGCGCCGCCAGGGCGTAGCACCTGAAGGGCGACTGCGACCCGAACCGCCCGCCGTCCTCCTCGTCCTCGTCGTCCCCGACGCTCCCGGCGCCGCTGCCGCCGTGGCCGAGGCGGCGCCAGGGCACGGTCCCCGCCGGCCCGCCCGAGCGGAGCTGGTCCGAGAAGAGGAGGCGGCCGGTGGAGGACTCGCGGGAGTGGTGCATGGCGGCGGCGGCGGAGCCGGAGTGGGGGTGGAAGCCGTAGTGGAGCGGGGACTCGGCCGGGGTGGACCCCGCGAGCGACATCTTCTCGCCCGAGCCGCCGATGCCGCCGCCGCCGCCGGAGGCCACGACGTCCGGGTGCGAGGCGGCGGGGCTGAGCACGTAGTAGGCCGGGCGGCGCGGCGAGCGCGGCGGGGACGACGGCGCCAGGCTCGTCACGTCGGAGTCCGTCTTGGCGTGCCGCGCCATCTCGGGAACGCCGCGCGGCGCGATGGGCGTGTGTGTGTGCTGTCTTCCGCTTGAGTGTGTCGTGTGTGTGGGGAAGGAGAAGCGCAACGGGGTTTGGAGCCTTCCGCTTGAGTTGATGGCCAAGGTTTTAAGTGCGACGCGAGGGGTTTTGAAACAGTGGCGATAGTGTGAAGTGTGTGTGACCGTCTTCTAGGGCCATTGCGCCGGTGAAACATGGGGCACTGCTATTGGCGCGTCTGCTGGCTAGACCAAAGTTCCAAAGGTATTCTCAGGCCCGGGAATAGAGATTTGGTGCACATGAGCACCAATGATCTTGTTTTTTCAAAACAATCAAAAATCATATTTCTAAGTTTTAAAAAATTGTGAAAAAAAATATTCGGATGTAGCCAACTATTTCTCGTACAAACGTGCAAAATATCATATTTAAATACTTCGTATTTTGGACTACACAGAAATGGCAAACATGTAGATCTATTATGTATATTTTCAAATCTACAAGTGTTACCATAATTTGACATTTTTGTGTAGCCTATAATATAACGAATTTTGTATTGAAAATTTGCATGTTTGTAGGTTACATCATTGACTATGTCTAAATTTATTTTCATAATTTTTTGAGATTTAAAATATGGTTTTTAATTATTATTTAAACGAAGGGATCACTGGAGTCCAGGAGCAAAAAAAAAAAAAAACTTTCCCAGGCGGGGTGCCTAGTTTTGTTGGTGGCTGCTTTGAGGTGCGTAGTAGGTGCTGATTAGGGCATGTACAACGCCAGGCGTTTAGGTAGGCGCTTGAGCAGAAGGAAAAGGGGACATTGATCCTAGCGTCCCACCATGGAGTCCACCCCTCCAACGCACATCCTCCAATTTTAGGTGCTTGTGTTATTCAACGAGCGAGTTAGATTAGCCAAGCGCCGGACGCAGCGTTTTGCGTCGACGCCAGTTTTAAGCGCCTATCTACCAGGATCGGAAGGCACAACCGCCTATTGATCAGGAATAAATTCCTAGCACCTATATATAAGCGTCTCTATTGTACATGCCCTTAGAGCATCCCTCCGGTGTCCTTTAAATTTTGGCCCGCAACAGCGTTCAGATAGGCTCTTTGGAGGCGCATGTAAGAACTGTTGTCGGTTTGAGGCTGGCTACCCTCACCGGCAATCCTCGAATGTATTTACCATAATATAGAATATAGCAAAAGTCTAAAATATAATCATATAATTTGGAATATAGAAGAAGTCTAGAATGCAACCATATTACACAAATAAATACTCCCTCCGTTTTAAAATATAAGATGTTTTAGGTTTGTAAAGCAAATATATCTAGACATCTTTTAGTATGTCTATTCGAGTAAACCTACACACTAAAAGATGTATAGATACATTTACTTCACAAAGCTAAAACATCTTATATTTAAAAACGAAGGGAGTAGTACTTATTGTAATCATCTAAGCCAACAAATTAAAAAATAGTTTACACACTAAATCAAATAGGTTTATTATTACAATAATTTATTTATATAAATAGTATTGCTGGTAGCTGCACAAGGTGTATAGGTGCCGATTAGGGTTGCAAGCGTCCCATGTAAAAGTGTTGAAACAGGGGCTACCTAAAAATAAATTACTTTTTATAAACATCTATAACTTGTCTAAACTATTTTGATTATGAAGCGGGGCGGGTCGTGCTCCACTCTACATCCCTAGCACAGATGCTCTATGTGTCAACGTGTGGACGTGATCTTTGTCAGGCTTCGTGTAGCGGACGTTTGGACATTGCCAGGTGAAAACCTAGCCATGGCCGCTGGTGGGGGCAGGCGACGATGACATGACATGCTTAGACACCACATCCCTTTTGAAGGTGACATCAAAGCGGTGATCTCACACTTCCACTTGTTAGAACCTCCAGAGGCAACCCCACATCTCTCGTAGAGTTGGATCGCATGCCTCTTGGGCCTCATCTTGGATGGTTCACCGGCTAGTGTGACTTGTGGGTATCAGTCTCGGAGCTCCTACGCTAGACTTTGTGGTCAATCCCCAGACCAGGCCATAACAATAAATGGATGGCTATTTTACCAATTTGTATGGGTTCCCATGGATATCGTACTCTCGTAGGGGCAGGGTAGGGGCACAATTTTTATACCAATTAGTAGTATCAACACCCTACCCGTTATCATGGATAGGGCACGTGTATAGCCTTTCATCCGTGGGTAAATTCATACCCTACCCGTTTATACCAACATGTGCACCTAAAGCAGTTTAATAGCGTTGGTCGATAGCGGTCAAAGGAGATGGGAGCCTCACGCCCCAATTACTTCTGTAATCAAGCCTTAGTTATAATTGCCTCATTATCCCAACTTAGGATGATTGAAATCTCATGTCCTAGCTGCCCCACTATGCAATCGATAAATGTAAAATAGTGAATACCAAGTGTATATTTGATCTACCCACCAGGTACCAATGGGTATGGGTACCTGGCCGTCAGGTATGGATATGGGAGAAGTTTCATACCCGTGGGTATGGGTACGGATAAAATATTATATCCATCAACTATATATGATATGGGTATATGTTATTGCTCTACACTACCCATTGCCATCCCTACCTATGGGCATGAGTGACTAAGTGTGAAACTCAGCGGATGCGAGTTGCAAGGAATCCTTCAATAACTTTTAGTGGACAAGCGAAAGTAACTTCGTGTTTAGTGAACTTTTGGGTGAAAACCCCAAACAAAACTCAGTTGATGCCGGCGATGGTGGCGATTTGGGACGTCACACCCCTCCTTGGTGCATCGTGTCTAACCCCTTCACCACCTATGTCATGATTTTTTCCTTGTTTTCAAAACAATATCAATGGCACATTGTTTGTACCCAAGCATGGCAAGATTTAATTTGGCTCTCAAAGTCAAATTATGTATGAAAAGTTGTGAACATCTATGATATCACAATGCATACAATATGAAAGTATATCTCATAATGGTTCTAACAATACTTATCTAAAATATTGAAAAATTACATAATAGATCGAACTTCACACTGTTTTCTGTTTTCAAATACGATGTTTGAATTACAATTATAAAACCCGACAAATTTCCGTGGACACGCTTCAATGTAGCACCGAGTATTTGATTTAGGGATTTTGTTTCCTCTTTTAACTATAAACGATGTCATTGATGTGCTCAGCACACAACTAACTCAGCCAAAAAAACTCGGCTCTATCTTAGACTTACTCTATGATGTTCAGATTCTAATAAGTAATTTTAATTTGCTGGTAGATTGTCGAAAGGAAAACTGCAATTTGTTGCCCTTTTAGCATCATAAGTGAACATAGTACTCCCTCTATCCCAAATTGGTTGTCTCAAATTTGTAGATATATAGACATGCATCCACACACTAAATCATGTCTAGATACATGTGTATCTACACGAAACTGAGACAACTAATTTAGAACAAAGTTGAGACAACTAATTTAGAACAGAGGGAGTACAAGCTTTACATCTACCGTCTCCAACTTAAGAAAAAATGTTGGCACAAAGATCTCAGCAAAGTTTCATCGGCACTTCCACGTTAATATGACACAGCGATAAGACCAAACATGTTCTCATTACATTTCGCTCATACTCTATGTACAAGAAATTAGCAGTTAGCACCCTGAATACCAATACCTACGCAAGTAGAAACCAAATAAACCAGGGAGGTGATAAAAAGGTAGCACTCTTGATGGGAAAAGAATACGCAAAATCTGCTGCACAGAAAGGGCCACACATACAGTACGAAATCCTCAGATATGAAGCTGCTTACACTCAGATGTCAAGGCTTCAAACGGGCAATATGGGCACTTGAATGCCCGGGAGCTGTTCTTAGATAACTTCACGGTCGACTGCTTCGACAAGACATGCCCACATGGCAGAAGCATAGGAGGGTTGTCATCACTACCTTGCTCACGGAGCACAGGGCAGATGAACACCGAGTGGAACTGAAACTCCCTATGGAGGTCCAGAGGGAAAGGAAATTGCTTCATTGCTTGCCACTCCCTCTTCGCAGCTAGTACAGTCATCAGCTTAAGAATAATTGGCAACACTTGACCTCCGGCTGCAACCGCAATACCCATAGGACCTGTGGAGGACTGACCCATGATATTGCAGAACTGTTGAGCAAATTCCTCCGCTATTTTTTCCCAGTTTGTTGGTAATAAGAACTCTGTGTAAGGGGACTGGTCGAGACGACCAGCCCATAATATAGAGGCTACCAGCCTCTTGAACTCATCCTTGTGTATGGTAGATAATGGTGCCAGGTATGCCCTGGCATAGAGCATGGCCTCATCTCTGTTTCCTTGCTTAAGTATCTCGACAAACTGAAATTGGTGAAGCTTCAGCTCGAGATAGGAACCATTTTGCAGTAGTGCGTCACGATTTTTCATTGCCCAACTCAGAGCTGGCTCAGGCTTCCCGGCCCTCAGCGCGCCATGAATCTCGTACATCTTCTGAAACAGTTGTTTCATTTCTATAGATGCCTGGCAACTGGCCTCTCCAACAAAGTTATCACCTATGTCGAATAATGCCTCACGATACAGATGGTTTGCAATAAGTTCACTCAGTACATGAGGTTCCATATCCACATTTCTGTAGGCTTTTGAAATATCCTCGATGAAGAACTTATCAGTGGTCTTGACCCATTTGCCAATAGCAGTGCTCATTTCTTTCTGGCAGCTTTCAAGTTGCTTCACTGGGACCATCTCTTTCAGCTTATTCTTCAGATTAAGAAGAATTTCATGGTGCAGGTTTGATGCAACATCCACATCTGTGCCGTTTTCCTGGATGGCGCCGATGGCCTGCTCAATTTCTTTCTCAACCTGATTCACCAGATCAATTGCTTTTGATGACGTAAGTTTCTGTTTTTTCACAACATGGTCAAATGCATCCTTCACCGTCGCTATTTCCATTTCTGATTATTACAGCATGCCCCAGCTTCCACACCTGCTATTAGCACAGATTGACGACTCATAAAAACAGATTGCAAACAAAAGGAAATAAACTAGTTAAAGAGAAAATCAATATATGAACAAGAGAATGGTAAAAAGACCTTCCCTGCTGCAACCGACAGGATTGCAAACAGATTGTTACTTAAATTAAAGTTGTTATTTTTTCGAAAAGGGGAGTAAAAAACCCGACCTCTGCATCAGTCGATGCACACAGACACTATTTATTACAAAGTTACCATCCAGAGTATTTCAGTTCACATATCACAAAGAGTGGATAAAAATATCAACTAGCAAAATAGATAAAACATGTAACTCCAATGCATCATGTAATCTATTCACAAGGTACCAGACCTAAGATTTGAGAAGTACAACGGTTATCAAGTCTAATATCAAATTTTGTCCACGGGTATAGACCAATCATGCTGAATACCTACTCTTAAAACAGTAGCATCGCCCTCTCAAAAAAAAGTAGCATCGTAAAATTATCATAAATAAGGAACCAAGGAACAGATGTTCTTCTATAAACAAACAGATTATCATATTAGAATGGCTATAAGTGAACCATTGGATACTGGAGAAGCGCCTGAAACACACTGCAAAATGCAGAGGATGGTTTGCTAGGATTATAAAATAGGGGGCAGGGGTTCATATTCACAGGGGAACATAGAAGAGCAGCGCCCAATAGAAAATGAGACAAAATAAAAACCAAGGACTGCTAACTTTATTTTATTTCAGTGAATACAAGTCGCATAACATCATAACCAAAATCTCTGCATCTATCTGAGTCTAGAGGAACACATAATTATTAAGCTGGACAAATTCACTCATCCTACATGTGACCAACAGCAAAGCGAAACAGAGGTAACAAACAAACTCTGCACCTAACTCTGTATAGACAAGAAAAAAACTACTGATTAGGAAAAAATTATATCTAGTCCTTATCCTTATGTGACAAAAGACACAAAGTGATGCAAACCCAAACCAGTGTGCAGGCTGTACCGCAAGCAATTCAACAATACAAGCATGAAAGCATCATACTTTGGGGACTGGCCTAGAAGATGAAACTGTTTGCAGTATCACTTCCACAATTTCAGGGCATTTAAGTTGGATTTCAATACACAATTGCAGCTCTAGAAATAGTGAAATACCGATACAGATTCCAAAGATGCTAACTTGTGCTAATTTGCAAACAAGGCCCACCACATGCGTCCTTCCTGAAGGACAGTTCTCATCACAGATCACAAAGTAACAAAACCAAATCGATCACTTGATCCCAGAAACAATATCTTCTCTAAGAACTTCAACACAGCCGAGTAAAGAACACTGACCTCTCTTTCAGCAAAACGAATTCGCCTTCGGAGCACAGCAAATCGATAAGACGGAACCAGAGAGAACCTGCGACAACGTTGATGGGTTGATTGATCCGAACGCATATGAAGTGATAGTATCGCGATATAAGCGAATCGAACAATACTGAAGATGGGGACGGCAGAGGAGGGTTTACCTTGTACGCACGAGAAAGAGGAAGCCGGTGGCGGTTTTGGGGGTTCCTGCTCCGACAAGCGATGCCGAAGAAACGAACCCTAGAGTCCTAGACCCCGCGGCGGCTGGATCTGGTTAATGGGCTCATAGGGTAAACACTTGCCTGCAATCCATGACGGCTGTATCTTATTAATTAATGGGCCGGTTGGATCGCTATATTTGAGTTAATGGGCTAGACAGTAGGAAATCGCCTAGAGCGCTCTGCCCAAGGCCGAACGGTGAGCGTATTTTTTCTTTTCTACTTCTATAGTATTTTAACTAGCACGCAAAAACATATGCTCCCGCGGGACAATTTAATTGGTTAATATATCCTCAAATTCTAGAACATAAACTTTTCATATTATTTGTTTTTAGGAGTGCAACTCTCGTATTTACGCAAATATCCAGTTTGTAACGCGTTGAGTATCATCTGGTATGTATGTAAATATAATATATATATATATCTCTTGTAAAATAATAAATTTCTCATTTTGTAACTTCTTCCATGGTGAAAAGGAAGTTGCAGTGTTGATGGCCTAGCATTTGAGACCTTTGGGGCCTTCCTTGCAGTTGTGGTAGAAGACACCCGGCGGGTAGTTGCCATATAAGCGGATGTACTGGAACATGGTGAACGCGCAGTTGGTAGAGTTGTCGTTGAAGTGGTCAGCGTATGGACAAGCCAAGTGTTTGAACGCCCTGCAACACGGGGACGGATCGAACGGAGGCCACCTGCACCGGCTGGTCAACACCGTGTAGTTGACGGCCGCCAAGTTCATCGGGCATGCTGCTTTCCCGCCGGCCTGCAACAAGGTCCGGCTCCGGCGGGGGGCGGCACCGTCGTGCGCTAGGTCTAGGAGCGCGCCATCTGCACCAACACCTATATTACCGATGAACCGGATTAAGAAGTGAAAGTTGGATGGCGTTAGAATATCTAGATGCATGGAAGCTAGGTAACTTGTAAAGGATCGGGACAAACATGAGACGAATCCGGCTATGGCGAGCACGGTAGCGCAAAGCATGAAACGCATCTCGCCGGACCTTCTATTTCCGGCTTGTCCAAGACAATGGAAGGAATGATCAAAGAACCGCACGCAGTGGTATAAATAATAGTTGCAGCATGGATGTTAGTAATTCGTTTCAAAACTCCCGAGTCATTAAAACGGCGAAGAACGAGTACTATAGTGGCCATAAGGGCATCTACAATGCTAGGTGTTTAGACTAGTCACAATGCATAGTATCATATATTAGTATCATGTATATGATACTACAATATGATATCACCTCTACAATGCATAGTATCATAGAGTAGTATCATAGTTACCTCATATTTAATATTTTGTAGAATCTCAAGGTGAATATGTGGACATGATGTATTTTCTAGTGGACTTTTTAGTTTTACGTGTCATGATATGGTATCATATTATGATACCACCCTCACCTCTCTCTTCATTAATTGACATGCCACATCAGATTTTTTATGCATGATACTAGCTATGATACTCCCATTGTGACTAGTCTTAGGGGAGATGCTTAGGTCAATAAACCGGTTTTTAGTTAAGCACTGGTGCTTATATAGACTAGGCAGATGCCTAATTAAGCACCTCTCATAATAAGCATCAGTGCTTAGCAAAATGTTTGGTTTATTTTGGTAAGCACCTTCTCTAAGCGCTCCCATTGTACATGGCCTTATTAGGCATCTGCCTAGTCTATATAAGCACCAATGCTTAACTAAAAACCGGTTTATTGACCTAAGCATCTCCCCTAAGCACCAAGCATTGTAAATGCCCTAAGGCAAATCCTTTACGCCAGCGCCGCACACCCTGTGGCCGCATTGGGCCGGCCCATTTTCGCGTGTTTCCTGTGTTTTTATTTTTGTTTTTTCTGTTTCTTTTTCTGTTTTCTTTCTTTTTGACTTTTATTATTCAATCCTAATAATTGTTCAGAATTAAAAAATGTTCAGATTTTAAAAAATGTTCAATTTTTTTAAAATGTTTAGTATTTTTTAAAAAATAAATTTAAAAAAAGTTCAGATTTATAAATGTTCAAATTTCTAAAAAAGTTTTATTTTCAAAAATGCGAAAAATGTTCAAGTTTTTTAAATTGTTTATATTTTTTAAAAAAGTTCAGATTTAAAAAATGTTTAGATTTATAAATGTTTTTTCAAAAAAATTATTTTTTGAAAATGTTTACATGTAAAAATTTGTTCATATTCCAAAATTGGTTCAAATTTGGAAAAAAAATTGAATTTCTTCAAAATTTTGTTCAAATTTCAAATTTTGTTCAAATTTAAAAAATTGTTCCAAATTATAGCAAACTAGAAACAGAAAAGATAAAATAGTGAAAAAAAGAAAGTAAACTACTACCTGGGCGGCTGGGCCGCGGCCCACTAGCGCCATGCGTTGGGCATGGTGTGTGGCAGCCCTGCCCCGCGCCGCTTTGAGCGGGGTAAAGGAGTCCCCGTGTGAACGTAGAGATGATAACGGAAATCCTAACTTTGGCTCATTGCGCGAGAGATTCCGTCCAACACGTGTGACGTAAATCCTTTTTTGTTTTTCTTTTTTTCCTATTTTGTTTCTTCACTATTTCCTTTTTGTTTTTTCTGATATCAAAACAATTTAAATTTTCAAATTAGTTTTTTGGCTTCGTTTTTTTTCCAGTTTCAAAATTTGCCCAGTTTCAAAATATGTTCACATTCGAAATTTGTATCGTTTTGAAATTTGTTCAAAGTTGATTTTTTGTTCAGTTTTCTAAATATGCTCAGTTTCCAATTTTGTCCAATTTTGAATTTTGTTCCATTTCTAAATTTGTGCAATTTTCTAAATTTGTTCAAATTTGTAATTTGTTCGAATACAACTTTTGTTCTAGTCTAAAAATTGTTCCAATTAGTCTAAAATATGTTTCGACTCAAAAAAATTTCCAATTTTAAAAATATCCATTTCGAAATTTCTTTAGATTTTTAATTTATTCTAATTCAAGTATTAAATCTAATTTTATTTCAAAATGTCATAATAATAAAATACATAAAATAGAAAAAAAAACTGGAGAGGAAGCCTTACCTGGGCCAGCCCAACGCTGACGCGATGCCGGGGAATGCTGCTCGCTCCCGCATCAAATCCTACTTGCCGCCTACAGGCGTGCTTGAATGTGTCGCGCCCGTGGGCGGAGCGACATGGGCCACGGCCTGCTAGGACTGGTGGGGCGATTTTTCTTTCTCTTTAGTTTTTTTTGGTTTTTTGGTCGGTGTTTCTAATTTTTTTCATTTTTTGGGATTTTCTTTGCTACCTTCGGTTCTTCGATTTTTGCTGGCGCCTTTTTGAACCTTTTTCAAACATAAAAATGATTCAAATTCAATTTTTTTCAAAATATCGAATTTTGTTCAAATTCATTTTTAAAAATCAAATTTTATTTGAATTTGAAATATGTTAAACTTGAAAATTTGTTAAAATTCAAAAAAATTATATTTTGAAATTTTGTTCATATTTGAAATTTGTTCATAATCGAAATTTGATCAAATTCAAAATTTGTTTGGATTTGAAATTTGTTCATATCCAAAATTTGTTAAAATTCAAAATTTGTTGAAATATAAAATTTGTTCAAGTTGAAAAAATAAATCAAATTCATAATTTGAAATTATTCAAATTAAAAAAACTAAAACAGAAAAGAAGAAAGAAAAAGAAAAAAAAGCCCTGCTGGGCCTAGCCACCTCCGATTTCGCGTTCTCCTCGCTTCCTGGTACTTCCTCCGTTTGGAAATATAAGATGTTTTAGTTTTGTGAAGTGAGTATATCTAGGCACCTTTTAGTGTATAGATTCGTTCGAATCTATAAACTAAAATATGTCTAGATACACTCACTTCATAAAGCTAAAACATCTTATATTTCTAAACGGAGGGAGTAGACTGAAGAAGAAAGGACGATTATGGGACTGCTATCCGAGTGTCGACATAGGAAGACGACGCCCAAAGACCAAAGGAGACAGAACGTCTCCTGAAAACAGCAGTCTCGTCCTGCATGGGCACGTCTCCATCATCACCCGGAAAACGCCAAAACTCTCGCCAACGATCTCCGCCGCTCAAACACGCGACAGCTCGCGTGCTGAACCGAGGCCACACTGCTGTCCGCCCGCTCGGTGCTCTCCGGCCGGTGAAATTCGGCCCCTACACGTGGCCGTCTTTTCCGGTAAAAATGGACAGTGGTAGGTCAAAGTGGAGGAGTATTCTGACAGTGGCCGCCCCTGACTAGTAGAGTGGGTGATCACTAAACTTGATCTTGGAATAGTAGTAGATGCGACGCAAGTTACGTAGGAGCTGTGCTTTCTTTTACTGCCACTGTGTCATTAGTCAAACGACTCTGGATACTAGGTCGAAAGGGAGGACACACACACATCAAGGACATGATGCGAGAATGTGGAAAAGGAGGGAGTGATCATCTCCGGTGGGCATGATAACGTCGTAGGAGGATATACAAAGGTTCCGGTTCCTTCGTGTCGGCTCCACGGCGGGCGCCACCAAAAGGAGGGTATCATCTCCCTGCTTTTAAAACATAGCCTACACTTGGGAGCTGTTTAGTTCAGGAGATATCCTTCAGGGGATGAGAATATCCTTAACCACCTAGTTAGAAATAGCTATTTTTTTATTTGGATGGGTGTGACTTGTGAGGGATGAACTAATTTTTTGTTTGGTTAGAAAGTAAAATATGGTTGGGATCTGCTAGTACCGTGTAATCCAAAAGAACTATAGATGCCTCTGCCTCGTCCAATCCGAGGCCATGCGTTGTCACCGATGGCCATCGCTCCATCGATCTCTCCCTATCCACCGCCCTGAAATCCCTCACTGTCCTCTGTGCACACATGCACGAGCCCCGCCTCATTTAGATTGAGCAACGCTAGCACCCGACCTGGTCGTCGAGCCCGAGCCCACCAAGCCCGCGCTAGATACGGTGTCGTCGGATTCACTAAGCTCGCGCCAGATGCGGTGCTGCTGCTTTTTGCCCCTGCTGCGCAGGTTTCAAACGCCGGCAAGGCGCCCATGTTCCAACCGCCACCAGGCCGTGCTACTCGGCGGAGCTCCGGTGCTTCTGGCCATTGAATCCTTGCACAGTTGACGCGCGACCTCTCTCTCGCGGACCTAGCGCCGCCCAAGTCCAATCACCATGCCCGTGTCGACCGATTTGGTGCCGTCGCCTGGTTCCCAGGAGTTTAGCTGGTGATTCTAGCGGGCGAGCCAAAAGTGGTTGGCGTCGTCCGCCAGTTTTCATCGGATATGCTCAACCACCGTTTTAGAGGTATATTCCTAAAATCTGGATATCCCTAGCCACTCACACCCTCTAAATCAAACACATGGCAACCACTTATTCAGTGACTACCACTAATCATCTGGGGATATCCTCTGATTCCCTGAATCAAACAACTCCTTAGATTCATCATGGAATGGGGGCCACCCTATACTTATACTAGCTGGTACTACAGTGGTAGGAGATTAGGTGTACTTGCTCTCTCGCCTGGCCAGATGTACCTTCTGATTTTGTCTGACCTGCGGCTTTTGCTCAATTCCTACCAAAATAAAACAGTGCTTTTTTGCACAGTAGTAGTACATTACTCCATAGATCTGTGTCATGATCACCATCTAATTGAAGCGATTCGTCAGATAGAAGCGATTCCTGTCCATAGCCAAGTAAGGAAAACGATCATGACAATAATGCACAATGATGGACGAAACTGTACAAATGTTTTGGACGGGACACGGGTGTACAGGAAACTGATTTGCAAAAGCTACACTGGTTCCCTTTGCTTGGACGCATGCATCAGCAATCATTTGTGTTTCATTCCAAAACAGCTTGATGAGCGCGCTGCGCGTACACAATTCTCTCATAATGCGCGACCCATTTCACTAAACATGCCACAGCGAAATCTCTACAAGTGTGGGGCACTTCTGATAATTGGTGTGACATACTAATCTTGGGACATATGGGGCCGTGGGTGGCCTCTTGAATCCAGCCGCTAATTAATGGCCAAACCCATCACACGTCGAGATCTCTCCAATGCAACGGCGCACCCATGTGATGAATTGAATTACGTTTTCGTTCCAAACCCTTCGTGTCCCCGTGGCCTCGGCCGAGCGAGCAGCGTGCGGGGCCTGCGATTCCGACGGAGCTAGCCGACTTGCCTCAGTTCCGTCCATTATCATTCCGCCTCCATGATCATCATACGTCCAAATCGCGAGATTAGGACGGTAACCGAGAAACTGAACAAGTGGATTACCTGTATCGTGCCGCGCCAGAGCGACAGAGCGTGCCGAAAGCAGACAGAGAGGTCACATGCTCTGCGTGCATTGCACCGGTGGTGCCGATCTTTTTCCACGCATCCTTAAACATGACCGGCACGACTCGACGGAGAACCAGATTGGCACGGCCGTGAGACCTACGGATCGCGGCGGGCGACGGCAACCCTCCCCAGTTCCCATTATAACCAGTAGAGTACCGTATCCATACAGACGGTACAGTGTAATGTTGTCACGCTCTTCACATGTCTAGATAAAAAGAACAACCGCTGTACAATACTGCCTCTGTTCATTAGCTTTTAATGGATTCATCTATTTTGATATTATTTGGTCTCACTACAGCACGATGATGGCCCGCCGGTCAGGTGCCGTCGGCATAATCAGGCGTCAGGCCAGGTCTAAAAGCCGTCGGGTCAGCTTTTTAATTTTTTGGAATTTTTTCTTTTCTTTGATTTTTTTATCTCTCTAATGACACTGGAACAATGACTTCCCGCTCGGTCATCCATCCTCAGATTTCTACAAGCCCATCACGCTTAACTCCTAAGTTCTATTTGAATAAGCTACCCTTACACTACTAAGTTCTTATTGATATTAGTAGCATATCAATCCTCTTAAGTCATGTGTGTCTATATGACTGTATGTAAGTATGTATGTGTATATTTTTATATGTGTGTAGGTATGTATGGGCATGTGTATATGTGTTTGTTAATATTTGGAAAAAAAATAAAATTTCAAAAAATAAAAAAAAACATTCAAAAAATAAAAAAAGGATCCGCAACACGTCATTTTTGCACTAAACTTTAACATTTAAAGTAGGACTCCACACCGCCTGGCCGCGAGCGGGAGTTTCGTGCGTTGTCATGTTCATGTAGGTCCACAATCGGGCGTAACTAATTTAAAACAAATCAAAAAATGCGAGATCTTCGCGTGGCGTCATTTTATATCACCTAGATGTGAGAAAAAATTTAAACCTTGATAAAAATGCAATTTACCAGAAAGTCCCTTCACAAAAATAACCTACCATGTTCGAGGTTGCATGGCTTTTAGGTCAAATGAGCTAGGTTTGGCCTTGTCGCCTTGATCATGGCATAGTTTGTCGAAACAAGGACATATCGAACACGCGCGTGGCCCTTGGCATGGCGAGGAACGCCACAGAGGCCGATTTTCGTTTTGTCCCATGAAAAGTGCGTTTTCTATTTTTGGAGTGCCAAAATCGGATATTTTTGTGAGTCAGCTACCGAAACGGCAAACAGAAAGCTGGGCACAACACTTCACATAAATAATAGACCACCTGTGATACACATATCATCTCTTGTTTTATCGCCCAAACCTTCAGAGTTATTTTCTGTATTTTACGCAAGCTAGTGCTGATTTCGCTGAAACCGGGGTGGTTTTGCCCTTTAGCTATAATAAGACGAGTTCCTAATTTTTTGTAAAAATCATTTTTAGATCCGCAACATATTATTTCTTCACTGAAATTTGACCGTTAAAGCGGGACTCTGCACCGCCTGGCCGTGAGCAGGAGTTTCGTGTGTTGTCATTATCATTCGGGTCCCGAATCGGGCATAACTAATTTTAAAAAAGAGAAAAAATACGAGACCTTCGTGTGGCATCATTTTATATCACCTAGATGTGGGAAAAAATTCAAACCTTGATAAAAGCAATTTACCAGAAAGTCTCTTCACAAAAATGAACTACCACGTTCGAGGTTGCATGGCTTTTAGGTCAAATGTGCTAGATTTGGCCCTGATCATGTCATAGTTAGTCGAAACGGGCCATATCAGATACGCGCGTAACCCTTCTGATGGCGAGAAACTCCACCGAGACTAATTTTTGTTTCGTTCTACAAAAAGTTTACGTCGGCCCGCTGGAGATGCTCTGAACCCATGGATTCAAGCCACTGTCTGCTTGCGGAGCTGTGTGGGTGTGGGTGAAAAATGTCGCGGGGAAGCGCGGTGCGGGTCAAAGGGCGACAATATTGGTCTGGTCTTGGTTCGGTGATTAGGTTAATTTAATCCGGTGTGGGGGTGGGTTTGGGGCGGATTTCGCCCCATTCTCGGCCTGAGTCAAAATGATCTACAAGGAGAAAATTACGTGACAGCACGTGCCGTCCATATACTATCCTCACTTGATAACGACAAGCTCAACACTGAGTTCTCTTCCGACACGTGTGCTGTACTTGAAAGTACGTACTGCTCACATGAAACGGAGTCTCCGAGCAAGCGGCTCCCTAGAGGTAAAAATCCCGTGGACCGATCTGGTCACGAGTCACGACCTCCAGTTTCGTGTTCTCCTCGCGTTGAATGGCCAGAGAAAAGAAAGCAAATAAATGGGATTGCTATCCGATTGTCGACAGATGAAGACCCAAAGAGACAGAACCTTCGATCGGCTGAAAACAGCAGTCTCGTCCTGCATGGCCACGTCTCCATCATCACCCGGAAACGCCAAATTAAACGACCTTCGGCTGAAACACGCGACAGCTCGCGTGCCGACGAACCCAGCCCACCCAGCTGTCCGTCCGCAGAAATCTTGTAAGTACAGCCATTAATTCCGGCCGGTATGAACCGGGACGCGAGCACGACAAACGGCGGTAGGCCAGCACAGCCGTAGGCCGTAGCGGTCTCGTAAGTGTGGATGTATACAGGTGCCCATACGCCAGCGTCTCATTTTTCCCGGAGTAGGAGTAGCTCATTTTCCTACCGGCCGGGCGTGCCGACGTAGTGGCATTCCGGGAAAGCAGCGGCGGCCGACGGCTGCATGCGCTCGCGCCAGCTCGATCGGCCCCGTCGCGTCGTGTGCGTGCAGCTCAGCGCCTCGCCGATGCACGCGTGCGCTTTCCGGTGAGATTTCGCCCGTACACGTCGCCCTCTTTTTCCGGTAAAAATGGACAGCGGTGGCTGGTGGGTGAAAGCGGAGTATTCTTTCACGGGGGGCGCAGAGACGGCCCTTGACTAGGGAGCAGAGTGGGTGATCCCTATTCTTATCTTGGAATACTAGATGCGACGCGAGTCACGTAGGCGCTGTGGTGATCGTATTTTTTCATAGTGCTGTGGTTTCTTCCAGTGTCACAGCGCCATTAGTCAAACGAGTCTAGCTGTCTAGGTAGAAAGGGAGGAGGACACACGTGAAGGACATATATAATGCACGACACTGAGGAAAAGGTTCAGTAATCTGTCATGTCATGCATGCATGCACAACGAATCTCCCAATCTTTTCTGTTCGTGGATATACATACAAAGCCATCTTCGTTCTCATGTCAGCTCCACGGCGGCTGTGTCCGAGCGCCTCCAAAAAGAAGGGTATGCTTCCTGCTTTTCGAACCCCAGCCTATAATTAGGGGCCACCCTAATTAATCGCCGTACATTCTGATTTCATCTGAACTTGCCGATAGTATTTTTTTGTTCATTTCCTGACAAATAAAGCAAAGTTTTGCTGTGCATCGACTACAATTCTCCTTCGCCATCGAATTATGTCATGATTACCATCTAATCGAAGCTTTTTTTTTGACGTACAAGTTATTCCTTTCCATAGCGAAGTCAGGAAGACAATCATGACCAGCCTGTATACCAAAAATGCTAGAGTGACGGGCAGATTTGTTACGGAAATAAGTACTCCTAACAGACTGATGTGGCGATCGATGGTGAATCGGGTGCCAAAAAATCGGAACAACCGGTGTAGCATGGTTGGCCTGTATACTGGATGGACGAAACTCCACAAATGTTTTGGACGGGTATTGTAAACTTGCGAGACCACTGAACCTCCGGCAGTCCAGCTTGCAAAAGACGCAACGATGAATCCCCCACCGGTACGTTTTGCTTGGACAGTTGGACGTTTTAGCAACATTCGTTCTTTCAGAAATAGCTTGATGAGCACGTACACATTCTCCCGATCGAGTCCCGAACGACCCCCTTCCCCCAAACATTCCATGACGAAATATCCATCTTTAGCATAAGGTCTTGTTTAGTATTAGAGTTTTGGTGGAGATTAGTGGGGATAATCTCCTAGAGTATTGGGTGAAACCTCTACCTTCACCCAATTCCCACAAAACCTTACCCACAATCCACTAGGTAGATATAGAGTATTGGGGATTGACAAAAATACACTAAAATTTGGGGGAAAGTGGGGATTGGCGGGGATTAAACTCGCCCAATACTCTAGTACCAAACATATTTTTAAAAGTGAGTGGAGATTTAGGGTTTGGTGGGGATTATCTCTACTAATCCCCACCAAAACTCTAGTACCAAACAAGGCCTAAGTGTGGGGCGTGCGCCGTGCGCTTCCGATGATTAGTGTGACATAATGAATGGTACGGAGGGCCATGGCATCTTGAATCCGTCCGCTATTGGCCAAACCCGTCACACGTCAAGATCTTGTTATGCAGCTATGCAGCCATGTGAAGAATTTAATTATATTTTGGTTCCAAACCATTCCCTGTGGCCGGCCAGAGTCGGCCAACGTGCGGGGCCTCTGCAGCCGACTTGCTTCTGTACCGTCCGTTATCAGTTCATATCATTCCGCTTCCATGATCATCCGTCCAAGTCACGAGATTAGGACAGTAACCGAGAAACGTTCCTAGCTAGTGGATTACCGGTGGCGTGCGGCGCTTGGGCCTCGGGAGTTACTAGTGACGGAGTTGAAAGCACAGGGAGGTCACAAGCTACGCGTGCATTGCCCCCGGCTTTGTGCCGATGGTGCCGCGTCAATCTTTTTCCACGGATCCTTAAACCTGGCCGGCACGACCGCGATGGAGAACGAGATTAGCACGGCCGTGAAACCGACGGATCCCAGTTCCCCATTACCGTAGAGTACCGTATACGTACAGTGTCCTGTCACGCTTCGTATGCTTATACTACTGTACTATATAACCACTATTGTACAATACACGATTGTAATGTGCTCCATCCAACCACTAATACTTGTTTCTAATATAGATGTATTCGGATATATTTTAGTGTGTAGATACATCTGTGTTAGCGCCAAATAATAGTGGTCGGAGAAAGTATTTTTTTATCGACAACCTAGCATGCTAATTAATTTACTACCAAAAAATGCTGACGTGCTTCCACTTCTGCGCCGCTAATCTCGGCCACAATGGCCAGTGCCATATGCACCCAAATCTCCGCATACTAGAAACTCTGATTTGTCTAATCTCCTCCAATGCGCAGTTGCTCCACGGTCGGCGTCAATTGACGTGGGGTCACCAAGACAATGTCCATGAATGAAGGACCGGGGTTTTGAGGAAAACACGTGCTGGTGAATTCGCCGATTGAGAAATACGAGAGAGGGTAAATTTTACCCAGGTTCGCCCCTTCGTAGGAGGTAAAAACCTACTCCTTCTTGTCTGAATTTGATTGATGATGATGATGGCGATTATAAGTTACCTTGATGGCTATGGTGGTGTAGATGCGATCTTGCCTAGGGCAGATTGTACTCGGTTGTGAGCGCGCCTCCCCGATGGCCCCTCCTTGCCTTTATATAGGAGGCTAGGTCTCGGGTGTTGTGTTCGGGGAGGTTAAATAGCTAGTACAACCCTAATCGTAGACTGGTTCCTGTCTCGCACGTCAATTGGCCTGAGCTTCAAGGGCTTCTTTATGCTTATTTTTTTGCGGGCTTCATGTCTGTAGCATCTCTTATGTGGAACCCTTGTTGGGTCGCACCCCATATATTGACAGTAGGCACCCGACGGGTTATGCCCACAACAATCATCACCACATCAAGGCTGTTGGACCTCCTTCATTTGGATCTCTTCGAGCCATCAACTTATGATACTCTCTAGGAATAAGATTTGGTCTTGTCATATATTGATGATTATTCACAGTGCAGGTAGGTGTTCCTCCTCAAGTCCAAGGTTGAAACCTACAAGTACGTTATCAAGTTTTCCAAGAAAGCTCAACGCACATATGAAGAAATCAAGACCATAAGGACCAACAATGGCTCGGAGTTCAATAAATTTGAGTTCAAGAAAATTCTCGGGCGTGAATACCTACTGGATGAATCATATCATTGATGTGGGTAATGAGCTAGAAATAGAATCGGTCATGGACGCCATGCGCCTATGCGAGCTCAGACTCTAAGGGTGTGTTTGGTAGGCTGGGCCAACACAGAGATTCTCAACTCAGCCTGGCTGACAGCCCCATTTGTTGTTTGGTAGGTCGGGTCGGGCTAACTCAGCACTGCCCACCTCATGCAAAAAAAGGCCCTCAGCCAAGCTGAGGAGAGAAGCTCAAATCGAGCTTCGCTCCTCAACCCGGCCCGATTCGCCCCGCAGTCGGTGGGCCCGCGCTCCCAGACCCGCCCCCGCCCTCTCTCTCCCTCTCATTCCTTTCCCCTCCTCTCTCTTCCTCTCTCTCTTCCTCCGTTTCTCCTGTACCCGACCGCACCCAGCCGCAGGTCGCGCCGCTGAGACTGCCGCCCACCGCCGAAGGTCGCGCCACCGCCGCAGGTCGCGCCGCCCACCGCCGAGACCGCCGCCCACAGCCGCAGGTCGCGCCACCATCACGGGATGTGGCGGCGGGAAATGGAAGAATTCGGCGCCATTCGTCGATGCCGAGTCTCCGGCGCCTTTCCTAGGCGACGCCGGCCAGTGCCGCATCGACGCCGAGCGTCTGGCCTGAGTTCCATGGCCCGAGCTCCCTGGCCCGCCGGCGTGTGCGTGGTCACCAGCCAGGGACCTGATTGCTTTTTTTCTATTTTACAGGGACCTGTTTGTTTTATATTTCATATATAAGGACTCAATTGTTTTTTAATTTTGTAGTCAGGTGTCTTTGTGTAAATTTTGGACCTCCCAGCATGTCTCAACACAACCAACCTAACAAACAAGTGATGCTTGTAGCATGTCTCAACACATACGCCCTAACAAACACATAGCAAAATCTCAGCTCAGCTTGTATGAAGTGAACTTGTATCAGCAGAGATAGCAATTCTGAGATGGACGGGGCTACCAAACACACCCTAAGGGTGCCACATCGGTGTAGGCGCACCAAGAATATGGAGGGCATGATCACATCAAATTGATGTGCATTTTTGTACATGTCGGTGATAGTCATGATATATGAGGAGTGCTTTCTAATGGACCCTCGGCGATGAATTTGATCATAACCAAGTCGAATGAGTTCACCTCTAGCTCGCTAATCTATTTGGCTATTTTTTCTTTACGTCGTGGAGCTAGACCAGTTGTAGATCAACATTGTCAATGGCGATAGAGCAGATACCTCGGTGGCGCGGCCTGTGCCCGAGAAACCATGGTCCCATGGTCCCATTGCCGGCCCAATCCCCCTTTTGTTGTGAATTTTGCTCCAACATCTGTATAGAGTGGAATATTTGTACTCCCTCCGACCCATATTACTCTTCGCAAATACGGATGTATCTATCACCAAAATATGTCTAGATACATCTATATTAGCGAAGAGTATTATGGGTCGGAGGGAGTATGTGTTTTTAGCAACTATCACTCGTGTTTTTTTTTGCCAAAATGTCGTTATAAACTGACCAATTATGTTTTCACATGTCAATGGAAGTGCAAGAATCTTTCGCCACTACAGGAAGAAGCTGATACGCCGACGGCCAGAAGCCGTCGGGTTAGGCTTAAAAAGCCGTCGGCTTAGCCTAACCCGACGGCTTTTTTCTGATGTCGTCGGGTCAGGTGCCGTCGGCGTAGTAGGGCGTCGGGTCAGCGTTAAATGCCGTCGGGTTAGCTTTTGCCGTTGGGTTAGGCTAACCCGACGGCCTCAAAATGCCGTCGGGTTAGGTTATTTTCAGTTTTTTCAAAAAAATTGAAATTTTGAAAAAATCAAATTTTTTATTTTTTATAATTTTTCTTTTCTTTTTTCTTTTTTTAACTTTTTTGTTATCTCTCTAATCACACCGGAACAATGACTTCCCGCTCGGTCACCCATCCTCAGACTGCTACAAGCTCAGCACGCTTAACTTCTAAGTTCTATTTGAATAAGCTATCCCTATACTACTAAGTCCTTATTGATATTAGTAGCATATTCAATTCTCTTAAGGCATGTGTGTCTATATGACTGTGTATAAGTATGTAAGTATATATGTTTATGTGTGTGTAGGTATATATGTGCATGTGTATATGTGTTTGTTAACATTTTGAAAAAATTTAAAAACTTTCAACAAATTTTAAAATAAAAACATTAAAAAAATAAAAAAAAAATCAAAAAATTCACAAAAAACAAAAAACAAAAAAAAAATTTGGATCCGCAACATGTCATTTCTTCACTAAACTTTACCCGTTAAAGCAGGACTCCACACCGCCTGGCCGTGAGCGGGAGTTTCATGCGTTGTCATGTTCGTGCGGGTCCAGAATCGGGTGTAACTAATTCAAAAAAAAATTAAAAAAATGTGAGACCTTCGCGTGACGTCATTTTATATCACCTAGATGTGGGAACATAAATCAAAACTTGATAAAAGCAATTTACTAGAAAATCCCTTCACAAAAATGACCTACCATGTTCGAGGTTGCATGGCTTTTAGGTTAAATGAGCTAGGTTTGGCCCTGATCATGGCATAGTTTGTCGAAACGAGGCCATATCGGACATGCGCGTGGCCCTTGGGATGGCAAAGAATTCCAGAGAGCATGATTTTCGTTTCGTCCCATGAAAAGTGTGTTTTCCATTTTTTGAGTATCAAAATCGGGTTTTTTTGTGAGGCAGCTACCGAAATGGCAAACCGAAAGCTGGGCACAACACCCCACATAAATAATATACCACATGGGGTACACATATCAGCTCTTGTTTTGTCACACAAACCTTCAGAGTTATTTTCTGAATTTTACGCAAACTCCTGCCGATTTCGCTGGAACCGAGGTGGGTTTGCCCTTTAGCTCTAAGAAGACGAGCTCCTATTTATTTGGAAAAATCATTTTCAGATCCGCAACATGTCATTTCTTCACTAAACTTTGACCATTAAAGAGTGACTCCGCACCGCCTGGCCGCAAGCGGAAGTTTCGTGTGTTGTCATGTTCATGTAGGTCCAGAATCGGGCGTAACTAATTCAAAAAAAATTGAAAAAATACGAGACCTTCGCGTGGCGTCATTTTATATCACCTAGATGTGGGAACAAAAATCAAACCTTAATAAAAGTAATTTACCAGAAAGTCCCTTCACAAAAATGATCTACCACGTTCGAGGTTGCATGGCTTTTAGGTTAAATGAGCTAGGTTTGGCCCTAATCATGGCATAGTTTGTTGAAACAAGGCCATATCTGACACGCACGTGGCTCTTGGGATGGCGAGGAATGCCACAGAGGATGATTTTCATTCGGTCCCATAAAAAGTGTGCTTTCCCTTTTTGGAGTGCCGAAATCATGTTTTTTTGTGAGGCAGCTACCGAAATGGCAAATCAAAAGCTGGGCACAACACCCCACATAAATAATATATCACATGGGGTACACATATCAGATCTTGTTTTGTCACACAAACCTTCAGAGTTATTTTCTGGATTTTACGCAAACTCCTGTCGATTTCGCTGGAACCGAGGTGGGTTTGCCCTTTAGCTCTAATATGACGAGCTCCTATTTTTTTGCAAAAATCATTTTCAGATCCGCAACATGTCATTTCTTCACTAAACTTTGATCATTAAAGAGGGACTCCGCACCGCCTGGCCGCAAGCGGGAGTTTCGTGTGTTGTCATGTTCATGTAGGTCCAGAATCGGGCGTAACTAATTCAAAAAAAAAATCGAAAAAATGCGAGACCTTCGCATGGCGTCATTTTATATCACCTAGATATGGGAAAGAAAATCAAACCTGGATAAAAGCAATTTACCAGAAAGTCCCTTCACAAAAATAACCTACCATGTTTGAGGTTGCATGGCTTTTAGGTTAAATGAGCTAGGTTTGGGCCTAATCATGGCATAGTTTGTCGAAACGAGGCCATATCGGACACACACGTGGCCCTTGGGATCGCGAGGAATGCCACAGAGGCTGATTTTCGTTTCGTCCCTTGAAAAGTGTGTTCTCCATTTTCGGAGTGCCAAAATCGGGTTTTTTTGTGAGACATCTACCGAAATGGCAAACCGAAAGCTGGGCACAACACCCCTCATAAATAATAGACCACCTGAGATACACATATCAGCTCTCGTTTCATCGCGTAAATCTTTAGAGTTATTTTCTGTATTTTACGCAAGCTCCTACCGATTTTGCTAGAACCAAGGTGGGTTTGACCTTTAGCTCTAATAACACGAGCTCGTGATTTTTTGCAAAATCCAATTTTCGGATCCACAATATGTCATTTCTTCACTAAACTTTTACCGTTAAAGCGAAAAGTGCAAAATATGTTGAAATGTGTAAGCAAAAATCGGGTTTTTAATTTTCCTAATTCAAGTTTTTTACAAAATATGTTAAAATTAAAGTTTCTTAATTTTCCTAACAACTAGATCATGTAACATAACTATACCTCAAAGGATATTATTTTTTGAATTTTTTTACCATTTTCTTTCTTTTTCGCAAAACAGGAAATGCGATCGAAAAAAACAAAAACACCTAACCCGACGGCTTTGCCGTCGGGTCAGGTCCCCTGAATAATCTATGCCGACGGCATACCTAAGCCGACGGCCGAATTTCGGCCACGTCCGAGGCTAGGGCCTATGCCGACGGCCCCGATAAAAAGCCGTCGGCTTAGGTATTGGCCGTCGGCATAGCGTTTTCTTCCTGTAGTGCGCCCCCTTTTCCAGAAGAAATGCAAGTAAGTGCTCATTGACCCTATTCAACCAGTTGAGTAAAACATTGGTGAAGTCATTTTTTAAGCCAAATATGACCATTTGGCAAAACGTAGGGTGCACCACGTACGCTGCCACGTGTGATGTACTTAAAGCGTGTGATGTATTCATAGTGGGAGTAACATAGATGCCACCTAGGCAAAAAATATAATGTGTCGAGTAATTAAGGAGGAAAGAGACAAATGGAGTAACGTAATATGTTACCATCACATAACGGTTCCCAATATAAAATGGGCCTATAGAGCAATAAATGATCACTAGTAGAAAACAGGCCTAATATCCAGGATGAATTTGAGCTTTAGTCCCGGTTGTGTTTTGATCCGGGACTAATGCTCACATTAGTCCCGGTTCAAAAGGCTATGTGGGCCAGAAATCTTTAGTCCCGGTTCAAATGGGACCTTTAGTCTCGGTTGGAGATACGAACCGGGACTAAAGGGTTAGTGACCTTTAGTCCCGGTTGGTATCTCCAACCGGGACTAAAGCCCCACCCTTTAGTCCCGGTTGGTGTTACCAACCCGGACTAAAGGGTCTCCCCCAATTTTCCTCTCATGCCTACCCCCCCTCCCCCCCCCGCGTAGAAAAAACGTCTAAAAAAATAAACGAAAATGATAAAAACTTCAAATTTCAAAATCCTTTGACATGCATGTACCTCATGCAACTAACTTTTATGGAAAATTTGAAATTTTGAATTTTGAATTTTTTTGCAAAAAAAGGTTGTTCCAAATTAAAACGTCTCTAACTTTTGCATACGGACTCGAAAAAAAACGTATAATATATAAAAAATTATCTACACAAAATTTTACATCCGATTTCAACAGCCTACGGCCGTTTGCACAAATTCTACTTTCTCAAAATTCCAAAGGGAAATATGAAAGCAGGAAGATTTTAGTTTTTGTTAGAAAAATGAGAAAAAATGATTTTTTTGAAGGATTTTTTAATTTCTTTAGTTGTTTCTTCCACTTTTTAGTTATTTTGAAGTATTTAGATTATTTTGGAATTTTTTAAGATTTTTGAATTTTTTGTTTTTTTTGAATATTTTGAGTTTTAAAATTAATAATTAAATTTTGCATAAAGATTATTTGAAATTCATTGATGCTTATTATTACTTAATCATTATTACTTATTTTTGAAATTATTTGGAACTCAAAAAAGTAAAATGATATGTTATCAAAGTCTAAGGGGTTAATACAATTCATAGCATAGTATTATCAAGAAGTCGCGAGCGCAATCTTGGACCCTAGTAGGGAAGGAATAGAGAAGTTAAGCGTGCTAAGGGTGGAGTAGTGTAAGGATGGGTGACCGGCCGGGAAGTGGGACCACGAGTATATACTTTGACATGACATAGGGGTGGTGATTAGAGATTAGAGGGAAAACTGTCAAACAAATCAAAAATAGGAAAATTCAAAAAAAATTAAAATAATCTGAAACTTTTTTCGAAAATATTTGAAAATAACAAAATAACCTTTAGTCCCGGTTGGTGTTACCAACCAGGACTAAAGGGTTCTCCAGCCCACAGCACTCAGGGCGGCCACGTGGAGGGTCTTTAGTCCCGGGTTGTGGCACAACCGGGACTAAAGAGGGGGACTTTTAGTCCCGATTGGTTAGTCCCGGTTGCTACAACCGGGACTAAAGGCCTTTACCAACCGGGACTAAAAGCCGTTTTTCTACTAGTGGATGGTTTTTATGTTATCACATACTACATAACACTATCCACTATAGAAATGATAACATAGACTAGTAACATATATATACATGTTACTCCTCTAAATTACTTCCCACTGTGACCAGCCTGAGAAGCTCTATCTACACGGAGTTCTCTTCGGACTATGTATATTGTTCGTATGAAACGGAGGCTTCGAGCAAGCGGCGCCCCAGAAGTAGAAAACCCGTGGTGGTCAGGTCACGACCTCGATTTTCATGTACGTTCTCCTCGCGTGGAATAAAGAAAAGAAAAAGGATAGTTCCGGCGGAGCTTGCTATCTGACTGTCGAGTCGACATAGGAAGACGACGTGACGCGGAAGAGAGACAAACCATCTCTCCTGAAAACAGCCGTCTCGTCCTGCATGGCCACGTCTCCATCATCACCTGAAAAACGCCAAAAACTTCCACAAGGCCACAACGACACACAGCTGTCCCGCCCGCCCGCAAGAAATCATCATCGATCACGTCGCCGGCGGCCAGCCATCCGGATAGATTCCGGCTGGTACGGTATGAAACGGGACGCGAGCGCGACAACGGCGGTAGGCCAGCACAGCCGAAGCAACGGCGGTTGCATGTGCTTGCCGCCCCCCGCCGCCGTGCGTTGTCTATATAGCACAGCCGGATGCTCAGTCCAGCACGGCGCAGGTGCGCGTGCAGCTCAGCGCCTCGACGGCGCACGCGCGCTCTCCGGTGCCCTTACACGTTGCCCTCTTTTCCGGTAAAAATGGACAGTGGTCGGTGAAACCGTGAGGTGGCGTATTCTTCTTTCATGGGAGCCAACCTTTGTCTGGTTAAACAAATCGTAGAAACCTGGAGGGAAAAAGTCTAAAATAAACCTTAAACTCATAGGCGTTAGCTAAATCAAACCCCAAATTTTGAATCCCGGGAATTGACACTCTAAACTTTCAAATCCTGGTCTATTTTCAACCTTAGACCTGTTTGGCAAGCTGGGAAACCAACAAACCTGACCAGGATAATATGCTGCTCTCAATGACAATACGGACCCACCCATCAGGGTTTTGATAAATATCGAACCGATATTTCTTTTCGTCGGCGACTTCGTCTTCTACCTCGGTCAAGCCCACTGGAGATTGCTGGAACGACTCGCTGCCGACGGTAGGCGGCACGGTGAGGCTGGACGGCGACCGAGACGAAATCCGCGAGGCCCGCCGCGTCCAGGTAAGGTACTGGCGCGGTTGCACACTACTTCTGCAAGCTGCTCCCGATCTTGCCCTTGCGGCAATGTGGCCGCCTCCTAGACTAGATCTCTAGGACCTCCTCTCGATTTCTGGTGGACCATTTGAACACCTGCAGTGTAAATTTTGTAGCATTTGATAGGTTCCTCCAAGAGAGGTGCAGTTCTAGCAAGCTAGCAGCTCGATGGATTCTCCTGGACGTGAACTTTGTTAGCTAGCTCTAGTTGGATTGATTGATTCACAGAATGGAGATGCGGGTGCGGAAGCAACTGTTTGAAGCGATTGCGCCGATAGCAGCTTGCCTTGTGTCCTTGGGTGTGTACGTGATGGGATCTGCAGTGAGCTTATGATGGGATCTGTCGCTCTCGGACGGAGTTCCAGAGGGA
Organism: Dactylis glomerata; assembly: GCA_007115705.1. Lineage (NCBI taxonomy): Eukaryota > Viridiplantae > Streptophyta > Magnoliopsida > Poales > Poaceae > Dactylis > Dactylis glomerata. The sequence goes on along the minus strand of QXEO01000460.1, from coordinate 2,725,860 downwards.
GCAGAGGATTTCGCCCTGATTCGCACACCGCTAGGCATGGCTGACCCCACGGAGCACGGGCTGTGTACAACGAAGTGGGGAGATCGGTGGGAGGGGATCGGGGGTTAGAAGAGGATGAAGACGAATATGATAGGTGGGCCGTGCATGTCAATGGGAGTAGCTAATTATTTCGATTAATTTTGACTTTTTCTTTTTGGTTTAACCTGCCACGTCAGCAAAATCCCAACTCAAACGGATCTGGGGTTGAAAATAGACCGGGATTTGAAAGTACAGAGTGCCAATTCCCGGGATTGGAAGTTTTGGGTTTAATTTCGCTAACTCCTATAAGTTCAAGGTTTAATTTAGACCTTTTCCAAACCTGGAGTGGTAGAGTGGGCGATCGATCTCTGGCATCGTTGAACGTAAGCTGTGATTCCATTTCTTCTGGCTGGTGTCACTAAGTCACTAGTTAAACGGGCCTACTCATCTAAGTAGTTAGAAAGGCAGGGCACACGTGAAGGACATGACCACGAACCTCCCGATCTTCGGTGCGCGACATGAACAGCTAACGTACTAGGAGGATACACAAAGGTTCCATTTGGTTCTCGTGTCATCTCCACGGCGGGCCGGGCTGGCAGGGCGCTCAAAAAGTACTCATGCTTCCTGGTTTTAAACCCCAGCCTAGACTTTTGGATTCAACATAGGGGGCACCCTAGAAGTGGTATACTTCTCGCCTGGCCAGATGGTAGCTAATTAATCGCCGTACCTTCTGATCTGATCTGACTCGCGTTTTTTGTTTATTTCCTGCCAAATCAAAACAAAGTTCTGCTGTACATTTCGGGTGTAGTTCTCCTACACGTCATCGCGATTCATGTCATGATGACTACCGTCTAATTGAAGCGTTTCGTGGGGTACAAGCGATTCCTTTCCATAGCGAAATAAGGAAAAACAATAGATGACCAGCATGGACGAAGCTGTACAAATGTTTTGGACGGGTGTATGTATAGAAACTTGCTAGACCCTCCTATTTGATTTTTAGAAGCAGGGAAAACGTAGGATTGCAGTGCGATCACACTTCATATGAACCAAAGTTTGTTTAATTTCACCACAGGAAAAGCAAAGCAATTCTACAAAAGAGGTATGAGTAGATGTTAGATTTGCTATGAAATCTAGCGCAAAGGATTCCTTAGGGCACGTACAATGGGGTGATATTAGACTTCTCTTACAGCTATCACGTCAGATTTTTGCTTAGTTAGATGAGAGAGAACGCAAAGGAGAAGACCACTTTTCCTTAGCTAAAGCATAATCCCTTATTAGACAAGAAATAGCTACTTTAGCATTGTACCAGGTACCATATATGTCTTTTCCTAGCCAATTAATTTCTTATAAAAAACAATTGATTCGCTTTATTGCAAGGGATGATAATAGGGGATAATGTGCTATACACCAATTATATCTACTGATTTCATTAGATGACTTAAAGGGCTAAGAGAAGGTGTCTTCTCTACCATCGTACATTTCCTTTAAAAAAATAAATGCCCTACAAAAATCAATCCTACAAAAAAGATATAGTGATTCCATTTCTTGGACATTTTGGCGATCATTGTTTCTATTTCCAAGACAGTTTGGCGAGCGCGTACACCATCTCTCGACCCCTTCCCCCAAACATTCCATGGCAAAATCACCATACTTTTTGCATACGTGGTGTGGCATGATTACATGGGGCCAAGGCCTCTTGAATATATCCGCTAATGGCCAAACCATCACACGTCAAGATCTTGCCATGCAACGGTGTACCCATGTGAAGAATTTACGTTTTGGCTCCAAACCCTTGCCCTGTGGCTGGAGTCGAGCAACGTGCGGGGCCTCTGAAGCCGCCTCTGTACCGTCCGTTATCATTCCCGTCTCCATCATCATCCAACTCCCTCCATTTTAAAATATAAGATGTTTTAGTTCATCATTCCCATGCATATATCGAGATACTTTTTAGTATATATATTTACTCCTTTTGCTTTTAACCTACTCCCTTCGTCTAGAAATATAAGATGTCTAGATACAAGTGAATCTATACACTAAAAGATGTCTAGATACACTCACTTCACAAAGCTAAAACATCTTATATTTTCAAACGGAGGGAGTATACACTAAAACATGTTTAGATATATGCATGACAATGATAAGCTAAAACATCTTATATTTTAAAAAGAAGAGAGTACGTACTACTGACCTAGTGGCTTACCGGTGTCGTGCGGCGCTTGGGCCTCAGCAGGGGAGTTACTAGTGACGGAGCCAAAGCAGAGGGAGGTCACATGCTACGCGTGCATTGCACCAGCTTTTGTACCGATGGTTCCGATCTTTTTCCACGGATCTTTAAACATGGCCGGCACGACTCGATGCGGAACGAGATTACCACGGCAGTGAGACCGACGGATCAATCGCAGCCAGCACACGATGACAACCCTCCCCAATTCCCATTATAAGCTGTAGACACTATGGGAGAGTATATTTTTAGTGACACTTTGAAAAAATGCGGCAAAAAATCATTTGAAGTGGCATTTTTATCACAACGCGGCTAAAAATAGCAGCTTTTGTGGCACTTTGGTGGAAATGCAGCTAAAAATATCATTTTAGTGACACTTTGGTAGAAGTACGGCTAAAATAGCATTTTACTGGGACTTTGGTAGAGTGCGGCTAAAATAGCATTTTTTGCGTTACTTTTGAAGTGATGCTAAAAAATACATATTTTTAGTAGCACTTTTTCAAAATACAGCAAAAAAATGCCTATTTTAGTGGCACTTCTACCAAAGTGCCACTAAAAATGCCTATTTTTCTGTTTTCAAATATGTATCTATGTTGTCAGTGCTAACATAAAATTTATGTGTAGTTATTGTACATTGGTATGTAGACTGCACACCCTTGCTTTGGAAAATAGAAGTTCCCTTTGTTTGTGATTGGACGAGCACCTAACTATCCCTTACTTAGTTTAGAAAGAAAATGCTTCACACTCGATTTAGTGCCACAATGTTTATTAGCAACATGATTAAATGTATTGCTTTTTTAAATCTCACTAAACATTTTTAGTGGCACTTTTATTATTTTTAGTATCACTTTATAGTGTCCCTAAATTGAAGCTGTGTTGTAGTGAGAATACCGTGTTCGTACAGTGTCCCGTCACGCTCTTCACATGCCTAGACAAAAAAACCACCGCTGTACAAACGTGATTGTACTGCATCTTTTCTTATTCTTGGTTGACCACCCTTGCTGCAAACGAGTCAAGTTCGATCGAATTCAAGCTAGGCTCGGCTCACATCATACGTAAATTCAAGCCAACTGAGACCGAGTCAAGAGTTGCAAAATTTGAAAGCAGATCAAATAATACTAACTTGTAATGGTCTCTAGACGAAAGCATGGGGTAAAGAGTAATTAACATTGATTAGCTGCACGCATGCACGTAGCATTGTTATTGCGGTTCAATTTACAATCATGGGAGAACCGTTTGGTATTTTCTTGGTTTCATTTGGCCTCTATTAGAAAACTACAAGATGTGTCGAGGAAGAAGAAAGAGTTTGAAAACCCCAAAGATTTACTTGTTCAAGAAGTACTTCCTCCGATTGGAGTAGGATATCGAAGACGCAAGGCGCGCCGTTGTCCCGCTATAGGCCAGCAGGGCGGGTGGCAACCTGCTGCTTTCATCGGCATGGTTCTCGTCCACCGGGGCTGCCCCCGTCCGCCCACTTGGTTCCACATCTCGGCGTTGCGAGGCCACACTGATGTCCCAACTCGCGAGGTCGATGACGGTGCTGCAGTATGTAGATGATGGTGTTACCTTAGGCCGACGGTGATGCTACCTTAGGCTGACCTCGGTGCTCCATCTGTTGACGACATTGCTCCATCTCTCGTGCAGGTGCTATAAACGGCAGCAGAGGGCGATGCTACCAACGATGGTCAGGTTGCGTCCAACGTTTCTCTATGAACCTACTAGCTGGATCAGGTTTTGGGGATTTTTGTCGAGGCACGGGAATTTTTCTACATTCCAATATTACTTTTGCTACCGTCGGTCTACTATACTGCCAGAAATTATTGCTACAACGTCTCCGACGGCGTCCCCGGTGAAGTCTGTCTTGCTACAATAGCATAATTTTTTTTGCCTCCGGTGATGTTGAATAACGGCAAGACTAAAGAAAAGCAAAAGGAGTAGAGTAGTTCCGGCCGGGATTGCTATCCGACTGTCGACATAGGATGATAGGAAGACGACCCGACGCGGAAGAGAGACAGTCTCGTCCTGCATGGCCACGTCTCCATCGCCCGTGCTCGATCCAGCCCACCCACACAGCTGTCCCGCCCGCCAGAAATCATCACGACGATCGCCGGCAGCCGGAGCCGTGGCCAACCATCCGGAAAGATTCCAGGCTGCCAGCAGCCCGCTGCCGCGTCCCTCCGCCTCCATTAATTCCGGCCGGTATGAACCGGGAGGCGAGCGCGACAATGGCGGTAGGCCACTACTACAGCCGTAGCGGTCTCGTAATTGTACGTTACTGCATGCACCAGTTGGCTATACGCCAGCGCCTCATTTTGCAGGGCCCTCGCGAAACCGAAAAACTTAGCCTGCATCCCTACCGTACCATTCCGGGAAAGCAACGGCGGTTGTGCGCCAGCTCGGCCCAGCACAGCATGCAGCTCAGCACCTAGCCGATGCTCGCGTGCGCGCACTCCCGCTCTCCGGTGAGATTCTGCCCGTACACGTCGCCCTCTTCTTCTCCGGTAAAAATGGATAGTGGTATTCCCTCCGTTTAAAAATATAATATGTTTTAGCTTTGTGAAGCCAGTGTATCTAGACATCTTTCAGTGTATAGATTCGAGTGAACCTATACACTAAAAGGTGTCTAGATACATTGAATTTACAAAGTTAAAACATCTTATATTTTCAAATGGAGGGAGTAGGTGAAAACGAGGGAGTGTTCTTCTTTCTTCATTGTGGCCTCTCTCTCTGGAAGCTTCCCATGATGGTGCTCTGCTGTAGCACCGGACGATCGCCGGCGTCATCCTCTGCGAAGCTATCGAGGAGGTGGTTCGACGGAGGTCTCGAGGCACGCGTGGCTCCCCTGGTGCTGCAGCTGCGTGTTGTGGCGTTACTCTCCTTTGACTCGCCATGGAGGCGAGGAAGGTGGCAGAAAATTGCAGGCGACCTATGGTAGTGGAGGACGATGGGGAAATTTCGACACCGAGCACATCAACGCGGTCGGCATCTTCGCCGCTGCCATCCATTGCCGAAATGGCGACATATCTTCAACCTCCGATGCGGAGCCCCGCTCTCGATCCGGTCATGGGAGCTCGAAGTCTTCACACCTCGAAGTGATTTGTTCCCCGTCGTGCGTTAGCGGACCATGGCCGAGATGCGTCGCCGGAAGGGGGCTCCCGAGCTGCTGACCCCTGCTCCTCGGCGGCGACGACTCGAGGACGCTGGCGAGAGGTGGTGGAGGTGTCCCGGGACTCGATTGCAAGTTATCTTTTAGTTCCAGGGTGCACTTTCTAAATTTTATGGCTTTATCTACAGATAGAAGATTTCCTAGGGCTACAGATGAAAAGGCTGTAACTTTACTCTGTACCTGCCACGTTTAATGCAATGAATTCTGGGGCCTTCCGGCCCCTTCCCCTGTGCAAAAAAAAAGTCATTAGTCAAACGACTTTAGGTAGAAAGGGAGGGCGCACGTGAAGGATATGATGCGAGACTGTGGAAAAGGGTGAGGCTCCGTTTGGCTTCAAAGTAATTTTAAAGTATTCTGTGAATACTTTGGTCTCTAGAAAAAATGAAGTATCAAATACTTTAAAGCGTTTGGATCTAGTAAATACTTCAGTTTTAAAAACTAAAGTATCCTCTAAAACTTCATTTTTTGGCCTAATTAGAGACTTCAGTCCTGACCTCTTTTTTCCTAAAATGAAGTATTCTCCAAAACTGAAGTATATGTTGTCCATGCATGTGAATACTATGGTTTTAGAATACTTCCTTTTTTAATAAACTTTGCTTCCAAACTAGGCCTGAGTGATCTGTGCTGCTTGCACCACGAATCTCCCCATCTTCGGTGCGTGACTTGAACAGCTAAATGTAGGATATACAAAGGTTAGGTTCGTTCTCGTGTCAGCTCCACGGCGCGCCGGCCGGGCGCCTCCGAAAAATAAGGATATCTCATCTCATGCTTCCTGACCCGAGGCTATACTTAGATTCAACCAAGGGCAGGGGCCAAACTATACTTGGCTGGTGACTGCTGGTGGTACTTGCTCGATCTGACTTGCGACTTTTCTTCATTTCCTGCCAAAAAAAAAATTTGCTGTATATTACGAGTGTAGTTCTCCTACGCCATCGTTTTATGTCATGATTACCATCCGATTGAAGCGTTTTCGTGAGGTACAAGGTATTCCTTTCCATGGAGAAATAAGGAAAAAACAATCATGACCAGCATGTATATATACTGGATGGGCACGAAACTGCACAAAAGTTTTGGACGGGCGTATAGGAAACACGAGGGGCCTATTTGATTACTAGAACATGAAAAATGTAGGATTGCAATGACCCAGTTCATACAAACCACAGTTTGCTTAATTTCACCAGGAAAAGCAAAAGAATTATTAAAAAAAGAGGTATAAGTGGATGTTAGATTTGCTATGAAATCTAGCGCAACAGATTTCTTATAAAAAAATCCTATGAAAATCAATCTTACAAACCAAACAGTCATAGGAAAATTACAAGTTGGTGGTAGTCGTGATATATGAAGGGAATGATCGCACATTGGCGTACATTTTTGTACATGTTGGTGGTAGTCGTGATATATGAGTAGTGCTTTCTAACGGCCCTTTAGCGATGAATTTAATCAAAACCAAGTCCAAAAAAGTATTCACCCCATAACTCACTAATCTGCTCGGCTCTTTTTTTCTCCACGTCGTGGAGCGCAGCTGTAGATCGACATTGTCAATGGCGATAGAGCGGTTTCCTCGGTGGCACGACCTATGCATGTGGACCATGGCCCAATCCCCCTTTTGTTGTGATTTTGCTACAACATCTCTATGGAGTGGAACATTTCTATGTGTTTTTAGTAATGATCACTAGTTTTTTGCCCAAATATAGTTAGAAACTGGCCAATTCTATTGTACCATGCCAATGGAAGTGTAAAAAAAGCTTTCCCCCTTATTTCTGAAATGCAAGTAAGCGATCATCGACCCTATTCAACTGGTTGAGTAAACCGCTAGTGAAGGTTTTTTTTTTTGCCAAATCTAACCCTTTGGCGTAACTAATGCCTCATGTGACCTCCTAGCAAAAACTATTTCAGAATCTAACCCATGAATTCAACGCAAGCGAGAGTGGGGCCATAGTAGCTGACCTCTGAATTCAATACCAGTGTGAGTGGAGACTTAGTAGCTGACCCCTTAATTCAACGCCAGCTAGGACGCAACCATAGTAGCAGTGAAACTCTATAATTAAGTGTTTATCGCATCTATCATCCTAGATGAGTATGTACTCACCTAGGATGATAGATGCGATAAATACTTAAACAAAGAGTTTTGATAAACACTTAAACATAGAGTTATATTGTACTATGAGCTCTAGTGTTAATATATTAACTTGTTCAACAGAAAAATTCTAGGTGAGTTAGTCTTTCATTGGCAACCGTTAAATTGTTCCCACATCGAGATCACCAGGAGAAAATGTGACGTCACGTTTCCTGGCTCCTGTGACGTGTACAAGAGTATTCCACGATTTCAGCCATCCAACGCTCCGTCCGGAACACAAACGTAGGATGCAGCATGCCGACACGTGGTGTACTTGAAGCACGTGCCATCCAATTAGCTTCACTTGAGCCTGAGAAGCTCAACGCCGAGTTCTCTTCCGACTACGTACCTACTGTTCGTATGAATTGGATGCTTGGAGCAGGCGTTGCCCCGGCAGTAGAAAAAGGATTGCTCCTGCCGAGATTTTCTATCCGACTGTCGACATAGGGAGACGACGCGATGCGGAAGAGAGACAAAACCTCTCCTGAAAACGGCGGTCTCGTCCTGCATGGCCACGTCTCCATCACCACCCATGTCCAAGCAGGCAAGCTCGCGTGCTGGATCCAGCCCACACAGCTGTCCCGCCCGCTTGCCAGAAATCATCACGTCGGTCGACGGCGGCCGGAGCCGTGGCCAACCATCCGGATATATAGATTCCAAGCTGCCAGCACAGCCCGCCGCCGCGTCCCTCCGGCCGGCTCCATTAATTCCGGCCGGAATGAAACGGGACGCGAGCGCGACAATAGCGATATGCAAGCGGCGGTCTCGTAATTGTACAGCCAGCGCCTCGTTACGCACGGCAGCCGAAAAACGTAACGCGAATTGCTACCGTACCGTTCCCGGCCGGAAAGCAACGGCGGTTGCGCTTGCGCCAGCACGGCGGACGTTCACTCCAGTTGTGAGGTTCAGCCCAGCACGGAGCACGGCACAGGTGTGCGTGCAGCTCAGCGCACTCGCCCTATCGTGAGATTCTGCCCGTACACGTCGCCCTCCTTTCCGGTAAAAATGGACAGTGGTAGTAGGTGAAAGCGGGGGAGTATTATTCATCGTGGGCGCAGCCCTTGTCTGATTAGAATCTACAACCTGGAGTATAGTACAAGAGTGGTCATCTCTGACCTTATCATGAACATACTACTAGTGTCTTACTCACGTGTAGGAGCTTTGATTTCCTTTTAGTGTCACAAGTCATCAGTCAAACGACTCTAGGTAGAAAGGGTGGTACACGTGATGATGCGAGACTGGAAAAGGTTCAGTGATCTGTCTTCCAAGCACGCCTTGAACAGCTGATTAAGGTAGGATATACTACATACATACATACAAAGGTTCCGTTCCTTCTCGTGTCAGCTCCACGGCGGCGTTAGTTTTAGGGTCCACATATCTTCAATATACTCCCTCCGTTCAGGAATATAAGATGTTTTAGTTTTGTAAAGTGAGTGTATCTAGATATCTTTTAGTGTATAGATTCGTTCACAAAGCTAAAACATCTTATATTTCTAAACGGAGGGAGTATGTAGGATCAATTGTTACAATTATATTACAATACAATCGAATTGTATGCAACATGTATATGTGGTCGACTCTAACACATCCCTCGATCTGAACTACTACTACGTATAAAATTCAGATTAGACTTAAATCGGTCTAATATTTGTCGTGTGACTAGTTTAGTGAACATATCAGCCAGTTGGACACTAGTAGAGATAAACCTGAAATCAAGATCTCTAGAAGAAACACACTCTCGCACAAAATAGAAATCAGTCTCAATGTAAAACGTACGTGCGTGGAAGACTGGATTAGCCATCACTTATGTGGCTCCTAAATTATCACACCATAAGATGGTGGCTCACTTCTGGGGCACTCTAAGCTCTTTGAGCAATGACTCCACCTAGATACCTTCAGCAGTTCCATTAGCTAATTCTTTATACTCTATCTTAGTACTTGATCTTGAGACTGTAGGCTCCTTCTTGGAACTCCATGACACAAGATTTGGTTCAACGTAAACAACATAGCCACTGGTAGACCGGGGATCATCGACACATCCTGTCCAGTCAGCATCAGTGTAAATACTGACCTTAGTGAATGGGGACTTACGTATGCGCAGCCCCATGTCCAATGTCCCCTTCAAATATCGCGGAATACGCTTGACAGCTTTCCAATGCATATCAGTCGGTTGTGATAGAAACTGACACACCTTGTTGACCGCAAAAGATAGATCAAGACAAGTTACGTTAAATACTGAAATCCGCCAACAATAATGTGATACCGGAAATAATCCTCAGTACCTAATGTTGTACCAGTCTCATGGGCAAGGCGCTCTGTGGTAGCAAGAGGTGTCGACGTAGCTCTACGATTCTCCATACTCACACGATGAAGAAGATCCAGTGCATACTTCTATTGAGTCAGTATCATGTCCCCTAAATTGTAGGAGGCCTCGAGACCTAGAAGAGAGAGATGCAACCAAGTGATCATCTGCAGCAGGAGTAGAGCCAGCAATCACAATATCATCAACGCAGACAAGCATGTAGATTTGAACACCATGCTGAGCAAAGATAAAAAGTGAAGTGTCCTAGTTAATCCTATACGAGGATTTGGGAACATTTTAAAATCTAAGTCTCAAATAGAGGAAACAAATAAGAGGCCCATCCTCCTGGAATCAAGTACTCCCTCCATTCCAAAGAATCCTGAAAAGCTATCAACAACTATATTATTATATAGATATCATGTGAAAATATATATCAATATGTATCTAGCAGTATTAATCTTGTATTGTGCATGTTAGTGATTTATTCTAAAAATTTAGTCAAACTTCACATTGTTTGACTTTAAAAAAAAAAGAAATCCTTATTCATTGAAATGGAGGTAGTAGCAGGTGAGTGAGTTGTAGTACTCCCTCCCACCCATAATACTCTTCGCTAATACAGATATAGCTAGACACATTTTAATGATAAATACATCTGTATTAGCGAAGAGTAATATGGGTTGGAGCACTGGTGGAAAAAAGGCCATTGGTCCCGGTTTGTAAGGCCCATTTGTCCCGGTTGGAGCAACCGGGACTAACAAAGCGAGAGCCTTTAGTCTTGGTTGTTTACGAACCGGGACTAATGGGCCTCCACGTGGCCCGGGGCATGTGCTGCGGTTGGAGGACCTTTGGTCTCGGTTCGTAACACAGACCGGGACTAAAGGTCCGTTCGGAATAAAATTTCTATTTTCTTTTTCTTTATTTCTCTATTTTCTTTATTTCTCTATTTTTCTTTATTTCTCTAATATCTAATCACCTCTATTCTCATGTCAAATTAGATACTTATGGCTCTCACTCCATTCTCATGTCAAATTACATACTTGTGGTCCTCACTTCCCGGTCGGTCACCCATCCTCACACTGCTCCACCCTTAGTATGCTTAACTTCTCCATTCCTTCCATAGTAGCTTCCAAGACTGTGCTCGCAACTTTTTAATATTGGTATGCTACCAATTCTATTAACCTATACACTTTGAAAACATATAATATTACTTTTTTAAATTCCAAATAAATTCACAAAATAAGCAGAAATGATTAAATAATAATAAGCATGAATGAATTCCAAATAATTTTTATACATAATTTAATTATTAATTTTTAATAATTAAAATATTTAAAAAAGGCAAAAAAAAACTTGAAAAATCCAAAATTCGAAAATTAATAGACTTGTTAACCAAACAAGAGGGAGTACATATATATATATATGCATACTCGCACACCACACCACACACACATCTAGCTAGCTAGTAGCTTTCTAGCTTCCAATAACTCCTAGCAATCTCGAAGCCACAGTGAGCGTCTAGAGCGGCATACAACACTTGCTTGCCGCTCAATAGAACTTTGGCCCAACCATATATAAGTTCTTCTTCTTCCTCGTCGCCCTTCCTCTTGTTCTTCTTCCTCTTCTTCTTCTCAAGCTTTGTCCCAATAGTAGCATTGGATAGATCGTATAGACTCGGAATTGGTTTCTTGGTGGAGTTCGGCATAATCACTTGGAGGTCGTACACTGACGGAATTTGAATTCCATATGATTGCAGCATGCGCACGTCATTGTCGATAGCCGCACCGCAGAATCTAATGGTGGGGTCCCCCAAGAAATCCCTGAGCAGCTGTGGCACATGATCGGCCCGACATATTTGGAAGACCAAAACTTCAGACGCCACCAAGAGTTGAAGGACGGCGGCACGCTGATAGAGCCTATCGCGAGGGGTAGTGAACTCGCAGTCCAAGCCCACACATTTGATCAATGCGGCGTCGAGGAACCGCACCAATTAGGAGAGGAGATGATAAAGAAGAAGCTTAATAGAAGGTTCCTTATATACTAAAGAGAGGGAGAAGAAGAAGAGGCTGGCCGCCGGTGTGTGATTAGGTCGCCGGCGAGGTCTCCCAATGCGTCGTCGTTGCAGATTACCGAAGCGAGATGAGTAATGGCCGCAGCGATTTCAAAACGATCGCGGCGATGCGTTAAGTGGCGCGGGAGAGCGGCAGTTCGTTTGAACTGCCCTTTAGTCCCGGCTCGTGGAGTAAACCGAGACTAAAGGGTGCCCTATAGTCCCGGTTTTCGCCACGAGCCGAGACTAAAGGCCCAAAGGCATTTTGTCCCGGTTGGTGGCGTAAATCAGGACCGAAGGGCCCATTTGAACCGGGAGTAATGTCCCCTGGCCCATATTTTCAATTGAACCGAGACTAATGCCCCCTTTAGCTGCGGACCAAACAGTTTGGGACTAATGGGAGCGAATGTAAGCCCTTTTTTTTTACTAGTGCAGAGAGTACTAATTACTCCCTCCGTTTTAAAATATAAGATGTTTTAGCTTTGTGAAGCAAATGTATTTAGACATTTTTTAGTGTGTAGGTTCACTCGAATATACACACTAAAACGTGTTTAAATATATTTGCTTCATAAATCTAAAACATCTTATATTTTAAAACGGAGGGAGTACTAAATATCTTCTCTGTCGAGGGCGTACGTACACCATCTCCTGATGCGTTCGCCCAAACATTCAATGGCGAAAGCACGATCTTTTTGCATACGCGGTGTGACATGATTGCATGGGCCATGGCCCCTTGAATCTATCCGCTAATGGCAAGACCATCACACGTCCATGATCACCCATCCAAATCACGAGATTAGGACGGTAACCGACTGGATAAACGTAAAATTGGGACATGGTTACCGTTTATCCAATGGTTAGGTTAATCTAACCTAAAAAAACAGCCCAATGGGCCAGGTGGATAACCGTAAAACGATACAGGTATATTAGGTTCGATCCCGTCTATACCAAAGGTTAACCATACGCGCCGCCTGCCGCCTCGCTCTTCTTCCCCAATCCCGAATCCCTAGCGCCGCCTCCACCGTGCCGACGAGCCGCCGCCCGCTGGATTGCTCGTCGGCTTCCATCTCCTCCGCAGCTCCATGCGCCGGTGGCCTCCCCAACGGAGACTTCCCCGGCAGGCGGCGTTTCGAGTGTCTCTGTGCTCCTCGGGTGCTAATTCTCTACCGCTCTGGTTCCAGAGAAGTGGCCTGAGCTTCTCCGGCAATCTATTCCGGCGCCGACGATGAAGCTGCCTCACGTAGAAGGCCTGCTTCTCTTGTACTGCCTTTTTAGCCTAAACCATTGTTTCTAGCCTAGGATAGATCTTGATTTTTGTCAAGTTCTCCGGATGATTACAATCAAATAGTGTTTGCTTGGAAAATTCAGATGCGTATACAGTCTGTAGAGATCTGTTTTTTATGTTAGTATGAACAGAAGCAGGATAAATGATTGTGGTACACATCGCTTATGAAATCAGGTAGTCATAATCCCTTTTTATCCAAATGAAATTGAAGACAGCCCTATGGTTGTTTCCAGACGAAGCAGGATCTCTGTTCTAAGAAGAACGGCAGCTATTCTCTAAAGAGCAAAACCAAAATTTATATTTTTGGAAATAATAATTCTCTGAAATTAGGTTTGCCAAGTCCGTTTTGATGGAAATACTACTCAAATTCTTCGTACTATTCCATGACCAGAAACTTTCGCTCCTGGCGTCAGATTATCTAGTTATATTGTGTAAATAACTCATAGAGTCATCTATTTCCTAATCCTCTTTACCACACCTGAAGTTATTTTTTGCCTTAGATGACATTGGCTAGCCATGCTTTGTGAGTATTTGTCATCATTGTTATAATATTAAAATGTTTCAAACCTTAATAACCAATGGTTAACCGTTATATCCGTATTAACCAAATGGTTAACCCTTTTAGTACATTCAGATAAAATGGTTTAATAGGTTAGGGTCCAAAAGATAAATGGTTAACCAAATCCCATCCTTAGATAAACGTACTCACCTAGTGGGATTACCGGTGGCGTGCCGCGCTCGGGCCTCGGCCGGGGAGTTACACTTACACGAGAATACTAGTGACGGAGCCGAAAGCAGATGGAGGTCACATGCTACGCGTGCATTGCACCATCTTTTATACCAATGATGCCAATCTTATTTCCACGGAACCTTAAACATGCCGGCCCGACGGCGAACGAGATTAGCACGGCCGTGAGACCGACGGACCACAGCCAGCGCGCGATGTCAACCATCCCCAGTTGAACTGGGCCAGTTCCATCACCCGTAGAGTACCGTATCCTTACATTGTCCCGTCACACTTTTCACATGCCTAGACAAAAAGAACCATCGGTGAGCCGCTTCTTGTGGGATAGCCGCTATGGTGGTACGGGAGACGAGTGACAGAGGTTGGTTTTTTGCTTAAGGGTTTTTTCAGTTGGGATTGTATTTTTCCTCTTTGGAAGAGGGTCCTTTTTGCAAAAGCAATGATTTTCCTATCTTTTTTGTTTAGTCAGGTCGAAGTTTACATGGCTTGTAACTTGATCTTTATCCTATAATTGAGGCAACTCAGATGGAGTCGACTTTGACCCGAGTTCAGCTATGCTCGGGTCACATCATACACAAATTTAAGCCAACTCGAAACAAGTCGAGTTGTAAAATTTTGAAACAGATGGAATAATACTTAAATTGTAATGGTCTCTAGTCGAAAACTTCAGCTCGTAAGAAGAACAATTAACATTGATTAGCTGCGCATGCACGTACAATCTTCATTGCGGCTCAATTTATAATTATGGAAAAACCCTTGGCATTTTCAGGTCTATGGTTCGGTTTCATTCGACCTGTATTAGAAACTACTCCCTCCGTTTAGAAATATAAGATGTTTTAGCTTTGTGAAGAAGATGTATCTAGACATCTTTTAGTGTATAGGTTCGCTTGAATTTATACACTAAAAGATGTCTAGATACATCTCATTCACAAAATTAAAACATCTTATATTTTCGAACGAAGGGAGTACAAAATTGTGTCTAAGGTAGAACAAAGAGTTTAAAAACGGCCAAAATTTACTTTTCTTTAGATTCTATATTTTATAATCGCTGGAGATAGCTCATATATGTCTATCATGTACTACTCCCTCCTATCGGAGAAGGGTATCGGTGACTTTGTACAAAATCACCGACACTCTTTTCCGATCGCAGTGAATATTTGCTTATATAAATACATATTTTATTGATTATCAAATAAAAACATTGGTTGCATGTAAAAGGACAAAAGATTTCATCCCCAATCATATAGAAGGAATAAATTAATATTCCAGATTTTTAGTTATATTTCGACATATTAGGAGTAAATCAAGCGGGTCGATCTCTAGCCGGTCACGAGCTTTTCTTGCGGTCCTAGACCACCCTCATTAATGTAATTAATTAATTACCAAAAAATGCTGACGCGTTCACTAATCTGCGCCGCTAATCACGGCCACCATGGCTAAAGCCATATGCACCCAAATCTCCGCTTACCAGTATATCCAGACTTGTCTAATCTCCTCCTCCCCCTAATCCCGCCACGTAGCGGTGCGTGCGGAGACGCGAGGTGCGCCGCTGTCCCGCGACAGGCGCCGCTGCCTACAAAAGAAACGCGCCCCAACGCAGGGCGGCGAAAAGGTGCGCCTTTGCCAAGTGCTGTCAGCTTGCTGCTGCTCCGCTCCACGTTGTTCCCGAACCCTCCTCCGTCCCGGGGCCCTAGCTCGGCAACGGCAGCGCGGCCATTAAATTCTTTCCGAGCGATTGCGGAGAGTATAGGATAGGAAGGAGCAGCACGGATCCAGCGCGTCCGTGTGTGGTGTTTCTTGGTCGGCGGCGATGGATCAGGCGCAGCGCAGGAGCAGCCTGAGGTCCTACGGGTCGGCCAGGTCGCTGTCGCGGTCGGACGAGCAGGACCTGCTGTCCGACCCCGGCGAGCGGCGAGAGGTGGTCGTGAAGATCGACGGGAACGGGAACGGGAACGGCCCCGCGCCCTTCTCAATCTCCGGCGCGGACGGCGGCGGGGCGGCGCCGGCGGCGGGGAATGCGAGCTCCAACACCGCCACGTCGACGGCGGGCAGGAAGCTGTCGAGCGCCAGCAGCTCGCCGACCAAGGGGTGGGACGACGGGACCCACGAATTCTGGAAGAACGAGGGCGGCGGGAGAGGCACCGCGCCGCGCCGCGTCGAGGACTTCAGCTTCAAGAACCGGCCCACGCAGCCGCCGCCGTCGTCGCCGCCGCTGTCCCCTTCGCTCGCGCCGACGCAGGCGAGCGCCCCCGCCGCGGCGGCGGCGGATGGCGCCGGCGAGGACCCGCCCACGCGCCTCATCGGGAACTTCCTCCGCAAGCAGGCGGCGTCCGGGGCCGAGCTCTCGCTCGACCTCGACCTGGAGATGGAGGACGACATCGGGAGGTCCTCGCAGCCGTCCTTATCCCGTGAACGGGACGCGCCGCGCGTCTCCTTCAAGGACCGGCACAGCTCCTCCTCATCTTCCTCCGACTCCGACGACGGCGGAAGCGGCCGCCGTAGGCGTGCCGCCGACGACGGCGAGGTGATACGCTGCACCAACACCTCCACCCCGGCCGGAGCGGGCCCGTTGCAGCGGGCCAAGACGCGCTCCCGGCTCATGGACCCGCCGCCGCAGTCGCCCGTGTCGGCCCGTGCCATCGACGAGGAGCAGCGCAAGTCGTCCGCCTTGCGCCCCCCCAAGTCCGGCCAGTTCCCTTCAGGCCGCATGGTCACCGGTAAGTCCGGCCAGTTCCCTTCGGGGCGTAAGACGGGCAAGTCGGGTGCCGTCGGCAAGTCGGGCCCCATGGAGGAGGAGGAGGACGACCCCTTCATAGACGACGACATCCCGGACGACTTCAAGCGTGGGAAGCTGGACACTCTCACCATACTGCAGTGGATCAGCCTGGTGCTCATCATCGGGGCGTTGGTGTGCAGCCTCACGATTAAGAGATTGACCAGTAAGAAGCTCTGGGAGCTCCACCTCTGGAAATGGGAGCTCCTCGTGTTCGTGCTCATCTGTGGCCGTCTCGTCTCTGGGTGGGTCATCCGGGTTGCTGTCTTCTGTGTGGAACGCAACTTCGTGCTGCGGAAGCGTGTGCTCTACTTCGTCTATGGCGTCCGGGGCGCCGTGCAGAACGCTCTCTGGCTCGGCCTGGTTCTCGCTTCTTGGCACTTCCTGTTCGACGAGAACGTCCCGACCAAAACGCTGGTATTGCCCTATGTGACAAAGGTACTCTTCTGCTTGCTCGTCGCCACACTCATCCGCCTTGTCAAGACGCTGCTGCTCAAGGTGCTGGCGTCGTCCTTCCATGTCTCGACATACTTTGATCGGATTCAGGAGGCATTGTTCAACCAGTACGTCATTGAGACGCTCTCTGGACCGCAGCTAGTTGACGAAGACTACGTTCTTGCTGAGGTGCGTGAGCTCCAGCGTGCAGGCGCAACAATCCCGAAAGAGCTCCGTGCCGCCTTGCCAGCCAAGAATCTGTCAGGGCAAAGGAGCATTCGGATCTCGGGTTTAATTTCTAAAGGAGAAGGAAGCAGTCAGCTCTCCAAGGAGAAAAAACAGCGTGAGATTGATGAAGGGATCACCATTGACAAGCTCCATAGGCTCAATCAGAAGAATGTCTCAGCATGGAACATGAAGAGGCTGATGAAGATTGTTCGGTTTGGGACGCTCACCACAATGGATGAGCAGATTCAGCAGGCAACAGGAGACGGGGATGAGTCAGGAACACAGATTCGCAGTGAATATGAGGCGCAAGTGGCTGCCAAGAAGATCTTTAATAATGTAGCGAAGCCTGGATCCAAGTAAGCATTTCTTTGCTATTCTTTTATATGCATCCTTTACCGTTTAGGTATAAGTTACATCGTTTTTTAAATTCCTATTGTCTAGATTCTAGGATCAGATAGACGACTCTTGTTTTCTTTGCTGTAGGATTTTTTAGCTTATGAAGTATAGCAGCCTAACTGTTAGACTTATGTAGTGCATTGCTTTGTTTAATTTTCATTGCAAGGGGGATAATGGATTATAGAAATGAACAAGAATTTTTGTATAAAATGCCCTAACTTTCGATATTCCAAACAATATAATTCAAAGTATAGTGGCAACTTCTCGATTCAAATCCTTGACCGTGAATGAACAAACAATGCAGGTACATATACTTGGCCGACTTGATGCGCTTCATGAGGCAGGAGGAAGCCATCAAAGCTATGCATCTTTTTGAAGGAGCACAGGAGCACTGTAGGGTCAGCAAGAGGTCTCTCAAGAACTGGGTGGTAATGATCTTGTTTTAGTACTATCTATGTTGCATCAAGTATTATCACCGACTTCTGACTTCAATATGCGTTTGCTAACATTCTCATATGGTTTCTTTTGTAGGTGAACGCATTTAGAGAACGGAAAGCTCTTGCTCTGACACTTAATGACACGAAAACTGCAGTGAACAAACTCAACCAGATGGCAAATGTTGTCGTTGGCCTCATAGTGTCTGCTCTGTGGCTTCTTATTCTTGGCATAGCGACGACACATTTCTTTGTCTTCATCAGTTCGCAGCTTCTTGTGGCAGTCTTTGTATTTGGGAATACTATGAAGACAATTTTTGAGGCCATTATTTTCTTATTCGTGATGCATCCTTTCGATGTTGGTGACCGCTGTGAAATCGAAGAAGTGCAGGTAATGAATATCGTCTTCACGCTCCTTGTTAATTTTGAATCGAGTATCACCTTTGCTTTGGTTCACTGAAGTTCAAGACTTATAAATTTCAGGTCGTTGTAGAGGAAATGAATATCATGACAACAGTGTTTCTCCGTTATGATAACCTGAAGATCTATTATCCAAACAGTGTACTGGCCACAAAGCCGATATTTAATTTCTACAGGAGCCCTGATATGGGAGAAGGAATTGACTTTGCTATTCACGTTGCCACACCTGTGGAAAAGCTGGCCCTCATGAAGGAAAGAATATTACGGTGCGTATCTGTGCTTCTATTATCTCGGTTTGATATTCACAGCTGGGCATTATGCTGGGAATTTCCCTCAGTTACTTGTCAGATTCAGTTGTCAGACAGTCGTTGTGGTAGTATTTGCAACTTTCATTTGTAGAGTCGTTTGCTGCTGATCTTGCCACATCGCGCTAACCGATTTTTTCACTCGTGTCTCCAGGTACATCGACTCCAAGAAGGAGCATTGGTACCCCGGCGCGATGGTTGTCCTCCGAGACGTCGATGACACAAACAAGCTGAAAGTATCCATATGGCTCCGGCACACACTCAACTGGCAGGACATGGGGATGAGGTTCGTGAGGAGGGAGCTCGTGCTCCAAGAGATGATCAGAGTCTTGAAGGACCTGGACATCGAGTACCGGATGTTGCCCCTTGATGTGAATATTCGGAACGCTCCTCCTCTTCAGTCCACAAGGATGCCGACGACATGGAATTATTCCTGAAGCAGCTCCCTTGCGGAGAACACCTTGTGAGAGTCGGCAGATACAAGGTAGCACATAGTGGTGAGAGCTGCAAGAGCCCGGTAGTATCTACTAGCAGATAGGCGCATATAGAGTGAACATTGGTGCGGTCGTGTTCTGTAGTATGGGAAACTTTGGTACATTTGATGATAGGCATACAGAGTGAACATTCGAAATGGTTGAAAGAAGTCAGCTGTACAATAGATAGGCATGCCGTTGCCCTGAAATCTGTTTGTCTGAATCTTCTGGTGCTAGAGCTAGACCACAGCTTCGGTCCTGGCATCGACTGCTCATGCCGGGCGGCACGAACGCGACGGGACGGCTTCTTGCGAGGGCGACCGCTGCTGTGAAGTCGCGTTCGTGGGAGACGAGAGGGCTTCTTGCGAGGTGGACTTCGCTGCTGTGTAGTCGCGCTCGTTGGCGTTTGCATCAGGTCGTCTCATCCGTGATGCATCTGATGCAAAAGGCACGGTCCGGCGTGCGCTGTTGTCTTGTGGTGCCAACTGAAGCACCATCGTCCACTGCCTGATTCCTCCTTTGCGTCGTAATCGTTGGAATGGCCGCTGCTGCCATCGTGTGCCAAAGCGGGCGATGCTAAAACTCCAAAATTTCTGTATTGTTTCTGGGTGGTACTTCAGGTCTCGATCATTGTTACGCGGAGTCAATTAGAGTCGAACTAGGCATGTTGGTTAGATTTCTAGCCTAAGCCTAGGTTGTGGCCTGCACGCTGCTCAAAGCACCTTAGGGGTAGGTCCCGAGGAAATGTTTGAATCGAGCGTATCCCCAGAGCCATCCTCGTCTCGAACTTTTTTGAGGACGCGGTGTACGAGCGGATGCAGACGGCGGAGATGGCGCGAGCTCAGGCTGTGCGGCGGGATAATTTCGGTCATCGTCCGCTTACTTCCGGCCCCTTATTTTAGCTCAGCGCTCACCACCGAAATCCAAACCCGCCATTTCCCCCTAATCGAGTCATTTCCCTTCGAGATCCGAAGCATGGCTGGAGCTTGTGCACCGGCAATGACGAGGAGCTCGGCGGCGGCTTTCGCCGGCGTCCCTTCTCCTTCTTCGCCGACCTCTGTTCCGGTGGATTCTCTTCTGGTGGCGGTAAGAACTCTAAAATCCTGGTTGTGGTAGATGTGTAATCAGGGTGAAAATTCATAGATCTATCCGTAGATGTCTTAGATCTAGTTCGCACATGCTTGGATTAGATAGTACCATAGTCGATTTATGCATCATAGTCGATTTAGTAGTGGATTTGCATGTTCTGTAGTCATGCCTTCCACTCCATCGAGCATTGCCACGGTGGTGCTGCCTTCCACCCCGTGGTGAGCAAGCTTAAAAATCTTCCAGGGGTGACATTTGATAGCGCTAGTTGTGCGATTGTGGTGGACAAAGAGGAGTTCAAGCATCACCTCATGGTGAGCTTTGCATATCACTTTTTTGTTCAATATATTCAAACTACTATGGTTCACTCAACTAACCCAATGTCTTGTCATGGCTAGAAATTCTTGAAGGACAACGAGTTGATAAACAAGCCCATCATCAACTACCGCCAGATGAAGCTCATCTTCGATCGTCCAGCTGTGGTCAATTGAAAGAAGGTGTACTCTACCTCCAACCTGATTGCAGCGATCAACCACCTTGCAGACAACAAGGCCGACGGTACTACCTTCACTCGCATGACACCGGCAGACAGGAAGATCTGGCTCAGGACGTAGCTGCGCGAGCACCATGCTTAGTTCACCTGTCCTATGTTGCTGCTATGTTTGCTTTGCTTGCCTAATATTCATTCTACTAGCTAGGAACTGATAAAAACTTCATATCAGACCTGTAATATTTTGGAAGGTGGTACACATACCTCTCCGCTTATGAACTTGTGATGCATCATGAGGTATATGTTTTTGGGGTAGCTCGTGATGCATCTGTAACCATAATGAACTGTTAGTTTAACTCCAAGGTCGTTCAGCTTTATTAGTGTGCTATGTGCTGGGTATGTTCACCTCTTGAAGAAAGAAGTTACCAGATCGCTGGGCTATGTTACAACCAAACAGCATGAGCGTTGCATGAAATGGTTCACTCTAATCAACCAAACACTTCAGTCACCGTTACCTCTCTTGTGCAAAACACTATCTCGTGGACAACTAAATGAGATGCCAAAAGTGGATTCATAATGCGATCCTAGCCCCCAAGCGCCTGTGTCCCGGGAGCCCAAAAAAAATGTAGGCAACCGCGCCCCAAGTGATCCGTACCCTCCGGAATTGATTTGAGAATCAGAGCAGCTTTATCAGCTCCTTACAAATTACAGGCTTCTTAATGTATGTGTAAGATGAACTCCATTCCAATTTCGCAATTCACATCAATATAGTTCAAAATATTCACGTTTCAACATTACACAATTGCAGAAAACATTTTTAATCCATATTTTCATATCCAAACATATATATGGTCAAACACAAAAAATGCTCCAAATAAAGCATGAGCAAGCACCACCAAACTATCACCAATGTAGAGGACCCCGATGCTCAACGAGATCTTCAATCTCCAAACCCTCCTTGGCACCTCAAGAAATCTGCGTTCCTAGGAGGTCTGGTAGTTGTAACAATAGTCATACTTAGTCCAACCCGAGTTTGCAACACATTAAAAACTCACTCAATATCTTTCCAGCAAGGCTTCTTGAGCATTGGCAAAGTAGATTCTCTTCTAATTAGCCTCTGTTCCTAAATATAAAATGTTTTGAAAGTCAAGATTTGGACTCCCAAAACGTCTTATGTTTAGGAACAAAGGAGTAGGATAAATGCCA
This sequence comes from Dactylis glomerata, assembly GCA_007115705.1. Taxonomy (NCBI): domain Eukaryota; kingdom Viridiplantae; phylum Streptophyta; class Magnoliopsida; order Poales; family Poaceae; genus Dactylis; species Dactylis glomerata. The sequence continues at coordinate 2,703,714 of QXEO01000460.1, read as the reverse complement.
GTGCCTCATATGATAAATCATGGCCCATTTACTGTGAAGTTACATCCCGGGGCATCACCATTTGCTAGCCAACTAAAACGAAATCTCTAGACATTGGTGTCATTGTAAAAGACAAGCATCCCAAAGTAGCAATCCCAAAAGTCAACAGATACGACCACTTCAACAATGAACGTATGATAGTTGAATCAGGACATGACATGTTGTAGAGCAATTCATCTTCCATCTCTAGTTCATGCAGACAATGCTCCCAAGCATTCTTCCGCCTCACCCATGCAAAAATCTTTCATGTGTCCTAGCCAATGGGTGCCCTCAGATATTCGGCTCTAAATATCTTGATCACAGTCTCTGCAACTTTCGTCAAGTCTCTTGTAATGCGAAGGAGCTCATCGGTTTAACCAACAAAAATACCATATGTGATGACTCGCATTGCCCCTGATACCTTCAGGGCTTCAGGGAAGCACTAAACAGAAGCTTTCTGGCTGCAATCTTCAGCCGTGTGAAGTACATCTCATTAGCTTCCGTAGCATTGGCAATGCACACAGAGAGCTCCCTTGACATTCAGGAGGAGGTATATGTGGTTCTCCACAAGGTAGTCAAGATGAGTTGTGCATGTCTGGCCCTTTGTTCTAGGGAATCTTCTCACACCGCGGTTCCGACCCTAGACACTACATTTTCTTGTTTCCCTCTATTTCTCATTGAGCTAACATCAACGCTATATTTCTCATTGAGCTAACATCAACGCTATCTCCTCCAAGTCATGTCTTCGAACAAATCATCACCAGAATCATCTGAAGACGACGAATCCTCAAAATACTCCTCCACAATCATGCTCATCAACACGAGTTGTGAATTCAATGCCATCTTGAAGTTGTATACCTGTCAAGTTGTCATCTAAAATACACAAATTTGATCCAAAATTACCTCTCGGGTATTGCGCCAAACACCTTGAGAATGTGCTGCTAATCGAATCAGCGAGAGATGTTGTAGGACCGTCGACCATAGGAGGAGGGTGAAGAGGCTGAGTACAACCTCACGGTTCTCCAGTCTGGCTGGCAGCAGTGGTAGCTGGCAGCTTGAGCGGTACCAAGCTCGGTCGAGTGGTACGTCGGTGCCGGACGCCAAGTTGGCAGCAGCAGCGGATTGGCATGGGACCATGGCACAATTGAGTGAGATATGGGTGGCAGAGGATCAACTGCCTCGTGAAATGTCCCTAGCGCCAAAATTGAGAGGATAGAGGGGCCTCTACATGTCTGCCTCCTGACTCTAGATATAAAGGCTAGGCGTGAGTTATTTACATGGTCATCTAAAAAAATTCTGGATCGAGGGTCACTTTGTGAATCTATTAGAGTGGATCTTTCTCTATCGTGAGAACTTTTACATAGAGTAAAGTCCATTTTAAATCTTCAACTCTAGAGGTTAGCTAAATCAAACCCTGAACTTTGAATCCTGGAAGTTAGCATTTTGAACTTCTAAGTCCCGACCAATCTCAACCCTAGACATGTTTGGTTCAAGCAGCCCATCTACTCCTACATCACTTGTTGCACCACCAGCTGCACCAGTTCAAGCAGCACCGCAGCAGCGCCAACGACCTAGAGGACGTGGAGTGCTCGTAGGGGCGCCATCTACTTCACCTCCATACCTGCAGCGAGATGAGCTCCCTAGCCAATGTCACCTCTATTTCTCTGTTTTATTTACAGTACCTCTGTTTCTCTGCTTGTAGAAAGAGATGAATTGGGGTAGAAGATAAAATTGACAGGTGGGCCAGATTAGTCAATGACAATAGCAAATTATTCCATTTAGGAGTTATACTTTTTGGTACTGAAAACAGGTCAAAGATCCAGGAAAGACCGATAAGTTTGTTGTGCTAACTTTCAGGATTCAAGGTTCGATTTAACTAACGTCTACAAGTTTAAGGTTGAAAATGGACTTTACTCTTTTACATAGGCTGGGAAGGTTTAGAGGATATGCCAGCGTTGCTCTCAGCCGGTTGAAGCTTGTTTTCTCATTTTGGCAGTGGCTACAAACAGTAAAGCATTTTCATGCTTATGCTGGAAATGTTTTACCGTGATGGGACATTTCGCAAAGATCCAAACTACACGCAAGCACACGAAACAATTTTTTGACAGCTCACAGCAGAGTTATGTTTTACCATGATGAGAAATTCCACACAAATTCAAACAACAAATAAGCAGGGACAACAAATTCGTGACAAATGAACCATGCAGTCTGAACAATACTATGGTTTTGCTAATTCTAAGTCCGCCGAAAATTAACTAAATGCAGTCTACCCTGTAGCCGTTGGATTTGTGTCACAATTCGTGCGAACTGGGAGTTGCACTTGCACGTGGATTGCCAATTGGATTTTTTCAGTTTTTCTAGTTGCACATGAGTTGCAACTGAGTAAAATGTCCATGTGGTACAAAATAATTGTTCACACAATATAAATAATTATTTACGAGGTTCAAAAAAATGCTAATGTATCATAAAACATGAGGTGAGAGATTTAACCATCTCAGTCGACTGAGCTCTAGGCTGGCCCATAGTATTCCCTCATAATGCAGAAACAAAATTATTGGTAATTTAGCAATAAGGGTTTCAGTTGATCACATCTTATTTCAAGAAGTTGCTAAGTTTTGAACATAAACATCAACCACACACCTAATGGTCTAAACACATATACTACAAATTCAGAGTTCGAATACTCTAGATGTCACCTGCTCCGATGTTCGTCCGTCCACGCTTAAGGGCTTGCAGCTGCATCCTGGAGCTCAAACCCCCTCTCCACGGCGTAGTCCACGAAGCTGTACAAGGGCAGCACCCGATCACCATATTTATCGCCGAACCTGTCCGCCTCCGTCTTGGCCTGCGCCTTGAGCTCCTCCACGATGCCAAGCGCACGGTCCATGCCCAGCGCGCGCAGGACGCTGGCGTTGCTCCTCATCTTGCCGTTTCCCGACGCGCTCCTTATGTCGTCGACGAGCTCGTAGAGGACGCCGATGGTGCGGCCATATCGCCGCAACGCGGCCTCCTCGTCGGGGCCCGCGCCGCCGAGCATAGCGCCACAGGCGGCAGAGCACTCCGCCATCTCGCCGAACTTCTTGGTCAGGACCTGCATCACCTCGGCCTCGCCGAGGGCAGTGGCACCCGCAAGGTCCAGGAACTGGCCGGCGGCCATGCCGGTGGATCCCACGGTGCGCGCGAGCTCCGCGAGGACGCGGAGGAGGACGGCGTGAGGCACGGGGTCCGGGGAGGGGGTGTGGGAGATGACGTGGGTGTAGGCGAGGGGGAAGAGCGCGTCGCCCGCGAGGACGGCCATGTCGGTGCCGTAGGCGGCGTGGGTGGACGGGCGGCCGCGGCGGGTGGGGGCGGCGTCAAAGCACGGCAAGTCGTCGTGCACTAACGACGCTGCGTGGAGCATCTCGAGCGCGGCGGCGGTAGGGAGCGCCGCGGCGCGCGGCGCGCCGAGGAGCTCGCAGGCGGCGACGCAGAGCACGGGGGGCGCGCGCTTGGCGGCGCCCTCCTTGCCGGCACCGGGGAGGACGGCGTGGCGCATGGCGTTGTGGATGCTCTCCGGCGGGCGGATGGGCATCGCGGCATCGAGCTCGCCCTCGACCTCCGAGATCAGCGAGGTCCAGTAGCGGCGCAGGTCAAAGGAAGGGGATGCGGTGGCGGCGGCAGCGGCCGAGGCCCGGATCGGGAGGAAGCGGCTCGATTTGGAGGTGGGGGGCAGTTTCGGGAGGGGGAGGCAGACGAAGAGCGACGAGAGAGCCATGGCGACGGAGAAGTGGAGATTTCTGGGTTCGGATGTGGTTTCTTGGATTTCAGGAGTGACCAGACCAAGTGAGGTGTTGGGTTTAGATATTGGTCTGCTATTCCCTTGTGCTAATAATCCGCTATCACAGTGGGATGCCCATTATCAGACCGTGCAGTGTTGTCATTTAACAAGTACACATCTCTAAATTGTTTGAGCACAATCAACATCAGACTATCAATGGGTGTTCTGCACGAGTTGAATAATATTGGCGTCGCTAGCAACATTAAGGGAACCACAATGTAGCAGAGATCACAGTCAAATAGATTGCAAATTTGCTAACAGTGGTATAGCCAAATTATTCCCTTTTAACTTGTAATTTAGAGTCTTATCTTCTGAAATGTATTGAACTTCCTTATTACTCAAAGGGAGCAAAAGAGAAACCAGATTTATAAAGTTAGCTGACGTTCCAACTCCGGTTCTAGGCGCAATGGAGTGGGAACCGCACGATTTTTGAACCGACGGACGGATGGCAACTTCCTCGTAATCGTAATGCCACATGGCGAGTTACCAGTGGTCTGTGCATTAATATGTTGTGCACGATTAGGATCCAAGAGAATACCAAGTAAAAAAGAGAAATATGGTTGCTAGCCAAAAGAGTAAACTTCACCATCGATTCCTTGCTCTAGCTAGTTGTCCTCCCGCTCGTCGCACTTTCTCTATCCACCATTGTCTCGGTCAAGTCTAGATGGTGACGCTCAATCGGGTCATTTATCTAAGCTCAGGTACATCGGTATTTATCCGTCCGACAATGGATGAGCCACATGGCAAGAATCCAATTGTGGCCTTGTGAGTTGTGATCATCGATTCTTTCTACCTCCTTTGTGTATTATTCGTCTTCCCTCGACCTGACACATCTGGATGGTTGAGTTGTTAGCTCATTAAGACCAATGAGCAAATATTCATTGTCTAGATATATCGATGGAAGAAATAATTGGTTTTGCTATCACTTGCAAAAAAACAAATTGGAACAATGTGAAAAAGGTTTGGTTGATGCCTTTTGGTGAAGGATCAAACTAATCTTGAACTGATGTGCGATTCTTAAAATCAATTGTAATTTGTTCGTCGTTTGCATTCCTTGTTGGCTAACACCAACTTGACACACACCAAGAACTATACTACTTAGTTCTAGCAGTAAACAAGACAAGGCGAAGCCTTCCGGTTCATGGCCATCGCTAGCTTGTTATTAACTTGTTCCATGCAGAGGTGTTTGAGCTAATCCCCAAGCGGTGAAACACGATGAGATAAGCCCGAATAGCTATTTTTCATGGCGAGACTGATGGAAATCCAATGGACACATTAATGGTTGAGAACTTGAGATGGGGTTGAAATAATGATGATGCCAGAGACAATATCGTACATTTGGTTGCTAGTTTTGTATTTCTCGGACAAATTAGAAAGTTGAAAATTTTGGGCTTTACCATCATTAGGAGAACCTTATAGGAATTCTCAGTAGCCAAATGCGCTGCTGGGACTAGTCACAATGGGGAGTATCATGCATATGACACTAGTTTATGATACTACTACTACAATGCATAGTATCATAAAGTAGTACTCCCTCCATCCCGGTTTTAAGGGCACAATTTGCAAATCATGCAATTCAAAAAATGCTCCCACCTCCCTCATAATTGTAATGCCACATGGCGAGTTACCAGTGGTTTGTGCATTAATATGTTCTGCGCGATTAGGATCCAAGAGAATACCAAGTAAAAAAGAGAAATATGGTTGCTAGCCAAAAGAGTAAACTTCACCATTGATTCCTTGCTCTAGCTAGTTGTCCTCCCGTTCGTCGCACTTTCTCTATCCACCATTGTCTCGGTCAAGTCTAGATGGTGACGCTCAATCGGGTCATTTATCTAAGCTCAGGGACATCGATGTTTATCCGTCTGACAATGGATGAGCCACATGGCAAGAATCCAATTGTGGCCTTATGAGTTGTGATCATCGATTCTTTCTACTCCTTTGTGTATTATTCGTCTTCCCTCGACCTGACACATCTGGATGGTTGAGTTGTTCGCTCATTAAGACCAATGAGCAAATATTCATTGTCTAGATATATCGATGGAAGAAAGAATTGGTTTTGCTACCACTTGCAAAAAAACAAATTGGAACAACGTGAAAAAGGTTTGGTTGATGCCTTTTGGTGAAGGATCAAACTAATCTTGAACTGATGTGCGATTCTTAAAATCAATTGTAATTTGTTCGTCATTTGCATTCCTTGTTGGTTAACACCAACTTGACACACACCAAGAACTATACTACTTAGTTCTAGCAGTAAAAAAGACAAGGCGAAGCCTTCCGGTTCATGGCCATCGTTAGCTTGTTATTGACTTGTTCCATGCAGAGATGTTTGAGCTAATCCCCAAGCGGTGAAACACGATGAGATAAGCCCGAATAGCTATTTTTCATGGCGAGACTGATGGAAATCCAATGGACACACTAATGGTTGAGAACTCAAGATGGGGTTGAAATAATGATGATGCTAGAGACAATATCGTACATTTGGTTGCTAGTTTTGTATTTCTCGGACAAATTAGAAATTTGAAAATTTTGGGCTTTACCATCATTAGGAGAACCTTATAGGAATTCTCAGTAGCCAAATGCGCTGCTGAGACTAGTCACAATGGGGAGTATCATACACTAGTATCATAAAGTAGTACTCCCTCTGATGAGGGAACGACACCTCGGGTACTCATGTTAGCCTACCTGGTTCCTGCCAAGAAAGAAGCCCGCTCGAAGGATACATGAAGCCCGCAAGGCCGAGCACTTCGACTTGGAGTAGAAGGCAAAGACTACTTGTAAACCCTAAATGGCTGCATATATAAAGCCACCAAGGGCATCCCCTAGACAATCTAATCGGGCAGAGATCCCACGCATAGGCTAACACACGCCATCTCTTTTTCGATCATAGCCAGATCCCATCTGCGCACCATTGTAACAGCACCAATTATACAAGCAATACAAGATCAGACAAGCAGGATGTAGGTCTTTACCCTCCGGGGGGGCGAACCTGGGTAAATTCATGTGTACCCCTGTTTCTGTCTGAAGCCGTCGAATCCGCCAAGCGCCCATGCTCTCTCCATGAATCGAAAGCCCTAAACATGGGCATTGACGGGTTAAAACCTCGTCACCCTCTGACAAGGGTATAGATAATAGAGCCCGTTACTTGAGTACCCCTGAGGCCCGTTAAGCTAGGCCCAAGTGTAATCATAATCGAAATACGAGTTCACGCCGTATACCGATGTTGTAATATGTAACGGACCCGACCGGATCCTCAAGACCTGGCCACCTATATATAGGGGCCAGGAGAGGACGGTCAGGGATAGATTGAGAGTAAGCCAAGTTGACCACCATGTTTATTTTCGATACACGCCTTGTTTGACTGATTTTACCTTCGAGTTCATCTGACGCCCTATTCCCTCGATCCTAAGTCCTTCATCTAGGACATTTATCGAGTTAACCCTTGTCAATTGGCGCCGACCGTGGGGACTCTGGGCGTTGGAATCATGAATTTGACGGCTTTTTCGCTTTTAGCCAATAGTAGTCCAGAAGTCGACGAAAACCAGATATCCTTCGGAACCATCGATTTTCAGCCTCATCCGTCAAACTCCACTTCAATATTTGAGAGCATGGATCAAGACATGGACCTGACGATCAGAAGCCTAAACTTTCGCGTCGGATCTTTAGGTTCGATTCGCCTTTCAGATCCGGCGAAACCGGATCCGTTGGCAAGCGAAGCCAAGACAATTGCAATATCTGAATCATCGGTGGGCTCTTCCAGTGAGGCAAACTCGCCGGTCAGCTTTGCAACAGCAGATTTTGCAGGAGGAAAAATCACAGAACTCAACGAAACCATGGAGAATCTCAACTTAGAGCATCAACTCAAAGACCTCATGATCTCCCATGATGACGCTTCAGACAAATCAACAGACACCTGAAAGACAGGACTAGAGCTTCATGAGGATGACGAAACAATCTTCTCAAGCTTCAACAGCAAGTTCGACAACCGGTATCAAGTACTCGCAATTGTAGGAGACAACTCAGAAGAATTCGATGAAAACAACAATCCAGTACTCAACCCAGCAAACATAAACAGAGGAGCAAATCATTTGGCAGAAGGTGAAACTGCAGATTCTCTGGCAAACAGGGAAGAAGTTCGACTATCAGCCGATGAATGGAAGATAATCAAGACAGCCGTAGAACACGGCGTGCCCATACCAGCAGATGCAAGCAAAAATATGCTTTTAGGGTATCATTATGCCCTAAGACAGCAAGCAAAACAACTAGCAAAAGAAAAAATTGAAATACAAAAAACGAAAGATTCAGCCATCACAGCAAGTGCATCTTTTCATAAAGCACGCAGCGACGCGTCATACACGAATAGCAAAAGGCATCATCGGTATGGATCAAGGATGGAAAACCTTGAATACTCAGAAAGGCAAAGCCTCTCCAAAAACCTTGACTCATCCTTCATATCAGTCGATGAGCAAGGCAACATCATACCAAAAACACCAGAAGCAGCACTCGTGGCAGCACAAACGTATCTGTACACAACACGGCCAAGCCCAGGGGACCCAAGGGAACATATGCACCGAGCAGCGCTACAAGGATTAAGGATGGTAGGCAACAAATTGATGGCAAAAGAAGAGGAGGCACATCGCAATAAAGGAACACATAAACCGAGGTCACCACGTTGTCACAACAGTCCTCGGCAAAGGAGTTGTAGTCGACGATCTAGATCACCATCACCAAGGCGACATAAAAGCCCGAAGCATGGAGGAACCTAAAGGTCCAGGACTCCCACCAAAGCATATGACTATGAAGACGATGAAAAAGAGATGGGGGCGTCATGCTTTACTCACAGAGTTCGCACTATACCAGTACCCAAGGGTTTCAAACTATCCCACGACCAACAAAAGTATGATGGATCTCAGGAGCCACAGTCATGGCTCTCAGATTAATTACAGGCAGTACAAATACTAGGAGGAACAAAAGAAACAGCAATGCAAAGTTTGCAATTACACCTCACCGGCGCGGCAAGGTCATGGTTGAGCAAATTAGAAAGAGGAACAATAGGAAGCTGGGAGGAACTCACAAAGCAATTCACAAGTAACTTCAAGTCAACATACAAGCGGCCAGCGTCGATAGAAGAAGTCAAAGCCTATGTATAGCAACGCAATGAGATGCTAAGGTCGTATATTCAAAGGTGGAGCATTATCAAGAACTCCGCAGTCGAAGTTTTAGATGAGAGAGCAATAGATGCCTTCACGCCCGGGTTGCGACGAGGAGACCTAGTCGAAGAAATGGGTAGAATCAAGCCGAAGACAGTATCCGATTGATACGTCTCAAACGTATCTATATTTTTTTGATGCTCCATGCTTGTTTACACACCATTTGCTTTGTGTTCTGTTACACTTTGTGGCATTTTTATGCATTTTCCGGAACTAACCTACTAACGAGATGCCATAGTGTCAGTTCCCTTTTTTTTATGTTTCAAAAAAGCTACACAGGAAATATTCTCGGAATTGGACGAAACAAAAGCCAAACCTGCTATTTTTCCCGAAGGATCACGAAGTCCGAAGATGAGACGGAGGGGGGCCAGAGGCCAGGCTCACCCTAGGGTGGCGCGGCCTGCCCCTGGCCCGCACCACCAGGGGGTGAGACCAGCTGGCCCACCTCCTGACGCTGCCCTTTCGCCTATATATTCCCCTCAACGGGAAAAACCTAAAGGACGGATTGCTTTTCCTCGAAACATACTGCAAGCCGCCACCGTCATCGACGCGAGATCGGGAGGATCTAGGAGCTATTCTCGGCACCATGTCGGAGAGGGGAATCCCTGCCGGAGGCCTTCTCCATCACCATGGTCGCCTCCAGAGTGATGTGTGAGTAGTCTACCTTGGACTACGGGTCCATAGCAGTAACTAGATGGTCGTATCCTCCACCATGTGCTTCATGTTTAGATCTTGTGAGCTGCCCTACATGATCAAGATCATCTTTGTGTAATTCTACATGTTGTGTTTGTTGGGATCCGGTGAGTATTGGTACTATGTCAAGTTGATGTGCTGAATTATTATCTTTATGTTATCTCTATGTTGTTTATGATCTTGCATGCTCTCCGTTGCTAGTAGATACCTTGGCCGAGTAGATGCTAGTGACTCCAAGAAGGAGTATTTATGCTCGATAGTTGGGTTTATGCCTCTAGTAATCTGGGGGAGTGACAGAAACCTCTAAGGTTGTAGATGTGTTGTTGCCACTAGGGAGAAAACAACATTCTTGTGTCCAAGGACATTTGCTTTGTTTACTTTACGCACTTTGCTTAATGCAGTTATCCGTTGTTCACAACTTAATACCCAATGGTTGCTCGAATGACATCCGGAGAGTGGATTATTAGTCATAGATGCAGTTGGATTACGATCTATGTATTTTGTCGTAATGCCCGGAGTGAATCTCATAGTGATCCTCATGACATATGTACGTTATCTTTATTCTATCAATTGCCCAACTGTAATTTGTTTACCCAGCATGTTGTTATTTATCTTATGGAGAGACACCACTAGTGAACTGTGGACCCCAGTCCAATTTCCTTTACATTGCTACACCGTTTTACTTTTACTCGCACTGTTTACTTTCTTGCATACTATTACCTTTTACCACTCGATATGCTCAAACCTTTGTTTACAGCAAACCGGTGAGATTGACAACCTCATCGTAAGTTGGGGCAAAGTTCTTGGTTGTGTTGTGTGCAGGTTCCATGTTGCTACTGGTGCAAAGCAAAGCCCTGGACGAGGCGCCATATAAATTGTCCGGAGCTGTCGCGAAGCTAGCGAGCATCAACCTTCCGAAGTTTGGCTTTCTCCTACTGGTTCGATAAACCTTGGTTTCACAACTGAGGGAAGACTTGCTGCTTTGCTCATCATACCTTCCTCTTGGGGTTCCCAACGGGGTGTTATCTACACGCCATCAAGCAATTTTTCTGGCGCCGTTGCCGAGGAGAAAGAAGATTTCTGTAAGGGGAGTCTCTCACGCTCAATCTTTTACTTTGTTATTGTTTTGCTTAATTTAATTTTTGCTTGCATCATTTTATCAAAAATACAAAAAAAAATAGTTCCTTTATAGTTGTTACTTTTACTTTCTTGCTTTTAGTTTGCTAGAATGAGTAATCCTGAAGTTGAGGTTCGTACTTTTAAGCAACAGGGGGGAAAGAGTTTGAAAGATGCTTGGTACCGAATTAGCAATGCTCATCATAGGTGTACAAAGGAGCATTCTACCATGATCCTCCTTAGAAATTTTTATGTTGGTATACCTAGTTGGAATAGGTACATTCTTGATACTCTTGCAGGAGGTAATTTTCTGGGTACTCCCGCTTTGGAAGCATGCACTTTAATTGAAAGTTTAGTGGGAGTACCACCTATCCATGTTGTTAAAACTGAGGTCACTTTGGATGAAGTTTTAGAAAAACTTAGCTAATTAGAAAAAAGTTTGCCAAATATCCTTGATAACGCTAGCCAGGTCAATGAATCGATAGAAAGTATCGGGAAGACAATCACCATTTTAGAGGCTAGTACTACTCTTGATAGTCAAAACCTTAGGATTGGTAAACTAGAGGAGTCTATGAAAACTTTAAGTTTGATTTTCTCTTCTCTTAAACTTAAGAAGGAGAAAGCTTTTATTGGAAAAGAGCAAATATTTATGTATGTTCCCAAGGTGTCTGTGCCTAAACCGCAACATGTTTTTAAGATTGGTAAGACTTTTAGTTTAACTAAGAGTGACTTGCAGGTTAAATCATCTTCGGGAACTTCTAAAGTGCCTAGTGTGGTAAGTGGTGCTCTTGAGGAAACAGTTGATCTTAATGCCTCATTTGATAATACTTGATTTCCACCTTTCTGCGCCTAGCTCAAAGGCGTTAAAGAAAAGCACTCTTGGGAGATAACCCAATATTTTATTTTCAGTACTTTTTATTTTATTTGTACTGTAATGACCTCTCCTTATCATTTTTATTTCGTTGTTGTGCCAAGAAGAACCTCTAATTTGAGGGAGGCAAGATTTGGGGAAGTTGCTGTCCTAAAACAGATTTCTGCGCTGCACCGTAAAAATTCGTGAAAATTCTCAGAATATCTTTTTGATCTGAAATTTCTTGTGCATATGCCCCAGGTTATATCCAAACTTTCATTAGTTTTGCACTTTTCGATTTGAGCAACAAAAGATCCTCAAAAAAATCGACCTTTGTCAGCTGTTCTGTTTTGACAGATTTCTACCACTATTTGTGTTTGCCTCTTGATCGCTTTCTTTTTGAGTTCTTTTGATCACGGAACTTTTGAGGAAGTTGCTACAGTAGTATATGCTTTATATGTGGTGTTTTGAGTTTGAAACTAAACCAAAAAAGGGTTGATTTACTATTATGTTTATGCTAACGTTGCTAATAGAATTGTGTGAAGTTTTGTATGAAGGAAGTTTTCAAGTGTAGAGAATGGAGAGTGATGAGATGAGATGAAGTATGGACAAAAGCTCATGCTTGGGGATGCCCATGTCACCCCAATAAATATCCAAGAGGTACAAGCGTCAAAGCTTGGGGATGCCCCCGAGGCACCCCTTCTTCATCGGTAAAGATCAGGTTACCTTTCAACACACTATATTTTTATTGCTTTATATTCTATGCGTTTTTCTTGGAGCGTCTTTAATTTTGCTTTCAGTTTTCTTTTGTTTTATTTGCTGCAATAAATGGTTGGACCCCAACAAATTTCTTTTGAAGGAGATGTACTTCGTTTTTCATTTGCCAAGAACACTCTATTTTTCACTCTTATCGTTCAACGAGTGTTCTCTTTTCTAGAATTGCATTTAGCTTTTGTTTTTCGCCTTGATTTTTGTTCAGATATTGCTTTATCTTTGCATCAAGGTGTATTTAGACTACTGGTCTATGTTGGTTTTCATCAAAAGAGTTGTTTCAAAAAGGTTTGAATGGTGTTGGAAAAGAGAAAAAGGTTTCATGCAAAAAGTGGTACAAAAAGGAGCTTGTTTAGACTGCGGCTTAGACTTTTGCATGCCATGCTTGATGTTGTTTTGATAGTATGCTTAGTAGTTTTTGCTATAGCATGACTTGTCTCAAATGACTGAGATTTCTTAATGAGCCTTTGAAAAAAAATCATGCGTTGTTTTTATTATATGGAAGCATTTATTTGGTTTTCTGCTTGATGCTTTATTTTGGTTGACTTGGCGCATGCTTACAACATGTTTGACTCTTACAAAGTTGCCATTAGCCTCTATGATCATTTGGCTTTTGACTTGTGATACCACTTTATGCTTCGGTTAATGATGTTTTGTCGCTATGCATGATTATGGCCGTTATTGCTCTCTTAGTTGGTCGCTCCCAGTCTTTTGCTAGCCTCCATTTTGTACTGAGAGGGAATACTTCTCGTGCATCCAACTCCCAAAAACCAAGTTTTCCAATGTGTCCACCATATCTACCTATTAGCAATTTGCTATTCCAAGTACATTTGACTTGCTTTTATCTATCCTTCAAATTAAAATCTTTTTGGTGTTATGTGAAAATTAGTCAGTAAAGCTCTCACGAACCTAACGGTACACTTTACTTTTCTCGCTTTTAAATTTTTGACATTGTGGCTCTCTTATGTTGATGTTATGCTTGCAAGTTGTAAGTTGGAAATTAGCCCAACCATGTCATCATGGGGCAAGCTTTCAACATTGCACTTTCTCTCATTTGAGTTGATATCGTGATCTTTTGTTTATGGATACTCGCGATGTGAAATAAGTTGGAATCTTGCGAGATCATGAAGTTTGTATATGTGTTAGAGAAACGCCTGGACCACTAATCTAAGCCATGCATCATTCATGGTGAAATTTTACAGCATGCCCATAGTGGACATTCGACGATGCATCTCACAATAAAAAGCTATACCAATGGTAAATAAAAGAGATGCCAAGGTGTTCATTGTCTGTTTGTCTTGTCATTTTGATGTGGGCTTGTTCCATGTCATCGGGCAGGAGGTACCCCGTTGGCGGTTCTCGATAATACGTGTATGCTTACAATGACAAGAGCTTGCTTGGGACCTAAGTCGAGTAGCATGAGGTTTGGGTATTCGTACTTCATGGGACACGAGGTTTTCAACTTATGATTTGTTAAGCATATGCTTCGTAATTGTACTCGCATTAACTTTAACCATTCAAGATGCCTATGATGGGGGCAATGAGAGCTCAAAGCTAGTAAGTATCATAATTTTTGAAGGTTTATAAAACTTGCAATCCCTGCTTCCCTCTGCGAAGGGCCTTTCTTTTACTTTTATGTTGAGTCTCCACCTTCTACCTTTATGCACCGTCTAAGAGAGCATAGTTGCCATTCTGAGTTTAATGTGCATTGTCCCAAAGTTTATCATTGATTGATTCATGATTATGGTTTTGCTTTTTCTTAAATTATTTGTATCTAGCCGCCCTCTTAAACTTGAAGGTGTCCTATGCATTTATGTTTTGCTATTCCATGAAGGACAAGCTCAAAACCACTTTGATATGTTTTTCCATATGATTTGAACACACGTTTGACTTTCAATGTTTCATTACTCATGATCTTTCGTTTGTGTTTCTTTTCATGTTATAACATGGGTGCTAAGTTTTATTGTCAAGATTATGTCTCTTATGCCCATGCTTTAAGTTCTTTGATCCCAACACTCAATGCTTTACATCGTTGATCAAGATTGTGATGGTGCATGTCACCTCAAAAATTATTCTTTTGTTATCACTTACCTACTCGAGGACGAGCAGGAGTTAAGCTTGGGGAAGCTTGATACGTCTCTAACGTATCTATAATTTTTCATGCTCCATGCTTATTTACACACCATTTACTTTGTGTTTTGTTACACTTCGTGGCGTTTTTATGCATTTTCCAAAACTAACCTACTAACGAGATGACACAGTGCCAGTTCCCTGTTTTCTGCTATTTTTGTGTTTTAGATAAGCTACACAGGAAATATTCTCGGAATTGGACGAAACAAAGCCAAACCTGCTATTTTTCCCGAAGGGTCACGAAGTCCGAAGATGAGACGGAGGGGGGCCAGAGGCCACACTCACCCTAGGGTGGCGCGGCCTGCCCCAGGCCCGCGCCACTAGGGGTGAGACCAGCTGGCCCACCTCCTGACGCTGCCCTTCCGCCTATATATTCCCCTCGATGGGAAAAACCTAAAGGATGGATCGCTTTTCCTCGAAACATACTGCAAGCCGCCGCTGTCGTCGATGCAAGATCAGGAGGATCCAAGAGCTCTTCCCGGCACCTTGCCGGAGAGGGGAATCCCTGCCGGAGGCCTTCTCCACCACCATGGTCACCTCCGGAGTGATATGTGAGTAGTCTACCTTGGACTACGGGTCCATAGCAGTAGCTAGATGGTCATCTCCTCCACCATGTGCTTCATGTTTAGATCTTGTGAGCTGCCCTACATGATCAAGATCATCTTTGTGTAATTCTACATATCGTGTTTGTTGGGATCCGATGAGTATTGGTACTATGTCAAGTTGATGTGCTGAATTATTATCTTTATGTTATCTCTATGTTGTTTATGATCTTGCATGCTCTCCGTTGCTAGTAGATATCTTGGCCGAGTAGATGCTAGTGACTCCAAGAGGGAGTATTTATGCTCGATAGTTGGGTTCATGCCTCTAGTAATCCGGGGGAGTGACAGAAACCTCTAAGGTTGTAGATGTGATGTTGCCACTAGGGAGAAAACAACATTCTTGTGTCCAAGGACATTTGCTTTGTTTACTTTACGCACTTTGCTTAATGCAGTTATCCGTTGTTCGCAACTTCATACCCGATGGTTGCTCGGATGACATCCGGAGGGTGGATTATTAGTCATAGATGCAGTTGGGTTACGGTCTATGTATTTTGTCGTAATGCCCAGAGTGAATCTCATAGTGATCCTCATGACATATGTACGTTATCTTTATTCTATCAATTGCCCAACTGTAATTTGTTTACCCAGCATGTTGTTATTTATCTTATGGATAGACACCACTAGTGAACTATGGACCCCGGTCCAATTTCCTTTACATTGCTACACCGTTTTACTTTTACTCGCATTGTTTACTTTCTTGCATACTATTACCTTTTACCACTCGATACGCTCAAACCTTTGTTTACAGCAAACCGGTGAGATGACAACCTCATCGTAAGTCGGGGCAAAGTTCTTGGTTGTGTTGTGTGAAGGTTCCACGTTGCTGCTGGTGCAAAGCAAAGCCCTGGATGAGGCGCCATATAAATTGTCCGGAGCTGTTGCGAATCTAGCGAGCATCAACCTTCTGAAGTTTGGCTTTCTCCTACTGGTTCGATAAACCTTGGTTTCGCAACTGAGGGAAGACTTGCTACTGTGCTCATCATACCTTCCTCTTGGGGTTCCCAACGGGGTGTTATCTACACGCCATCACCGATCTAATGGATATAACAAACAGATTTGCAGACGGCAAAGATGCGTGCAACAACAAACGACCACGATCACCAGAAGACGACAGGGGAAACAGATACGGCGGCCAAAGGAGGAGATCTCGCAATTACGACAACTACGGCTCTCACAGCCAAGTAGCCACGGGATATAAAGACAATAATTATCAAGGAGATGACCGTAGAAACTCAGGATACCACAGCTACGGAAGAGAAGACTACGGAAATAGCAAAAGGTTTCAGTCAAGGGAACCTCGAGAATACAACCCATCACCAGATGATATGCTAAACGGACCGTGCCATATACACTCCGCGTTTGTCGATGGGAAAAGAGTGTCTAGACATGCAATGAAAGACTGCAAAACATTCTTGAAACTATAGGAGGCAGCGGTCAACAAACAAGCCAAAGCAAAGAGGCAAGGGTATGAAGGGAACACAAGGAACGCACCTACAACAACTCAACAAGCAAACAACGGAGCTTCACAAGGTCAAAACCAGTCAACCCAAGGACACGACAATGATGGAGGATATATCCCGTCCAAAGGACACATCACAGCAATGATACACCAGTCCCAAAGTCAAACAAGGAGGAAAAGAGTATAACTCGACAAGTGAACCTAGCAGTAACATCACCTCCAGCAACCACGGAATATCTACACTGGTCCGAACAACCCATAGAATTCAGCAGGGACGACCACCCTATAAAAGTACCTCGGCCGGGAAACGCGCCTTTGGTACTCAAAGCCCAAATCGAGATATACGACGTTGATAGAGTATTCATGGACACAGGAAGTGGAATAAACCTAATATACGCGAAGACACTCCGGGCAATGCATATATCATTGGAGTTCCCGAAGCCAACAGATTGTTCCTTCCATGGGATCGTACCAGGGAGCGCCAACTATCCATTAGGATGAATAGCACTCAATGTTTGCTTTGGTAATCGCCAAAACTACAGAAAAGAAAAACTCGACTTCGAAGTCATGGACTGGCCATCTCAATATCACGCGATCCTCGGGCGACCCGTGTTTTCACGATTCATGGCAGTACCTCACTATATGTACCTGGTACTCAAAATGCCAGGATGATACGTCTCCAACGTATCCATAATTTTTGATGCTCCATGCTTGTTTTTACACCATTTGCATATTGTTTCGTTACACTTAGTGGCACTTTTATGCATTTTCCGGAACTAACCTATTAACGAGTTGCCACAGTGCCAGTTCCCTGTTTTCTGCTGTTTTTGTGTTTCAGAGTGATACACAGGAAATATTCTTGGAATTGGACGAAACAAAAGCCAGAAGTCTTATTTTTCCCGGGAGCATCCAGACATCCGAAGAGAGGAAGGAGAGGGGCCACAGGCCTCCCTCACACAGGGCTGGCACGGCCCAGGCCCTGGCCGCGCCACCCCTGTGTGAGGAGCCCCTGGCTGCCCTCTGACATCGCCCCTTCGCCTATATAAAGCCTCGGGACGGAAAACCCTAAAGGATTCGGCAATTTTCCAGAAAGAGTTCCGCAGCTCCGCCGCCATCGCCGACGAATTTCGGGGGACAGAAGTCTCTGTTCCGGCACCCTGCCGGGACGGGGAAGTGCCCCCGGAGCCATCTCCATCGACCTCACCGCCATCTCCATCAACCTTGCTGTCTCCTATGATGAGGAGGGAGTAGTTCATCCCCGGGGCTGAGGGCTCTACCGGTAGCTATGTGGTTCACCTCTCTCTCCCATGATGTGATCTTTATGTGATCGTGAGCTTTGTATCATGTTGAACAAGTACATGTTATTATTCAGATATTTTGTGTACTCTAGCAATGTTATTAAAGTAATCTATTCCTCCTGCTATGGTGTAACGGTGACAGTGCGTGCATCATGGTGGTACTTGGTTTAGGCTATGATTGTGATCTCTTGTGGATTATGAGAATAATTATTGCTATGATAGTTTGAGTGATCTATTCCTCCTTTCATGGTGTAATGTTGACAGTGTGTGCACCGTGTTAGTACTTGGTTTAAGTTGCAATGATTTCTATCTTGAATTGTGATCTGATTTGGGTATCTCTATGAGTGGTGTTTGTCAAGTACTTGATGAACTTTAAGGGGTGCTTCTGTAGCCACTACACAATGATTAGTGTTATTCAATAGGAGAGTAATTCAGAGTGCCTTAGCAAAGAGAAGTTATTTGTTCAGTCATGTTATATTGTTGGGAGTGTGTCCACTAGTGAAAGTATGATCCCTAGGCCTTGTTTCCAAGCATTGCACATCGTTTACTTGCTATTTTGTTACTTGTTTGCTTGCAGCAATATTTATTTTACATCACGTTTGCTACTTATAATCATCCATACCACTTGTATTTCACTATCTCTTCGCCGAACTAGTGCACCTATACATTTGACAAGTGTATTGGGTGTGTTGGGGACACAAGAGACTTTCTGTATCGTAATTGCAGGGTTGCTTGAGAGGGATAGCTTTGACCTCTAACCTCCCTGAGTTCGATAAACCTTGGGTGATCCACTTAAGGGAAACTTGCTGCTGTTCTACAAACCTCTGCACTTGGAGGCCCAACAAGTGTCTACAAGAATAGAAGTGCGTAGACATCAAGCTCTTTTCTGGCGCCGTTGCCGGGGAGGTAAGGTAAAAGGTACTCGCATCCTCCTGTGTGAGTACTCGGAGTTATTTCCTTTAGATTCTGCAATTATATCTTTTTGTTTCTTGTTTTTATTTTCACTAGTTAGGCTTAATGGAAAACAAAGAGTTCTGTAGTCTTTTTTCTGAGTTTAGATTTGATGAGAAAATTGAAAATCCTTTGGAGCTTATTTCGCATAGCAATGTTATTAGTACGAATGCTTTGAATCCTGTTATTGCTAATGCTATGGAAAAGTCTAAGCTTGGGGAAGCTGGTTTTGTTAAGTATGATATTTTTAGTCCCCCAGCTTTAGAGGAGAAAGTTTGCTCTGATGATATTTTATCTCCCATATGTGATATTTCTAATGATGCTTGTGCTCCTCATCCTTTTGAAATACCTATGAAAATTGTTAGGCGTGTTATGGATAACTGCTATTTAGGTGATGGAACTGTCCATCCTGGTGATCATTTGCTCTTTATACATGAATTATGCGAGTTGTTCCAGTGTGCAGGTATTTCGATGAACCAAGTTAAGAAGAAGCTATTTTCTTTATCACTGAAAGGCAGAGCTGAGGAATGGTATCGGCTGCTTGAAGATGGTCCATCTGTTGGCTGGGAGGAAATTGTACCTCTCTTTTATTCTAAATTCTATCCTTCAAGTGAGATTCATAAAGATCGTAATCAGATATATAACTTTTGGCCTCATGAGGGAGAAAGCATTGCCCAAGCGTGGGGAAGATTGAAGTTACTAATGCATAAATGTCCTATTCATGATCTTCCCCGTAATATTGTTATCAATAATTTTTATGCAAGGCTTTCAGGATATTACAAGGACTATCTAGATGCATGCTTTGATGGGTCTTTCACAAGCAAGGATGTCGACACCAAGTGGGGTCTGCTTGAGACAATTCAAAACAATATTGAAGGTTGGGATAGCGACAAAGGTAAAGGATCAGGTATGAATTACGAGTTTGATTGCATTAAGTCTTTTGCTGAAACTGCTAATTTTCAAGAGCTTAGTGCTAAATATGGTCTTGATCCTCAAATTATGGTTGATTGCTTTAAAGCCTTTGCTTCCCATATGAATGTTCCTAAAAGAAATGGGGACGTGTATCATGAACCTTTTAAGGACACTTGCATAGAAAGTGGTATTGTTGTTGATGATTGCAATAAACATGCTCAAACTTCTAAAAGTACTATTTCTTATAAGCATGTTAATTTTTGCGGAGTACATAGACCTTGTGAACAGAGTTACAACAAGGAAGATTATTGCATCACCCACGCAAATGAAGAAACTTGTATGTGGTACAAGGATATAGGTGAGATCGGTAAAAAGGTTTGTGAGCTTTATCCTTTTCTTTGTAAACATTGCGATGACATAGGTCATTTTAATTTCCAATGCTCAAACCCTAATAGTTACTCTTCTAGTACCTTAAGTTTGTATTGTGATGACAAGATTACTCCTAATCAGCATGATGAGCTCACTTTGTTCTTGGCGTGTGACGAGATATCTAGAAAGATTGCTTTGATAGATATGAATGATGTTGATATTAATAGCACCCTTCGTGGTTGTCGTCTCTATTGTGCTAAAGATTGCCTTGCAAATACTTACATTCAGAATCTTATAAAACTTGATATTTTGCCAAGCTATGACAGGACTGATAGATGTTTTTATCTTATTAATAGAGAGGAGGAATCCTCCAAAGTTTCTTCTGTTGTTCCTGTCAGCAAACCAGATTATGTGGAGAAGATGCCTTTCCCTCCTAGAGAATATCTGGAGAAGATGCCCTTCAAGTCTCTCCCTCCTAAAGGAGAGAGTAAGAAGAAGAAGAAGAAGAGGAGTAAAAGGCGAGAGGACACGGTATTTTCCCCTAAGCGTTATGATCCTACTATAGATTATGATAATTCTGATTGGGATGATGTTCCTATGCCTATTACTTATGTTAGTGATCATGATTGGGAAAAGCACTCTACTTTTGATATTGAAAATCTTTTTGGTACCAATTCTAAGGTTAATAATTGTTGTACCATTAGTGCTATCCATGTTCCTTCTTATGATGATATGTTTGATGAATATGCTTTGCGACATAGTAGTTCTCTATCTTGTGATGATACTAAGCCTCTCGTTTATGATGATGAGTATAATGTTTTCAATTCACCTACTTTTGAGGAGAAAAATAGTTATGATTATAATATGCCTCCTGTCTTTGATGATTATGGTGATGAGAATAATTATTCTGTTGATTCTGCTCCTACTACTATTGTTCATGTGGGGAGTATTAATCCTTTTATGCATGTGGCTCATGATAGGGATGCTTTATGTGATAGTTATATTGTTAATTCTATTCATGATGCTACTGAAAGTTATTATGAGAGAGGGAAACATGGTTTGATGGATCTCAACAATATTGAGTTTCCCCTCTCTATGTTGCAAATTTTGAAGTTGTACTTGTTTTGCCTTCCTATGCTTTTTGCTTTGTGCTTTTATGACTTGTCTCTTTACAAGACTATTTTTCATAGGAAGTGGTTTAGATTTAAATGTGTTTCATACTTGCTTTTTGATGCTCTCTATTGCATTAAGTTCCTATATGGCGCATTTGCCTCAAGCTCTTATATGGCGCCCACATGAGCATCTTTGCAAATTACTGCGCCTAGCTCAAAGGCGTTAAAGAAAAGCACTCTTGGGAGATAACCCAATGTTTTATTTTCAGTACTTTTTATTTTATTTGAGTCTTGGAAGTTATTACTACTGTAATGACCGCTCCTTATCCTTTTTATTTCGTTTTTGTGCCAAGAGAAGCCTCTAATTTGAGTGAGGTAAGATTTGGGGATGTTGCTGTCCTGAAACTGTTTTCGGTGCTGCACCGTAAAAATTCGTATAAATTCTCTGTATATCTTTTGGACCTGCGATTTCTTCTGCATATGCCCCAGGTTATATCCAAGCTTTTGTTAGTTGAACACTTTTTGATTTGAGCAACATAAAATCCCTCAAAAATTCGACCTTTGTCAGCTGTTCAGTTTTGACAGATTTCTGCCAATATTTGTGTTTGCCACTTTATCGCTTTCTTTTGAGTTCTTTTGATCATGGAACTTTTGGGGAGGTTGCTACAGTAGTATATCCTATATATGTGGTGGTTTTGAGTTGAAACCAGAAGCTAAAAGAGGTTGAATATATTTTATGCTTACACTAATGTTGCTAATAGAATTGTGTTTAGTTTTGTATGAAGGAAGTTTTCAAGTGTAGGGATTGGAGAATGATGAGATGAGATGAAGAATGGACAAAAGCTCAAGCTTGGGGATGCCCATGCATCACCCCAAGAAATATCCAAGAAGTACAAGCGTCAAAGCTTGGGGATGCCCCCGAGGCACCCCTTCTTCATCGGCAAAAATCAGGTCACCTTTCAAAACACTATATTTTTATTGCTTCATGCACTATGTGTTTTTCTTGGAGCATCAGTTATTTTAGTTTTCATTATTAGTTTAGTTTTGTTTGCTGCAATAAATGGTTTGATCACATCATGTTGTTTTGGAGGGAGATGAACTCCGTTTTTCATTTGCCAAGAATACTCAGTTTTTCACTCTTATCGTTTCAATGAGTGTTCTCTTTTTCTGCTACTGCTTTTGGTTTTCGTTTTCGCCTTGATTTGCGTTCAGATCTTCTTATATTTATTTATCAAGGTGTATTTTTGCCTCTGGACCATGTGGTTTTCATCAAAAGAGGTGTTTATAAAAATTTCAAATGGTGTTGGAAAAGAGAAAAAGCTTTGTGCAAAATAGTGGTACAAGAAGGAGCTTGTGTAGACAGCGGCTTAGGCTTTTTCATGTCATGCTTGATGTCTTTTTGATAGTATGCTTAGTGGTTTTGCTGTAGCATGACTTGTCTCAAATAACCGAGATTGCTTAATGAGCCTTTGAAAAAATCATGCGTTGTTTTTATTGTATGGAAGCATTATTTTGGTTTTCTCCTTGATGCTTTATTTGGGTTGACTTGGCGCATGCTCACACATGTTAGACTCTTAGAAAGTCGCCATTAGCCTTCATGATCATTTAGTTTTTGACTTTTGATGCCATCGTATGCTTCTTTTAATGTCGCTTTGTCGCTTTGCATGATTATGGCCATTATTGCTCTCTTAGTTGGTCGCTCCCAGTCTTTTGCTAGCCCTCGCCTTGTACTGAGTATGAGCTCTACTCGTGCATCCAACTCCTAAAAGCCAAAGTTTGCCATTGTGTCCACTATAAATTCCTATGCATGGTATTTGTAAGCCATTCCAAAGTAAAATTTTCGTGTGCTACCTTTCAAAAACCTTCAAAATACCTCTCGTTTTGTGACACTGTTTTCAGCTCATGGGGACGTAGTGGTCGGATTTGCTATCTTCCATATTGCTTATTCCAAAAAAGAAAAAAAAGGAAAAAAGAAAGAAAAAAGGCACTTCTCCAAAGAATGTGAATGTTGGTGGGCACCCGATGGAATCGGTTAGCCATGGTATGTGAAAGGAAAAGGTGGGGAGGAGTGCCAAGCTTTATAAAAGAGCACTAAAGTGCCAATCTCTCTCTCAAAAACTTGCTTCAT
Organism: Dactylis glomerata; assembly: GCA_007115705.1. Lineage (NCBI taxonomy): Eukaryota > Viridiplantae > Streptophyta > Magnoliopsida > Poales > Poaceae > Dactylis > Dactylis glomerata. Next base: position 2,680,281 of record QXEO01000460.1, on the reverse strand, counting down.
TTTTGTATGGAAGATAGTAAGAACCCCATTGCCAGTCGTTGACAAAGACAACCACCTCTCAAAATCAAGTTTTATCTATCTGTTTTACAAATGAAAAGCTCTAGCACATGTTTAAATCACTGCTTCCCTCTGCGAAGGGCCTTTCCTTTACTTTTATGTTGAGTCACCACCTTCTTTCTTTATGCACCATTAAGAGAGCATAGTTGTCATTCTTAGTGTGATATGCATTGTCCCAAAGTTCATTGATTGATTCATATTGTTGGTTTCACTTGTTCTTAAATTATTTGTATCTAGTCGCCCTCTTAAACTTGAAGGTGTCCTATGCATTTATGTTTTGCTCTCTTTGAAGGACAAGCTGAAAACCATTTGTATGTTTTTCCTTATGATTTGAACACACGTTTGACTTTCATTGTTTCATTTTCATGATCTTTTGTTTGTGTTCATTTTCATGTTATAACATGGTTGCTAAGTTTCTATTATCAAGATTATGTCTTTCATGCCCATGTTTTAAGTTCTTTGATCTCAGCACTCAATGCTTACATATATGATCAAGTTTGTGTAGGTGCATGTCACCTCAAAAATTATTTCTTTTGTTATCACTTACCTACTCGAGGACGAGCAGGAGTTAAGCCTGGGGATGCTGATACGTCTCCAACGTATCCATAATTTTTGATGCTCCATACTTGTTTTTACACCATTTGCATATTGTTTCGTTACACTTAGTGGCACTTTTATGCATTTTCCGGAACTAACCTATTAACGAGTTGCCACAGTGCTAGTTCCCTGTTTTCTGCTGTTTTTGTGTTTCAGAGTGATACATAGGAAATATTCTCGGAATTGGACGAAACAAAAGCCAGAAGTCTTATTTTTCCCGGGAGCATCCAGACATCCGAAGAGAGGAAGGAGAGGGGCCACAGGCCTCCCTCACACAGGGCTGGCGCGGCCCAGGCCCTGGCCGCGCCACCCCTGTGTGAGGAGCCCCTGGCTGCCCTCTGACATCGCCCCTTCGCCTATATAAAGCCTCGGGACGGAAAACCCTAAAGGATTCGGCAATTTTCCAGAAAGAGTTCCGCTGCTCCGCCGCCATCGCCGACGAATTTCGGGGGACAGAAGTCTCTGTTCCGGCACCCTGCCGGGACGGGGAAGTGCCCCCAGAGCCATCTCCATCGACCTCACCGCCATCTCCATCAACCTTGCTGTCTCCTATGATGAGGAGGGAGTAGTTCATCCCCGGGGCTGAGGGCTCTACCGGTAGCTATGTGGTTCACCTCTCTCTCCCATGATGTGATCTTTATGTGATCGTGAGCTTTGTATCATGTTGAACAAGTACATGTTATTATTCAGATATTTTGTGTACTCTAGCAATGTTATTAAAGTAATCTATTCCTCCTGCTATGGTGTAATGGTGACAGTGCGTGCATCATGGTGGTACTTGGTTTAGGCTATGATTGTGATCTCTTGTGGATTATGAGAATAATTATTGCTATGATAGTTTGAGTGATCTATTCCTCCTTTCATGGTGTAATGTTGATAGTGTGTGCACCGTGTTAGTACTTGGTTTAAGTTACAATGATTTCTATCTTGAATTGTGATCTGATTTGGGTATCTCTATGAGTGGTGTTTGTCAAGTACTTGATGAACTTTAAGGGGTGCTTCTGTAGCCACTACACAATGATTAGTGTTATTCAATAGGAGAGTAATTCAGAGTGCCTTAGCAAAGAGAAGTTATTTGTTCAGTCATGTTATATTGTTGGGAGTGTGTCCACTAGTGAAAGTATGATCCCTAGGCCTTGTTTCCAAGCATTGCACATCGTTTACTTGCTATTTTGTTACTTGTTTGCTTGCAGCAATATTTATTTTACATCACGTTTGCTACTTATAATCATCCATACCACTTGTATTTCACTATCTCTTCACCGAACTAGTGCACCTATACATTTGACAAGTGTATTGGGTGTGTTGGGGACACAAGAGACTTTCTGTATCGTAATTGCAGGGTTGCTTGAGAGGGATAGCTTTGACCTCTAACCTCCCTGAGTTCGATAAACCTTGGGTGATCCACTTAAGGGAAACTTGCTGCTGTTCTACAAACCTCTGCACTTGGAGGCCCAACAAGTGTCTACAAGAATAGAAGTGCGTAGACATCACAGGACCAAACGGAATTATTATAGTAAAGGGAAGCTTCGAACTCTCAGATCTATGCTATAAGGAATTCCACAAAATGGCGCAAAACTTTGGCATGATAGCCAACTATGGAGAGCCCAAGGGCAAGGCGCCAAGCGCGACTGCAGGCATCACCAAACAACTCGAAGAAAACCCAGCGGAGCCAGAGGCGAAGAAACTACGGGTACAGCCATCGCAGCCAAAGGAAGCTATAGGAGAAGAGGAAAAGACTTCGGCAACATAGACAACAATCATACAAGAGTAGAGTAGACAAAATAAGGCTACTAAGCCATGAGTTATCCTAGGGCAATGCCCTCTAGGCCTAGAACACAGGTCATTGGCTGGGTCTCTTTGGACACCCCATGTATCTTACACTCAAGCATAATAAAGACAAAGTTCCTCCTTTTCGAGTTTACAAGTCTTACAAATCCCAAAAGAAACGGTAGCAAACATAAAGCGCCTTGAGAAAACAAAATTTTCTGGCAAACAGCCCCAGAAAACGAACACTCTCACGTTTCATACACAAAAAACGTATATACAATAAAGCACTACAACATTGGTTGATCTAAATCATCCACCACAAGAGGATTCAAATAATGATGCTCACGGAAAAATCCAGCATCTTCTCGAAGTAACCTAGCTATGATTCTCCTCGCCGGTTGAAGGGTAGCATCCATATGGACCTGCAGCTTCACGCGCCCTGGAGGAAAACTTAGAGACATGGAGTTGTAGTTAAGCCTTGGACGCCACTTGCGTATCCATCCAAGAGCAAAATTGGCACCCGCCACTAAGTTGAGTTCTATCAGACGATGAATTCATTGACTAGATCTAAAAGCATCAAGCAGCTGCTTAAAATTTTCCAGTGGAGGATTGCGAGGAAGCATAACAGAGTACATGGTTGTCAAACGATCTTTGACAACCATCGACAGCTTCCCCAATGTGTTGAGCATGATCCTATAGAAGAACAACAGCGCTGCGGCACCGCGGGTCAGCCCATAAAGAATTCGTATCCTTCGATACCCTTTCCAAAGCCGCGATTCGCTTGGCAACTCGACGGTCTTCATCAGCGGGATGTAAGCAAGTACCTGGGAGACGCAAATTCATCAAAATACAAAGCCAAGAGAAGCAACAAGAAATTCGAGAGGGTCTGCAGAAAACTTACACTTCAGCTATTCACAAGCTGACTCGATAAACTCAACAAGAAAGGAGTCACACTCCTCCAGGTGCATAACTTAGGCCACCAAACCCGACACTTTATCCTCAAGTGCGGATACCTGCCTCATCAAGCCATAAGATTTGCCGGCTTGGTCCATAGCAGTTTTCGCTTGACGCTTCATCAAGGATAAACGACCTTCGAGGTCTGAAATCCTCGACAAATAATCAGTGCATCGGCAAGGAGAATGAGGAGGAGAAGGAACCCTAGAGTGGAATGCATCGGCGGGCGGCGAATCGCGACCACGACTCATCGAGCCGCCAACACATACAGGCTGGAAGGCAAAAGAAGAAAAGAGAAAACAACTCAGAAACACAATCAAGCTCAACATTTCATAAAGCAAAGTATTCACAAGAAGTACAGAGTTTCCTAACAGATTCTCAGGCAAAATATGAATGAGTCTGCTACATTAGCTCAAAAGAAAGAAAATTACAAGGAAAGGGTAATTCTATGCCACCTCAGCAACTGCCTCCGTGGCGGTAGAAGGCGCGGAAGAATCAGCACCGGCGCTTGGTGATGGTGCCAAGTTGATGAAGAAATAACCGCCCGTTGGGAACCCCAAGAGGAAGGTATGATGAGTATAGCAGCAGATTTTCCCTCAGTTAAGAAACCAAGGTTTGTCGATCAGGAGAAGAACGGACAATACGACTGTAGGTGATGCTTGCTAGTTTGCAACAGCTTCGGACAATTTATATATGGCGCCTCATCCAAGCTTTGCTTGCTAGCTGCAACGCGGAAACTGCACACAACACAACCAAGTACTTTGCTCCCAACTTGCGATGAGGTTGTCAATCTCACCGGTTTGCTTGAAACAAAGGTTATGAGCATATCGAGTGGAAAACAGTAGAAGAATGCGAGTAAAGTAAACAATGCGAGTAAAGTAAACAGGTGATAGCAATATGATGGAAATAGGACCGGGGTCCACAGTTCACTAGTGGTGTCTCTCCATAAGATAAATAACACATGCTGGGTAAACAAATTACAGTTGGGCAATTGATAGAACAAAGATAAATGTGATATGTCAAGAAGATCACTATGAGATTTACTCTGGGCATTACAACAAAATACATAGACCGCCATCCAACTGCATCTATGACTAATAATCCACTTGTGGCGAATCAATCCGAGAACTCCACAAGTATTAAGTTGCGAACAACAGATAATTGCATTAAGCAAAGTGTGTAATGTAAACAAAGCATATGCCCTTGAGCATATGAATGTTGTTTTCTCCCTAGTAGCAATAGCACATCTACAACCTTATAGGTTTCTGTCACTCCCCCAGATTAAATAGAGGCATGAACCCACTATCGAGCATAAATACCCCCTCTTGGAGTCACTAGCAACTACTCGGCCAAGATAGCTACTAACAACGGAGAGCATGCAAGATAATAAACAACATAGAGATAACATAAGATATATTTCAGTATAGCAACTCAATCATAACACCAATATTCATCGGATCCCAACAAACCAAACATGTAGAATTACATAACGGTGATCTCAATCATGTAGGGCAGCTCATGAGATCTAAACATGAAGCACTTGGTGGAGAAGACAACCATCTAGCTACTGCTATGGACCCATAGTCCAAGGTAGACTACTCACTCATCGCTCCGGAGGCAAGCATGGTGATGAAGAAGACCTCCGGTGGTGATTCCCCTCTCCAGCAGGGTGCCAGGAAGAGCTTCTGGACCCTCCCGATCTTCGGGTCGACGGCGGCGGTGGATCGCGATGTGTTCTGGAAAATTGATCAGGTACTTAGGTTTTTTCCGTCAGGGAGTCTTTATAGGCGAAGGGGCATCGTCAGAAGTGGCCCGAGGGGCTGTCACACATAGGGGGCGCGGCCCAGGGCCTGGCCATGCCGCCCTGGTGTGTGGCCACCTTGTGGCCCCACTCCGTCTCCTCTTTGGATCTCTGGAAGCTTCCGGGAAAAATAAGACTTCAGGAACTTGTTTCGTCCAATTCCGAGAATATTTCCTGTGTATCACTTCTGAAACAGAAAAACAGCAGAAAACAGGGAACTGGCACTGTGGCGACTTGTTAGTAGGTTAGTTCCGGAAAATGCATAAAAGTGCCACGAAGTGTAACGAAACAGTAGGCAAATGGTGTAAAAACAAGCATGGAGCATAAAAAATTATAGATACGTTGGAGACGTATCAAGCATCCCCAAGCTTAACTCCTGCTCGTCTTCGAGTAGGTAAGTGATAACAAAGAATAATTTTTGAGGTGACATGCACCTACACAATCTTGATCATATATGTAAGCATTTGTGAGCTGGGATCATAAGAACTTAAAACATGGGCATGAACATATAATCTTGACAATAAGAACTTAGCAACCATGTTGTAAACATGCAAATGAACACAAACAAAAGATCATGAAAATGAAACAATGAAAGTCAAACGTGTGTTCAAATCATAAGGAAAAACATACAAATGGTTTTCAGCTCGTCCTTCAAAGAGAGCAAAACATAAATGCATAGGACACCTTCAAGTTTAAGAGGGCGACTAGATACAAATAATTTAAGAACAAGTGAAACCAACAATATGAATCAATCAATGAAAACTTTGGGACAATGCACATTATACTAAGAATGACAACTTTGCTCTCTTATGGTGCATAAAGAAAGAAGGTGGTGACTCAACATAAAAGTAGAAGAAAGGCCCTTCGCAGAGGGAAGCAGTGATTGCAAGTTTTATAGACCTTCAAAAATTATGGTACTTACCGGCTTTGAGCTCTCATTGCCCCCATCATAAGCATCTTGAATGGTTGGAGTTAATGCGAGAACAATTATGATGCATATGCTTGACAAATCATAAGTTGAAAACCTCGTGTCCCGTGAATACGAGTACCCAAACCTCATGCTACTTTACTTAGAGTCCCAAGCAAGGATCTTGTCATTGTAAGTATATATGTATCATCGAGAACCGCCAACGGGGTACCTCCGTGCCCGATGACATGGAACAAGCCCACATCAAAATGACAGGACAAGCAGACAATGAACACCTCGACATCTCTTTTATTTACCATTTGTATAGCTTTTTATTTTGAGATGCGTCGTCGAATGTCCACCATGGGTATGCTGCAAATTTCCACCATGAATTATGCCTGGTTTAGATTGGCGGCCCAGGCGTTTCCCTAACACATATACAAACTCCATGATCCCCACAAGATTCCCAATTCATTTCACACCACGGGCATCCATAAACAAAAGATCACGATATCAACTCAAATAGGAAGTGCAATGTTGAAAGCTTGCCCCATGACAGCATGGCTGGGCTAGAATACAACTTACAACTTGCAAGCATAACAACTCAACATAAGAGACCACAATGTCAAATTTTTAAGAACAGGAAAAAGTAAAGTGTGCCATCCGATTCGTGAGAGCTTTACTAACCAATTTTTGCATAACACTGGTAAGAGTTTAATTTGAAGAGAAAATAAAAGCAAGTCAAATTTACTTGGAATAGCAAATTGCTAGTAGGTATGTATGGTGGACACTTTAGTAAACTTTGGCTTTTAGGAGTTGGATGCACGAGTAGAGCTCATACTCAGTACAAGGCGAGGGCTAGCAAAAGACTGGGAGCGACCAACTAAGAGAGCAATAATGGCCATAATCATGCAAAGCGACAAAGCGACATTAAAAGAAGCATAAGATGGCATCAAAAGTCAAAAACTAAATGATCATGAAGGCTATTGGAGACTTTGTAAGAGTCTAACATGTGTGAGCATGCGCCAAGTCAACCCAAATAAAGCATCAAGGAGAAAACCAAAATAATGCTTCCAAATAATTAAAAACAACGCATGATTTTTTCAAAGGCTCATTAAGCAATCTCAGTTATTTGAGACAAGTCATGCTACAGCAAAACCACTAAGCATACTATCAAAAAGACATCAAGCATGACATGAAAAAGCCTAAGCCGCAGTCTACACAAGCTCCTTCTTGTACCACTATTTTGCATAAAGCTTTTTTCTCTTTTCCAACACCATTTGAAATTTTTATAAACACCTCTTTTGATGAAAGCCAATAAAGATCAGAGGCAAAAATACACCTTGATGAAAAGATATGACAAGGTCTGAACGCAAATCAAGGCGAAAACGAAAACCAAAAGCAGTAGCAGAAAAAGAAGAACACTCGATTTTTGATAAGAGTGAAAACTGGAGCGTTCTTGGCAAATGAAAACGAGTACATCTCCTCCAAAAGAAATTTGTTGGGGTCCAACCATTTATTGCAGCAAACAAAACTAATCTAACTAAGAAAACTAAAACAACTGACGCTCCAAGAAAAACACATAGTGCATGAAGCAATAAAAATATAGTGTCTTGAAAGGTGACCTGATTTTTGCCGATGAAGAAGGGGTGCCTCGGGGTCATCCCCAAGCTTTGACGCTTGTACTTCTTGGATATTTCTTGGGGTGATGCATGGGCATCCCCAAGCTTGAGCTTTTGTCCATTCTTCAACTCATCTCATCATTCTCCAATCCCTACACTTGAAAACTTCCTTCATACAAAACTAAACACAATTCTATTAGCAACATTAGTGTAGCATAACATATAATCAACCTCTTTTTTGCTTCAGGTTTCAACCCAAAACCACCACATATATAGCATATACTACTGTAGCAACTTCCTTAAAAGTTCCGTGATCAAAAGAACTCAAAAGAACGCGATAAAGCGGCAAACACAAATATTGGCAGAAATCTGTCAAAACAGAACAGCTGACAAAGGTCGAATTTTTGAGGGTTTTTCTGTTGCTCAAATCAAAAAGTGTTCAACTAACTAAAGTTTGTATATAACCTGGGTCATATGCACAAGAAATCGCAGGTCCAAAAGATATACAGAGAATTTATACGAATTTTTACGGTGCAGCACCGAAAACAGTTTCAGGACAGCAACATCCCCAAATCTTTACCTCACTCGAATTAGAGGCTCCTCTTGGCACAACAATAAAATAAAAAGGATAAGGAGCGGTCATTACAGTAGTAATGACTTCCAAGACTCAAATAAAAGAAAAAGTACTGGAAATAAAACATTGGGTTATCTCCCAAGAGTGCTTTTCTTTAACGCCTTTGAGCTAGGCGCAGAAAATTGCGAATCAAGTAACATCAGAAGGAGCATTAAGATCAACTGCAGAAGTTTTGTCAATAAGGCATTGTATTTCATCCACATAAGTTTTAGAAGCCCCTTTGTGATCACGCTTTGGTTCACTCAAATCACTAAAAAGATTTTGGGGACAGATCCAGTCAAAATTATTTTCGAAAGCTTCGCACAATCCCAAGAGCTTGCTAGGTATAGGTATTTCGGCTTCTTCATTATTTGTACTAATAACCTTTATAGGTGAACCGAGTTTATTAAAACGTTTAAGAACTTTTCTAGCTTCAATAACGACATCTTTAAATTCTAAGCGCAAAGCTTCCAAAATAAAAGCTTTCTTTTCGGGGTCCTCAATTTCATGAAGCTTAAGGAACATGTATTGCGTAAAAGAATTAAGACTAGCAAACCTAGTTTCCAACATGTGAATCAAATAAGCAGAAGCAACTTCAATACTAGGAGCTAGCTCAACCAAAGAGTTTTCCTCAACTTCCTTATGCATACTAATGTGATTAAAGAACTCCTCAATGTTACTTTTTCCAATAATAGAACCACTACCTACGGAGAGGTCCTCCAAAACATACTTAGGGAACAACATGATGAACTAAAAGTAAAGAAATAACAACTACCAAGGATTCTAATTTTTTTTGGGTTTTTGATATAAAACGATGCAAGTAAAATAAATAAAGTAAAGCAAAACAATAACAAAGTAAAGGATGTGCGTGCAAAAAACTCCCCTTGCAGAGGTCTTTCACTCTTCCCCGGCAACGGCGCCAGAAAAACTGCTTGATGGTGTCAAGTTGATGAAGTAAATAACCGGCCCATTGGGAACCCCAAGAGGAAGGTATGATGAGTATAGCAGCAGATTTTCCCTCAGTTAAGAAACCAAGGTTTGTCGATCAGGAGAAGAACAGACAATATGACTATAGGTGATGCTTGCTAGTTTGCAACAGCTTCGGACAATTTATATATGGCGCCTCGTCCAAGCTTTGCTTGCTAGCTGCAACGCGGAACCTGCACACAACACAACCAAGTACTTTGCTCCCAACTTGCAATGAGGTTGTCAATCTCACCGGTTTGCTTGAAACAAAGGTTATGAGCGTATCGAGTGGAAAACAGTAGAAGAATGCGAGTAAAGTAAATAGTGCGAGTAAAGTAAACAGGTGATAGCAATATGATGGAAATAGGACCGAGGTCCACAGTTCACTAGTGGTGTCTCTCCATAAGATAAATAACACAGGCTGGGTAAACAAATTACAGTTGGGCAATTGATAGAATAAAGATAAACGTGATATGTCAAGAAGATCACTATGAGATTTACTCTGGGCATTACAACAAAATACATAGACCGCCATCCAACTGCATCTATGACTAATAATCCACTTGTGGCGAATCAATCCGAGAACTCCACAAGTATTAAGTTGCGAACAACAGATAATTGCATTAAGCAAAGTGTGTAATGTAAACAAAGCATATGCCCTTGAGCATATGAATGTTGCCTTCTCCCTAGTAGCAACAGCACATCTACAACCTTAGAGGTTTCTGTCACTCCCCCAGATTAAATAGAAGCATGAACCCACTATCGAGCATAAATACCCCCTCTTGGAGTCACTAGCAACTACTCAGCCAAGATAGCTACTAACAACGGAGAGCATGCAAGATCATAAACAAAATAGAGATAACATAAGATATATTTCAGTATAGCAACTCAATCATAACACCAATATTCATCGGATCCCAACAAACCAAACATGTAGAATTACATAACGGTGATCTCAATCATGTAGGGCAGCTCATGAGATCTAAACATGAAGCACATGGTGGAGAAGACAACCATCTAGCTACTGCTATGGACCCATAGTCCAAGGTAGACTACTCACTCATCGCTCCGGAGGCAAGCATGGCGATGAAGAAGACCTCCGGTGGCGATTCCCCTCTCCGGCAGGGTGCCGGGAAGAGCTTCTGGACCCTCCCGATCTTCGGGTCGACGGCGGCGGCAGATTGCGATGTGTTCTGGAAAATTGATCGGGTACTTAGGTTTTTTCCGTCGGGGGGGTCTTTATAGGCGAAGGGGCATCGTCAGAAGTGGCCCGAGGGGCTGTCACACATAGGGGGCGCGGCCCAGGGCCTGGCCACGCCGCCCTGGTGTGTGGCCACCTCGTGGCCCCACTCTGTCTCCTCTTCGGATCTCTGGAAGCTTCCGGGAAAAATAAGACTTTAGGAACTTGTTTCGTCCAATTCCGAGAATATTTCCTGTGTATCACTTCTGAAACACAAAAATAGCAGAAAACAGGGAACTGGCACTGTGGCGACTTTTTAGTAGGTTAGTTCCGGAAAATGCATAAAAGTGCCACGAAGTGTAACGAAATAGTAGGCAAATGGTGTAAAAACAAGCATGGAGCATCAAAAATTATAGATACATTGGAGACGTATCACTTGGCGGAGCCATCGGAGCACTTGCCGCAGGAGTCGAAGAGATGGGCGTAGAAGTCGAAGAAGTGATAATCGATACAATGCCTGGCGTTTACTTCTTCGCCTTCTCAAAGAAGCCCAGCAGTTCCGAAAGAGGACGAGCACAATAAGAGCTAACCTTCTCCCAGTTCACATTTTCGCCGTGCGATTGAGCAAGCGCAATCGCTCCCTCGACACCTCGCTTCACCGATCGGCTCTTCATCGTGAGAACATGATCTTCAATGGTGTCGAAGGCCTCAACAAGCTTCTTGAGGTCGTCGACTGGCATCTCCACCCTCTTCTTTGGCCACAACCCGACAAACATCCGCGTTAGCACGCGGCGAGTCAGTTGAAGAACTTCCTGGACCAATTTCCAGTTCGACTCCAGCAAATCCACCGCAGCCATCAGAGGATCTTCAGTATCCGGCTGTAGAGGCTCCAAAGATACCCCAACTTTCTCCGCTGATACACAGAAGACAAAGATAAGAGAAAGTGAGCAAATATCAGCAAGTAGAAGCATGAGCAAGTAGACAAAAAGGGAACAACGCGATACTTACCACCAACAAGAGCTGAAATCTTGTCAAGACGCTTGGCTATCGTTTGCTCTCTCCGGACACGCTTCTGATCAGCATCGGCAAGTGTTTTTTCAGCTTTCTTCGCCTTGTTTTCTGCTGACTTAGCTGTCTTCTCAACAGGGACCTTGGCAGCAGTAGCAATATCCCAAGCTTCTCTAGAGGCATTAAGTTCAGCTTCCAGAGCCGCTATACGAGCATTGGCCGCTTTCAAAGCGTCTGTAAATACAAAATAGGAAAAGGAAAGGGAATAAGAAACCACGAGAAGACGCAAAAACAAGCAGCAGCTACTACACAAAAAGCATACCCTGAGAAGCATGAGCAGCCTCCTAGAACCCGACGCACTCAGTGCCAAGGGAGAGAAATTTTTGCATCAAACTCTACAAAACAAAAGTATGAGAGGATAGTTCAAGCAATGAAAAAATCAACTAAACAAAGTTGTACTCACATTTTTAGAAGGAGCCGCTGGTTGATGGGCCTCAAGAGAAGTACTCACCGCCGCTGCCTTCTTCAAACGTTTGGAAGCGTGAGGAGGAGTACCTTTTGTAGGAGGAACTGATACGTCTCAAACGTATCTATAATTTTTGATGCTCCATGCTTGTTTTACACCATTTGCTTCATGTTTTGTTCACACTTCATTGCGTTTTTATGCAATTTCCGAAACTAACCTATTGACAAGATGTCACAGTGCTAGCTCCCTATTTTCTGCTGTTTTATGTTTCAGAAAAGCTACACCTGAAATATTCTCGGAATTGGACGAAACGAAGACCGAAACTCCTATTTTGCCCGGAGGAAGGACGAGGACCAAACGGGAGCCGGAGGGGGCCCAGAGGGCACCCTCACCACCAGGGGCGCGGCCCTGGCCGCGCCCACCTGTGGTGAGGCCCCCCTGGTCCACTCCTGACGACGCCCCTTCGCCTATAAAGAGCCTCCCGACGGAAAACCCTAAAATAATCGGCGTTTTTCCCAGAACAGTTCCGCAGTGCCGCCGCCGTCGAAGACAAATTTCGGGGGGGACAAAAGTCTCTATTCCGGCACCCTACCGGGATGGGGAAGTGCCCCCGGAGCCATCTCCATCGGTCTCCATCACCGTCTCCGCTGTCTCCATCGACCTCACCGCCATCTCCATCGTCGTTACTGCCTCCGATGATGATGAGGGAGTAGTTCTCCCCCGGGTCTGAGGGCTCTACCGGTAGCTATGTGGTTCACCTCTCTCTCCCATGATGTGATCTTTATGTGATCGTGAGCTTTGTATCTAGTTGAATTGGTAGATGCTATTATTCAGATATTATGCTACTCCCGTGCTTTATTATTCTAATCTCCGGAGATACCTTGTATCATGGTGTGATGGTGTGATGGTGACAGTGTGCGCATCATGTGTATCTTTTTGGTTAATGTCTCTATGAATTGTTGGTGTTTGTTGGAACCATCTAGTGCGTTCATGGTGATAGTGTGGGACAATCTAGTTTGGGGAAATACGGACTTTGAGGAGTGCTTCGTAGCCCTACGCATGATTAGTGTTTGTTTTCCATTGGAGAATTGTTTAGAGTGGCATATTGAAGTTAGTATCTATTGGTTCAATTATGTTATATTTGTTGGGAGTGTGTCACTAGTGAAAGTATGATCCCTAGGCCTTGTTTCCAAGCATTGAACATCGTTTACTTTCAGTTTGGTTACATGTTTGCTCGCAGCGATATTTATTTCAGATTACATTTACTACTTATAATCATCACTACTACTTGTATTTCACCATCTCTTCACTGAACTAGTGCACCTATACATCTGACAAGTGTATTGGGTGTGTTGGGGACACAAGAGACTTTCTGTATCATAATTGCAGGGTTGCTTGAGAGGGATAGCTTTGAACTCCTCCTCCCTGAGTTTGATAAACCTTGGGTGATCCACTTAAGCGAAACTTGCTGCTACTCTACAAACCTCTGCACTTGGAGGCCCAACACTGTCTACAAGAACAGACGCGTGCGTAGACATCAAGCTCTTTTCTGGCGCCGTTGCCGGGGAGGTAAGGTAAAAGGTACTCACATCCTTTGGCTACTAAGTCTTTTAGTTGCTGGTGAGTGCTCGGAGTTATTTCCTTTAGATTCTGCAATTATATCTTTTTGTTTCTTGTTTTTATTTTCACTAGTTCGACTTAATGGAAAATAAAGAGTTTTATAGTGTCTTTCCTGAGTTTAGATTTGAAGCGTTTGAAAAACCTTTGGAGCTTATTTCGCATAGCAATGTTATTTGTATGAATTCTTTGAACACCGTTATTGCTAATGCTATAGAAAGGTCTAAGCTTGGGGAAGCTGGTTTTGCTAAGCATGATATTTTTAGTTCCCCGGCTTTAGTGGAGAAAGTTTGCTCTGATGATATTTTATCTCCCATATGTGATGTTTCTAATGATGTTTGTGATCCTCGTCCTTTTAAAATACCTATGAAAATTGTTGAACGTGTTATGAATAACTGCTATCTAGGGGATGGAACTGTCGATCCCGGTGATCATTTGCTCTTTATACATGAATTATGCAAGTTGTTCAAGTGTGCAGGTATTTCTACAGGTGAAGTTAAGAGGAAGTTATTTTCTTTTTCACTAAAGGGTAGATCTGCGAAATGGTATAAGACGCTGAAGGAAGACCGATCTATTGGTTGGGAGGAAATTGTACCTCTCTTTTATTCTAAATTCTATCCTTCTAGTGAGGTTCATAAAGATAGGAATTATATATATAATTTTCATCCTCATGATGGAGAAAGCATTGCCCAAGCGTGGGGAAGATTAAAGTCACTAATGCACAAATGTCCCATTCACGAGCTTCCCCGTAATATTGTTATTAATAATTTTTATGCAAGGCTTTCAGGATATTACAAGGATCATCTAGATGCATGCTTTGATGGGTCTTTCACAATCAAGGATGTTGACATCAAGTGGGATCTGCTTGAAACAATTCAAAACAATATTGAAGATTGGGATAGCGACAAAGGTAAAGGATCAGGTATAAATTATGAGTACTAGTCGCTAACCCGTGCGACAGCACGGGCTAGAAATTTGGAAAAGGCTATGCATAATATGTTTCGTCTATAATTTATTTGGTTGTTAATTTGAAAATAAAATGAAGGACATGTTTAAATATATTTCTTATTGAGTTTACGATTAGGAAGTAAAATTATTTCTTAATGCTTTATGCTCCAGTTACATTTTGCCGTAAGTATTATGGAAAAACTTTTTCATTAACAAATAGCCCTTGCTCAAAGTATTTGTAAATAATAGATATTATAATCAAATGCATATCAATAAGTCTAGTGGATCAATGTATGTCAGATGTTTACTTACCGAGGAGGAAAAGCCAACAGAGTTACCGTACCAATGATTCTAACCCGCATGATCAAACTTACTAATAGTTGACACGTCTAATTTACCTTTTTTCGAAATGGACACCTAATTTACCTGTATACTTAGACGGGATAAATCTTAAGTTTACTGTTCTAATGATTTGATAAGTTTTGACTCTTTGACATAATGTGGCCGCTGAAATGGAGATGTAAAGAAAACTCTAAAACAACTACACGACAAAGAACAACCTAACTATGCTTCCCCGCCAAATACTACTGTTAAGCGTAGCACAATCATAGCACATATTCACCTTTAATTCAGGTTAACTAATTAGCTGTTGATATTTGATACTGAAAATTTGGGACAGAACACTCATATTATTTTGTAGATAAAATATTCATAGAAGTGGAAAAAGGAAAAAATACGGGCGTACTACTAAAGAAAAACAGCAGGCTCCATACTGTATTTTTTTTGAAAGTTCCATACTGTATCTCTATTACCATCGTCCATGTGATTACAAATATGAATTAGCATCATCGTAGCAAGTATCAACTTTATCACATCTACACTTGGAACTGAAAACTCACAGTACAACACATTACTAATTAAACTGGTAGCTTAGATGTCGACTGAAAAAATTTAGGATTAAATCCGCATAGCATCACATACTGCAAGAGTAAATCATGTATATGAAGATTTTTTGTACCAATCAACTGACGTCTTCATCAAGTAGTATCATGGAAAAGCTAATAATTTCGTTGTTGTTGTGTTCAACGGCAGCCCATATCCTAATTACTCTGACCTTCACTTTCCAGGAATCCTTCTCATGGCTAATTGAATTAAGCATATCACACGTCAGGTTTTATGCCTCCAATTGCACCAAAATTAAGAAATAGAGCTTCAGCATAACAGTAAATTTGTGAGAAGCTGATGCAAAATAAAGGCGTTATCGGTACCCAAACTTAATTGAATCAGCTTCTGCTGTATATATGCTTTTGCACACGTATCACACACCTAATTTCACTGAGGTCACCAGGTATAAGAGACTACATACAGAATTTATTTCGGTTAACATATTAGCCATCATGACAGGATAAATCTCAGCATGAGCATGCAGACATGTATGCAACGGTGTGCAAAATAAATCAATGAATGACCAAGCTAGCTACCTAGTACATACCAGACATTACCTTTATTAATCACTCGGTTTGTAGCATTGTGAAGGAAGTTGTGGGTGATGCGACCAACCAGTTTACCGAGCAGCTCCTGGATAGTACCTGATTAGAAAGAAGAGATCCCGTGCATGAATGAATCAGCAAGACTACCGGCGAAGCTGCGTGAATAAACTCTTGCGTGAAAGAAGATTAGAAAGAAGAGAGGTCCTCGATAGTATAAATCCCTGATTAGTTCGGCCGTCGCGACGCTACCGCGCGCGGAGGCGTATGATGGCTGGAAAACAGTTGTGGACTTCTTGAATCAACCTGGGCAGAGGCTGCTGGCTGCTGCCACCGTGTGCGGAGGCGCATGAGCATCGGATGACGGAGGCGATTTCTCCCCTATCTTGCACCGGCGACTCAATTGGAGGAAGGAGGTGAAAATTAGATATGTGTTTCTTTCTTTCGTTTAATCTTTTTTATGGTGAAGAGATAAGAAGAGGAGAGTCCGGGGTTGGAAAACCTTGTTGGAAAATCTAACGGACGAAAGTTGCATCATTAGTTGATCTGACGGACAACATCTTCTAATCTTGAGGATTAACGTGGTGCTTTCTACGGTGCCTCCAATTAGTAAATATAAGATGATTGCATTAAGTCTTTCATTGAAACTTCTGATTTTCAAGAGCTTAGTGCTAAATATGGTCTTGATCCTCAAATTATGGTTAATTTCTTTAGAGCCTTTGCTTCCCATATGGATGTTCCTAAGGGAAATGGGGATGTGTATCATGAACCTTTTAAAGATACTTGCATAGAAAGTGATATTGTTATTGATGATTGTAATAAACATGCTCAAACTTCTGAAAGTACTATTTCTTATAAGCATGTTAATTTTTGTGGAGTACTTAGACCTTGTGAACAGAGTCACTACAAAGAAGATTATTGTATCCACCACAGGAATGAAGAAACCCGAATCTGGGATAAGGCTCTAGATGAGCTTGGTAAAAAGGTTTGTGAGCTTTATCCTTTTATTTGTGAACTTTGCCATGAAAAGGGTCATTTTAATTTTCAATGCTCAGGCCATAATAGTGACCCTTCTAATCGAATGAGTACCGCAAGCTTGTATTGTGATGACAAGATCACTCCCAATCAGCATGATGAGCTTACTTTGTTTTTGGGATGTGAAGAGTTATCTAGAAAAACTTCTTTGGTAGATATGAGCGTTTTTTAAAATATTAGCATCCTGCAGGGTTGTCGTCTTTATTGTGTTAAAGATTGCCTCGCAAATACTTACATACAAAATGTTATAAAACATGATGTTTTGCCAAGCTATGACAGGACTAATATATGTTTCCATCTTATTAATAGAGAGGAGGAATCCTCCAAAGTTTCTTCTGTTGTTTCTGTCTGTAAACCAGATTATGTGGAGAAGCTTCCTTTCAGGCCTCTCCCCCCTAAAGAAGAGAGTAAGAAGAAGAAGAAGAAGAAGAAGAAGAGGAGGAGGAGTAAAAGGCGAGAGGAAACGGTATCTTCCCTTAAGCATGTTGCTCCTATTATAGATTATGATGATTCTGGACTTGATGATGTTCTTATGCCTGTTACCTATGTTAGTGATCATGATTGGGAAAAGCACTCTACTTTCGATATTGAAATTTTTTTTGGTACTAATTCTGAAAATTATGAGGTTAATAATTGTTGCACCATTAGTACTATTCATGTTCCTTCCTATGATGATATGTTTGATGAACACGCTTTGGAAGATAGCTATTCTACTGCTTATGATGATTACAATGATGAGTATAATATTTTCAGTTCACCTACTGACGAGGGGTTAACTCGACAAATGTCCTAGATGAAGGACTTAGGATCGGGGAGACAGGGCGTCGGATGAACTCGAAGGTGAAGTTAGTCGAAATAGGTGTGTATCGAAAGTAAACTTGGGTGTTCAACCTGGCTTGCTTTCAATCTGCCCTACACCGTCCCCTCCTGGCCCCTATATATAGGTGGCCAGGTCTCGAAGATCGGGTAGGGTTCGATACAGATTACAATATCGACATACGGTAAAGACTCGTATTCGACTATCATTACAATTGGGCCTAGCTTAACGGGCCTCAGGGGTACTCAACTAACGGGCTCTATTAACTATACCCTTGTCAGTAGCCCCTGAGATTCTACCAGAATTGCAGATTCAGGTTGAATCTCTAATCTTTAAATCTTCGACTTGATCAATTCTTCGACTTCTTCTTATCTTCAAATCTTCGACTTGGTCTTTGCGACTTATTTCCATGATATTCTTTCGCAAGGGGTTTTGATGAACAAGCCTGACAACTCTGACGGATCAAGAGGTCAGTTAACTGCCGGAACAGATACTTGTCACCTACTTCAAATTCAATCCCCTTGGACTTGAATTCGGGATACCGGTCAAACCCACTCTTTTGCCGCATTTAGGACTTACAAAGAATGAATCCCAGTGGTTCTCAGGGTACCCAGTGCGTCCACCAGGATTTTCTTCGCGTCGTAGACACGGATACATACCAGCAGAGCGCATCCATGTGCGTATACCAGGCCACACAGGACGGATCCCGGGGTCTTACCTTCGTGACAAGTCACGGCATTCGAGTCGTGTTGCGATAACACAACTCGAGAATCTCATATTCGCAGTCAAATTTTGACTGATAAAACTAAAGAATTTCGGATTTTAAATTAATCTTCTTCGCTCCCGATGGGAGTAATCTCTCTTCAATTTGTCGACTACGTAGTCGAAGTTTGTATGCTTTATCCTTCTGCATCTCCAATATTGATTATCTCATCTCTACCGGGTGCGCGCTCAGCGCTCCCGATGGGAGTAGCCCCCGAGGCTATGTTTTGGCGACTTGTAGTCAAGCATAGGCTCAAAGTTCGGCTCTTCTTTCTTCTGTGAACATCTTACTGTTGACGAGCCCCCGAGTCCAAGTCGAGGTTTTCATATCGCATAATCTCCTTTTCTTATTCTTCTTCTTTGATATTATCGTCTGCTATGCGCAGAATTTAACTCCTGTTATAAATTATGTTCGCAGGCTTTGCTGTAGCCCGAAGGCCCAATAGTACGTGCTTATAAATAAAGCGCCTGCTGATTAAGGTAAAAAACCCTAATCAGACTCCTCCTCCGCCGCATCATCTTCTTCCTCCATCTAGGGTTTTTCCGAGATTTTTCTGTTGTGCTCATGGCTGATGCTGAAGGTTCTCGTCTGACCCTTGGCTCCCCGGTGGCGCCACGAGGTCGGGGTCGCCCTCGTGGAAGTAAGAACAAGAACACCACGCCGGCCACCGCAGGAACTTCTTCGGACGCTCCGGCTAAGCGTCGTCCCGGCCGCCCACCTGGTAGCAAGAACAAACCCAAAGTGACTAACGTCGCTTCAGGTCCAATCACTCCTCCTCCTGCTGCTCCAGCTGCTCCTGCTGCGCCTCCCCGGATCTTTTCCTTCCTTTGTATTGCCATGGCGCAGTGTCGTGAGATTCAGCGCCTGCCGCTGAATTTCACGAAGTTTATGGATGGCCGCGAACTGCGAGAGGCGGTTCTCCGTGAACAGTCTGGCGGTGGCATCCCATATGAGGTGGAGGTGTGGTATGATGGCAATGGCGAGCAGTACTTCAGGGGTGGCTGGTCGCGGTTTGCTGAGGACCACGACATCCACCAAGGCTTCTTCATGGCCTTTGACTCCCATATTGGTACGTCAAAGTTTGACGTGAAGATCTACGATGGCACTCTTTGCCAGAAGGAGTATGAAGCTTGAAGTCTGCTTCCATTAGGACTTGTTGTGTCTTTTATGTAATTTCATTTTATCATGTCCTTGCTACCATGCTTATCTGTAATGAATATTCGTACTTGGTGTCGATGTCTTTTGCTAGTACCATGAGAACAAGTCATGTTCTGAGGTATGTTTTCCATATATCGGGCTCTTTGCGAACCAAAAAAGGTAGGAATAATATCGGGTTCTTCTTATGAACCAAGTTCTCTCAATATTCATCGGGTTGTCTAAACAACCTTATAATGAAGAAAAGCCTCCATCTTGCCATAATAATTCTTTTCGTACGACCCAGGGGTTGAAGCCCCCGAGCGGAGAAATAACAAAAGAATCGTACAATTTTGTCGAGTTCGACCCAAAGACCCCGACCTGTGGCCTCATGTTCTGGGTTCAGAAGGCTAACTCGAATATATTGATACCTCTATATTTAGTCTACGCGTAAAAACGTCGTAGCTGTTCTGCATTCCACGGGTTGCTCTCGTCCTTCCCAGTCTTCTTATCTTGTAGTCGATATGCTCCTCCTGGTATTACTTCGGTGACGATGTAAGGTCCCACCCAAGGGGACTCCAATTTCCCGTGGCTATCTTGCCTGAGTCTCAAAACGAGGTCTCCCACCACGAAGGATCGTGGACGAACTCGACTACTATGGTAGTTTCGTAAGCTTTGTTGATATTGCGTAGCCCTTTCTAATGATTTGTCTCTTGCTTCATCCAGCGCATCGACGTCGTCTTGCAATGCTTCTGTCGACGTCGCCTCGTCATACGCTGTCACTCTTGGGGCCTCGTGTGTAACTTCGACTGGAAGCACGGCTTCTGCGCCATGGACCAAGAAGAAAGGAGTTTCTTGAGTTGCTGCATTGGGCGTAGTTCTTAGGCTCCAAAGAACGGAGGGTAATTCTTCTACCCAAGCGCTCTTGGCTTTCTCGAGAGGTGCTAAAAGCCTCTTTTTTATTCCACTACATATCAAGCCATTGGCTTTTTCGACTTGCCCGTTCGTCTTCGGGTGCGCCACAGATGCAAATTTGAGCTTGATCCCCAATCCTTCGCAGTAACTTTTGAATTCCTTTGAAGTGAAATTTGTCCCATTGTCTGTGATGATGCTGTATGGTACGCCAAAACGAAAAACTATCGACTTGATGAAGTTAATTGCAGCTGTAGAATCTTGAGTTGTCACCGGGGCCGCTTCCACCCATTTTGTGAATTTATCGACTGCCACTAACATGTAGACATGCCCTCCTGGCCAGGATTTATGTAACTTTCCCACCATATCGAGTCCCCATTGTGCAAAAGGCCAAGATAATGGTATTGTTTGTAACTCTGCTGCTGGTGCATGCGGTCTAGATGCAAACCTTTGACATGCTTCACACTTTCGAACTATATCTTTTGCATCCTCGATAGTTGTTAGCCAGTAGAATCCCGCTCGAAAAGCTTTTGCTGCTATTGCTCTGCTGCTAGCATGATGGCCACATACTCCGCCATGTATGTCTTTTAATATTGCTTGTCCTTCCTGGGGTGTTACACAACGCTGTAAAACGCCGGTAATACTTCTCTTGTATAATTTTCCTTCCAACACGACAAACGCTTTCGATCTTCGAGTTATCCTTTTAGCCTCCACTGCATCTTCTGGTAGTTTTTTATTTATCATGTACGCAAGATATGGCTGCATCCATGTTTCTTCTATCATCATGACCTCCTCTGGTTCTGTCATAGCCCCCGAGCCTGCTGTGGTAGTCGAACTTTTATCGTTTTTTATTGATCTTTCCGCTATTTCTTCCCAAAATACTCCAGACGGCACAGGTAAGCATTGTGATCCGATATTTGCTAAAGTGTCGGCTTCTTCATTACTGTTCCTGCTGATGTGTGAGACTTCACATCCATCGAACGTTCCTTCTAGATAGTGGTACAAATTCTTGTAGGCCATCATGTTGTCATTGATTGTGTCACACCTGTTCATAACTTGCTGAACAACAAGGTTGGAATCTCCAAATATTTTCAGGCGAGTTGCTCCACAAGCTTTAGCCATCTTCATTCCATGCAACAGAGCCTCGTACTCCGCTTCATTGTTAGAAGCCTGTGGAAAGCTCATCCTTAAGACGTACTTTAATTTGTCGCCATGAGGTGATATCAACACCACTCCTGCGCCTGCGCCTTGGACTCTTTTAGAACCGTCGAAGTACATTGTCCAAACACTGGATAAATCTAGTGGTCCTGTGCTTTGCAGCTCCAGCCACTCTGCTGTAAAATCTGGCAAAACTTGCGACTTAATCGCCTTCCTTTTTTCGTACGTGATGTCCATGGGAGATAACTCGATTCCCCACAAAGAGACACGTCCTGTTGCTGAGGGATTATTCAATATGTTCGACAATGGTGCCTCGTTGACCACTATAATTGGGTGCACCGTAAAGTACTGTCGTAGTTTTCGTGCGGTGGTGAAGACACTATATGCCAATTTTTGATAGTGCGGGTACCTTTGTTTTGTTGGAGACAACACTTCACTGATGAAATATACTGGCCTCTGGACGCCGTGGGCTTTTCCTTCTTCGCTTCTTTCGACTACTAATACCGTACTCACCACCTGATGGGTTGCGGCGATGTACAATAGTAGTGGTTCTTTCTCTTTTGGTGCGACCAGCACTGGTGGCGTGGAAAGCACTTTTTTCAACTGTGCAAACGCTGCGTCTGCTTCTTCTGTCCACTCAAATTTATCGTCTGACTTCTTCATAAGTGCATAAAAAGGAAGCGCCTTCTCCCCTAATCGAGCCACGAAGCGACTTAGTGCCGCGACGCGTCCTGCAAGTTTCTGTACGTCGTGTAGTTTCGTGGGTTTCCCCATTGTCAAAATTGCTTGAATCTTCTCTGGGTTCGCCTCTATTCCTCGTGTTGATACTAGGAATCCTAAAAGTTGTCCTGCCGAGACGCCGAAAGAGCACTTTGTCGGGTTAAGCTTAAGCTTGTACCTGCTCAGGTTGTCGAAGGTTTCTGCCAAGTCGCTGATTAGGGATTTCTCCTCTCTTGTGGTGATGACTACATCATCAATGTAGACTTGTATGTTGCGCCCTATTTGGCTCCCGAGGCAACTTTGCATCATCCTTTGATAAGTTGCTCCTGCGTTTTTTAAGCCGAACGGCATCACTTGGTAGCAAAACACCCCATATGGTGTGATGAAGGCCGTTTTTTTCTTCGTCTTCTCTCTTCAGTTTGATCTGATTGTAGCCAGAGTATGCGTCCAAAAAGGAAAGCCTTGCGCATCCCGCTGTTGAATCGATTATTTGATCGATGCGGGGTAAAGGGAAAGGATCCTTTGGACAATGCTTATTGAGAGATGTGTAGTCGACACATACTCTTTGTACGTCTGTATTCTTCTTGGGTACTATGACTGGGTTCGACACCCAACTCGAAGTTTTTATTTCTCTGATGAATCCGGCATTTTCTAGCCTGTGCAACTCTGATGCTATCGCTTTCCTCTTAGGTTCATCGAATCGTCGTAGTGGCTGCTTAACTGGCTTTGCCTTGGGATCTACGTTCAATGCGTGCTCGACGAGTTCCCTGGGAACCCCTGGCATGTCTGATGGACACCAGGCGAAGATTTCCCAGCGCTCACGGAGGAACTCGACAAGCGCGCTTTCCTATGCGGGATCCAAGTTTACCGCAATTGATGTTGCCTTGTTTGCATCTGTAGGATGGACCTGAATTTTCTTCGAGTCCTGAGACGTGTCGAAAGCCTGATCTGGCAGGGATCGTCCAACGTCGGGTAGTACATTGTGATCCGTTTCTCCCTTTAACCTCTCATACTCTGTTGTCATGCCGAAGGTTTGTGCCATCCTGTTGAATTCCCTGTCGCATGTATTGGATACTTCAAAACTCCCTTGTACTGTGATTGTTCCATTGGGCCCTGGAATTTTTAACGTAAGATACGCGTAGTGTGGTACTGCCATGAATTTTGCAAATGCTGGGCGTCCCAGGATTGCATGATATTGTGACGGCCAATCCATGACTTCGAACTCCAGTTTCTCTCTTCTATAATTTTCGCTTCTGCCAAAGCAGACATCGAGTTCTACTCTTCCCAAGGGGTAGTTTGCTGCTCCAGGTACTATTCCGTGGAAAGAGCAATCTGTTGGCTTCAGACTCGTTAGCGAGATGCACATCGCCTTTAGTGTTCTAGCATATATTAAGTTTATGCCGCTCCCTGCATCCATGAACACTCTTCCGATGTCGTACCCTCCTATTTGCGCTTTTAGAACCATAGGCGAGTGGCCCGGCCTGGGAACTTTCCTTGGGTGGTCTGCTCTACTAAACTTGACTGGTTGCTCTGACCATCGTAGGTACTCTGTGGTAGCTGGTGGTGATGATATTGCTAGGTTTACTTGTCTGGATATGCTCTTTCGCTCTTTCTTTGACTTGGGCACCGGTTGAATCATGGCTGATATGTACACTTTTGACTCCAAGCGCTTTGCTAGCCTTTGCATTTGATATCCTTGACTTCTACGTCTTTCTCCTTGCCTCCCTTCTTGGTTTGAACCCATTGCGCTTTGCAACCTTAGGAATGTTCTGCAGTCCTTCATTTGGTGATTTGAGACCCTTTTCCCGTCGAGATACGCGTAGTGGATTCGACAAGGTCCGTATAGCATATCCTCGGCCGAAGGACCAGAGTATCTCGACTTTTCTACTCCTTCTACCTGAAACCTCCTACTTTCATACCCTTCCTCTTCTTCTAGTATGTAACCCGCGGCTACCTGATTTCGCCTTCCTTGGTTATCCCTGCTGCGGTGTCGTCTCCTCTGTCGACTTATTCTGTCGACTTCTGGTGAACGTCCTCTTTTGTTGTTATACGCGTCTTCTCCATCAGCGAATTTGTTGGCTTGTTCCATTAGCTCAGCTACTGTCGTAGGTTTTGTTCTTCCTATTTCTTCCACAAGATCTGAGCGACGAAGTCCTTCCGAAAAGGCGTCTATTGCTCGTTCGTCGGAGACGTCCTCTGTTGAGTTTTTGATTATACTCCAGCGTTGTATATAAGAACGTAACGTTTCGCCTTTCTTCTGCACACACGCTTTAACTTCTTCCAGTGATGCTGGGCGCTTGTAGGTGGAGCGAAAATTTCTTGTGAATTGACTTTCGAGTTCCCCCCAACTTCCAATGGATTCATCGGGTAAGGTGTTCAACCAGGACCGCGCGGCGCCGGTGAGGTGTAGCTGCAAACTTTGCATTGCAGTCGCCTTTGTTCCTCCTAGTATCTGTACTACCTGTAGATAATCTGATAGCCATAAGGTAGGTTCTTGTGACCCGTCGTACTTATTCTGGTCCTGTGGTAGTTTGAATCCTTTGGGTACCCGCGTTTTGCGAACCCTGCGGGTAAAGCATAACGCACCCATATCTTTATCATTGTCTTCGTAATTTTCTTCCCTCCAAGCATGTCGCGATTTGTTTACTCGAGCTTGTGCTATTATACTCCTTGCATCCTTCTTCTGCCGCTTTTTCTCTTCTGATAACTCGCTATAGTCGTTGTCTGCGCGATTGTATCTGAACTTCCCCTTGTGATTTGTCGACTTCGTCTCTGGGCCTTGTTCCCTGATCTTACCTTCTACTATTCCGAGGCTTCGTATCGCGGCTCGGTGCATATCTTCTCGCGGGTCTCCATGCTCTGGTCTTGTGGCTAGTAAATATGCTTGTGCTGCTACCAATGCTGCCTCTGGCGTTCTTTGTATCACGTCATCTTCCTCCTCTTCTAGCTGCGGGGTGGGGCTCCTTGAGTACCTTTTTTCTCTGCCGCATGCTGTCGCCCCCCTGTTGTGTTTTGGATCTCCGCGCCTCTCTCTGCTATATTCTGAATCTTCACTATAGTCTTCCCAGTATTCCTCCCTTGATATACTGTTATTGTCTTGGAACACCATTTCTCTTTCCTCCCTTAGCTTCTTCCTGTGTTGATATAATGCATATTGATATCCCATTAGAACTTCTCTTCTCGATCCTTCGGGTACTTCTGTACCATGATTAATGGCTGACTTGATCATTCTCCATTCACTAGCCGAGACATGGACTTTCTCTTTTCCTTTTTTGTTGTGATCTTTCATTTTTTTCGACTTGCTTGTCGACCTTTTTGCTTCCTTCGCTGTTGTTTCCTTCTTCTGCTTCAGTGATAATGATGCATAACTGATGTACTTTGGAGATGCCGCTGCTTCCCTTGGCGAAGTCCTTTGAGTTGTTGTACGTCTGACACGCTTTTTCTTCTGAGTCGAATTTTTCCTGAATTTCGTCGCCTTCTGCGATTGATGCTTTTTCTGAGTTGACCGGCGAGTTTACCTCGCTGGAAGAGTCTTCTGATGACTTCAATGTTTCCTCTGTTTCGGGTCTGCTTGCCGACAGATCTGGTTTCGTCGAATCCGAGAAGCGGGATGAACCCGATGGCCCGATGAGGATGCTCAAACTTCCAATTGTCAATTCCATTTCTTGATTTTCGTCGACTTCTGTACTGCTGTTGGCTAAAAGCGAAAAAGCCGTCGAATTCATGATTCCAACGCCCAAGATCCCCACGGTCGGCGCCAATTGATGAGGGGTTAACTCGACAAATGTCCTAGATGAAGGACTTAGGATCGGGGAGACAGGGCGTCGGATGAACTCGAAGGTGAAGTTAGTCGAAATAGGTGTGTATCGAAAGTAAACTTGGGTGTTCAACCTGGCTTGCTTTCAATCTGCCCTACACCGTCCCCTCCTGGCCCCTATATATAGGTGGCCAGGTCTCGAAGATCGGGTAGGGTTCGATACAGATTACAATATCGACATACGGTAAAGACTCGTATTCGACTATCATTACAATTGGGCCTAGCTTAACGGGCCTCAGGGGTACTCAAATAACGGGCTCTATTAACTATACCCTTGTCACCTACTATTGAGGAGAAAACAAGGTATGATTACAATATGCCTTCTATTTTTGATGATTATGGTGATGAGAATAATTTTGTTGAATTTGCTCCTACTACGATTGTTCATGTGGGGAGTATTAATCCTTTAGTGCATGTGGCTCATGATAGGGATGTTTTATGTGATAGCTATATTGTTAATTATATTCATGATGCTACTGAAAGTTATTATGAGAGAGGGAAACATGGTTTGATGGATCTCAACAATATTAAGTTTTCCCTCTTTATGTTGCAAGTCTTGAAGTTGCACTTGTTTTATCTATCCATGTTTGTTACTATGTGCTTAGTTGATTTATTTTCTTACAAGATTCCTATGCATAGGAAGTGGTTTAGATTTAAATGTGTTTCACATTTGCTTTTTGATGCTCTCTCTTGCTTCAAGTTCTTATATGGCGTCTTTGCCTTAAGCTCTTTTATGGCGCCTACATGAGCATCTTTTCAAATTACTGCGCCTTGCTCAAAGGCGTTAAAGAAAAACACTCTTGGGAGATAACCCATTATTTTATTTTCAGTACTTTTTCTTTTATTTGAGTCTTGGAAGTTATTACTACTGTAATGACCGCTCCTTATCATTTTTATTTCGTTGTTGTGCCAAGAAGAACCTCTAATTCGAGGGAGGTAAGATTTGGGGAAGTTGCTGTCCTGAAACAGATTTCAGTGCTGCACCGTAAAAATTCGTGAAAATTCTCAGAATATATTTTTGATCTGAAATTTCTTGAGCATATGCCCCAGGTTATATACAAACTTTAATTATTTTTGCACTTTTCGATTTGAGCAACAGAAAACCCTCTGAAAAATCGATCTTTGTCAGCTGTTCTGTTTTGACAGATTTCTGCCACTATTTGTGTTCGCCTCTCGATCGCTTTCTTTTTTAGTTCTTTTGATCTGGGAACTTTTTGAGAAAGTTTGCTACAGGAGTATATGCTTTAATATGTGGTGTGATTGAGTTAAAATCTGAACCAAAAGAGTTGATTTATTATTATGCTTACACTAATGTTGCTAATAGAATTGTGTTAAGTCTTTTATGAAGGAAGTTTTCAAGTATAGGGATTGGAGAATGATGAGATGAGATGAAGAATGGACAAAAGCTCAAGCTTGGGGATGCCCATGTCACCCCAAGAAATATCCAAGAGTTACAAGCGTCAAAGCTTGGGATGCCCCCGAGGCACCCCTTCTTCATCGGCAAAAATCAGGTCACCTTTCAACACACTATATTTTTATTGCTTCATGCACTATGCGTTTTCTTGGAGCGTCTTTACTTTTGCTTTCAGTTTTATTTTCTTTGTTTGCTGCAATAAATGGTTGGATCATATAATGTTTGTTTTGGAGGGAGATATACTCTGTTTTTCATTGCCAAGAACACTCTAGTTTTCACTCTTATCGTTCAACGAGTGTTCTCTTTTTCTGCTACTGCGTTTAGCATTCGTTTTTTGCCTTGATTTTTGTTCAGATCTTGTTTTATCTTTGTATCAAGGTGTATTTGGACCTCTGGTCTATGTTGGTATTCATCAAAAGAGTTGTCTCAAAAAGTTTTGAATGGTGTTGGAAAAGAGAAAAAGTTTCATGCAAAACAGTGGTACAAAAAGGAGCTTGTTTAGACTGCGGCTTAGACTTTTTCATGCCATGCTTGATGTTGTTTTGATAGTATGCTTCGTGATTTTTTCTGTAGCATGACTTGTCTCAAATGACTGAGATTGCTTAATGAGCCTTTGAAAAAATCATGCGTTGTTTTTATTTTATGGAAGCATTAATTTGGTTTTCTCCTTGATGCTTTATTTGGGTTGACTTGGCGCATGCTTACAACATGGTTGACTCATACAAAGTCGCCATAAGCCTTTATGATCATTTAGTTTTTAACTTTTGATGCCATTTTATGCTTCTCTTAATGATGTTTTGTCGCTATGCATGATTATGGCCGTTATTGCTCTCTTAGTTGGTCGCTCACAGCCTTTTGCTAGCCCTCATTTTGTACTGAGTATGAGCTCTACTCGTGCATCCAACTTCCAAAAAACCAAGTATTCCAATGTGTCCACCATACATACCTATTAGCAATTTGCTATTCCAAAGTACATTTGACTTGCTTTTATCTATCCTTCGAATTAAACTCTTTTGGTGTTATGCAAAAATTAGTCAGTAAAGCTCTCACGAACCTGATGGCACACTTTACTTTTCTCGCTTCTAAAATTTTGACATTGTGGCTCTTTTATGTTGACGTTATGCTTGCAAGTTGTAAGTTGGAAATTAGCCAAACCATGCCGTCATGGGGAAAGCTTTAAACATTGCACTTCTCTTATTTGAGGCTATATCGTGATCTTTTGTTTATGGATACTCGCGATGTGAAATAAGTTGGGAATCTTGCGGGATCATGGAGTTTGTATACGTGTTAGAGAAATGCCTAGACCGCTAATCTAAGCCATGCATCATTCATGGTGGAAATTTACAGCATGCCCATAGTGGACATTCAACGACGCATCTCAAAATAAAAAGCTATACCAATGGTAAATAAAAGAGATGCCGAGGTGTTCATTGTCTGTTTGTCCTGTCATTTTGATGTGGGCTTGTTCCATGTCATCGGGCAAGGAGGTACCCCGTTGGTGGTTCTCGATGATACGTGTATACTTACAATAATAAGAGCTTGCTTGGGACCCTAAGTCGAGTAGCATGAGGTTTGGGTATTCGTACTTCACGGGACACGAGGTTTTCAACTTATGATTTGTCAAGCATATGCTCATAAATGTTCTTGCATTTACTTTAACCATCCAAGATGCCTATGATGGGGGCAATGAGAGCTCAAAGCTACTAAGTACCATAATTTTTGAAGGTTTATAAAACTTGCAATCACTGCTTCCCTCTGCGAAGGGCCTTTCTTTTACTTTTATGTTCAGTCTCCACCTTCTACCTTTATGCACCTTCTAAGAGAGCATAGTTGCCATTCTGAGTTTAATGTGCATTGTCCCAAAGTTTATCATTGATTGATTCATGATTATGGTTTCACTTGTTCTTAAATTATTTGTATCTAGTCGCCCTTTTAAACTTGAAGGTGTCCTATGCATTTATGTTTTGCTATTCTATGAAGGACAAGCTGAAAACCATTTGCTATGTTTTACCGTATGATTTGAACACATGTTTTACTTTCATTGTTTCATTATTCATGATCTTTCGTTTGTGTTTCTTTTCATGTTATAACATGGTTGCTAAGTTTTTATTGTCAAGATTATGTGTTTTATGCCCATGTTTTAAGTTCTTTGATCCTAGCACTCAATGCTTACTTAGATGATCAAGATTGTGATGGTGCATGTCACCTCAAAAATTATTCTTTTGTTATCACTTACCTACTCAAGGATGAGCTGGAGTTAAGCTTGAGGATGCTTGATACGTCTCAAACGAATCTATAATTTTTTATGCTCCATGCTTGTTTTACACCATTTGCTTCATGTTTTGTTCACACTTCATGGCGTTTTTATGCGATTTCCGGAACTAACCTATTGACAAGATGCCACAGTGCCAGTTCCTTGTTTTCTGCTATTTTTGTGTTTCAGAAAAGCTACATATGAAATATTCTCGGAATTGGACGAAACAAAGACCGAAACTCCTATTTTGCCCGGAGGAAGGACGAGGACCAAACGGGAGCCGGAGGGGGGCCAGAGGGCACCCTCACCACCAGGGGGTGCGGCCCAGGCCCTGGCCGCGCCCACCTATGGTGAGGCCCCCCTGGTCCACTCCTGACGATGCCCCTTCGCCTATAAAGAGCCTCCCAACGGAAAACCCTAAAACAATCGGCATTTTTCCCAAAACAGTTCCGCAACACCGCTGCCGGGACGGGGAAGTGCCCCCAGAGCCGTCTCCATCGGTCTCCATCGCTGTCTTCACCGTCTCCATCGACCTCACCGCCATCTCCATTGTCGTTGCTGCCTCCGATGATGATGAGGAAGTAGTTCTACCCCGGGGCTGAGGGCTCTACCGATAGCTATGTGGTTCACCTCTCTCTCCCATGATGTGATCTTTATGTGATCGTGAGCTTTGTATCTAGTTGAATTGGTAGATGCTATTATTCAGATATTATGCTACTCCCGTGCTTTATCTCTACTAATAATACGGCTTGAGGTCGTGATGGTCACAAAACCGTGGTATGGAAAAAAAACCTTTCATACGTAAAAAAAATCTGGTCCGTAGTTTGGTTTCGATCGCTAAAAAAACCGGCGTCCGCCTCGGCCTGTACAGCGAACCATCAATTTCCCTGCTCTCCTACGAGCACCACCGACGAATCCTTCCCCGCTGCCAGCCGCATCCCATCCGCCCCGCGTTCCCTGCCTCCATCCTACTTCCTTGCTGCCAGCCGCATCATCCACCTCAAGTTCCCCGCCGCCAGCCACATCCCATCGCCCCGAGTTCCCAGCCTCCATCGATTCCCCTGCTCTCCTATGAGCGCCGCCGACAAATCCTTTCCCGTCGCCAGCCGCATCCCATCGGCGGGCCGCCTCGATTCTCCTATGCCCCATACCTGCTCTAGGGACGCCGAAGTGTGGCCCTCCGTTCGCTCAGGCCAAGATGGAGACTAGATGCGAGAGGATCTCCAGTCGCGGAGGTGCCAGACGAGCTCCTGCCCCGTGCACGGTGCCAGGTGCTCCTCCATGTGCCCCACTGCTGCTACAGGGAGACAACTGTGTAGCCTCTGAGCACCTGCATCTCCTCCGCTCCACGAAAGGTCTGCTTGATCGTCAGGACCATCTCCCCTCGATTCCCAGGTCGCTAGGACCATCTCCCTTGATCCTAGTCGCCAGGACTCCAGGTCCATCTCCCCTCGAACCCTATTAGGTCGCCAGGACCATCTCCGCTTACTCGCCATGTCCATCTCTGGTTTTTGTCAGACTCTTGCATCACGTCCAGCCGGCAAGCTTTGGTAAGCACGCAGACTCTACTCCGGCAAGCACGCAGATGCTCTGCTCGGAGGAGACCAGCGGTCAGGAACAAGAGCAAGCTGGGACACGCCCTGCTATGGAACTTCTTCGTCCTCACTCTCCTCTGGCACGCTGTGGTGCGACCTATTCCTGGAGTTGTTCGGTGCACCAGCGCACAGAACCAGCCCGAAAAATGTCCGCACAAGGGCCATGGCACAAGCACAGCTCATGTCGTCCAGGATTTGGTGCCACTGCAGTCCATAACAATCACGGTTAAGCGTGCTTTCCTTTGTGTTCTCTATTATTTGTTCTGATGCCTTCACTACTAGCAGCGGTGATGCTACTTCTTACAGCTGGCCTTCCTTCCCTGCATCATGTTCTTGGTGACGGGCGGCCATGCCTGCGCATTCCTCCAGAGGCTTTACCTGGTAGCCTTGAACGCATGCTCAACTCTCGTCTTCCTTGCATTCATCTCTACGGTGGACTTAGGTGAGTTCCTGTGGCGCATGTCTGCTCTAGAGGAGGTCGGTGATGGCTGGCATGTAGTTGATGATGATTATGGCCAGGCAGTTGGGAACCCCAAGCGGAAGGTGTGATGAGCACAGCAGCAAGTTTTTCCCTCAGTTAGAAACCAAGGTTTATCGTTCGAAGAAGAAAAAGGCAATACGACTGAAGGTGATGCTTGCAAGCTTCGCGACAGCTCCGGACAATTTATATGGCGCCTCATCCAAGCTTTGCTTTGCGAGCAGCAACGAGGAACCTGCACACAACACAACCAAGTACTTTGTTCCCAACTTACGATGAGGTTGTCAATCTCACCGGTTTGCTTGAAACAAAGGGTATAAGCGCATCGAGTGGAAAACAGTAGAAGTATGCGAGTAAAGTAAATAGGTGATAGCAATATGATGGAAATAGGACCGGGTTCCATAGTTCACTAGTGGTGTCTCTCCATAAGATAAATAACACATACTGGGTAAACAAATTATAGTTGGGCAATTGATAGAATAAAGATAAAGTGATATGTCAAGAAGATCACTATACGATTTACTCTGGGCATTACAACAAAATACATAGACCGCCATCCAACTGCATCTATGACTAATAATCCACTCACGGGGATATCATCCGAACACCCCATGAGTATTAAGTTGCGAACAACAGATAATTGCATTAAGCAAAGTGTGTAATGTAAACAAAGCATATGCCCTCGAGCATATGAATGTTGTTTTCTCCCTAGTGGCAACAGCACATCTACAACCTTAGAGGTTTCTGTCACTCCCCCAGATTAAATAGAGGCATGAACCCAACTATCGAGCATAAATACCCCCTCTTGGAGTTACTAGCAACTACTCAGCCAAGATAGCTACTAACAATGGAGAGCATGCAAGATCATAAACAACATAGAGATAACATAAGATATATTTCAGTATAGCAACTCAATCATAACACCAATATTCATCGGATCCCAACAAACCAAACATGTAGAATTACATAACGGTGATCTCAATCATGTAGGGCAGCTCATGAGATCTAAACATGAAGCACATGGTGGAGGAGACAACCATCTAGCTACTGCTATGGACCCGTAGTCCAAGGTAGACTACTCACTCATTGCTCCGGAGGCAAGCATGGCGATGAAGAAGACCTTGATACGTCCAAAACGTATCTACTTTCCCGAACACTTTTGCTATTGTTTCTCCTCTAATTTGTGTGTTTTGAATACAACTAACACGGACTGACGCTGTTTTCAGCAGAATTGCTCTGGTGTCTCGTTTTTGTGCAGAAATCAACTTTCAGTAAAAATTTGGGAAAAATCATGAAAAATCCTATTTCACCAGAAGACCCACGAAGCCAGAAGACAGGAGGGAGAGGAGGCCTGAGGGCCCCTCACACACTAGTGGCGCGGCCCAGATACTAGTGATTCGGAACCAGAAACTCCGTTCTGGCACCCTGCCGGGACGGGGAATCGGAGGAGATCTTCATCACCATCACCACCGACGCTCCTCTATTGACCATCCATGACTCCCCCATCCATGTGTGAGTAATTCCCCGCTGTAGGTGAGGGGATGGTAGGGATTGGATGAGATTGTTCATGTAATTTGATATGAGACTGTTAGGGCATAGTGCCTAGTATCTTTATTTAGTGCCTATGACATTGTTGCAACTTGTTGTGCTTAATGCTTGTCACTTTGGGCCCGAGTGCCATGATTTCAGATCTGAACATGTTATTATTTCTATGATGATACTTGTTGTTTATGGTCTTACCTACAAGTTGTATACACATATTGTTGTCCGGAACCCGAGGCCCCAAAGTGACAGAAATTGGGATAACCGGAGGGGATGGCTATGATGTGAGGATCACATGTGTTCACCGAGTGTTAATGCTTTGCTCCGGTACTTTATTAAAAGGAGTACCTTAATTACTAGTAGTTTCCCTTGAGGCCCTGCTGCAATAGGCTGGTAGGACAAAAGATGTCGTGCAAGTTTCTCCTTGTGAGCACGTACTACTATATACGGAACACATGCCTATGATTGTTTGTACTAGGATGCTTTATCATTATTTATCTGCAATGCCCATGTCTCATTGATTTCATGAATTATCTTATCCATGCAACGCCCGTAATCCATCCCTATGCCTAGAGTATTTATTCATATTGTTTACTACTGTTACTATTACTGCTGCTATTTTACTACTGCTGTTACTGTTTTACTACTGTCACCACTATAAAACTGTTGCTACTGATAAACCATTGTGAGCAAGACTGTTTCAGGGTGCAGCTGAATTGACAACTCATCTGTTAAGGCTTACATATATTCTTTGGCTCCCCTTGTGTCGAATCAATAAATTTGGGTAATACTTCCCTCGAAGATTGTTGTGATCCCCTATACTTGTGGGTCATCAAGACTATTTTCTGGCGCCGTTGCCGGGGACCATAGCTTTATTTGTAAGTTCACTTGGTATTCATATTGTTCGCTGCAATCCTTTTCATCATGGGTAAACCTCGTGATGGAAAAGTTCTATATTGCCATCCACTACAAGAAGAGGTACGACTCTCAACACCTCTGCTGCTCTTGATTCACCATCTGTTATGAGTAAGTTGCTTACACCACCACACCCACACGCTACTGCTACTACTTCTGCTGAGATTGAAAATGCCACTGATAATTTAGATGATACTTCTACTGTGCTTGATGAGAGTGGTTCACTAGGTTCCTTTTTAGATGCTACTATTGCTAGAGCTAAGTTGGGAAACACCACTGTTACACCTATTAGTTCACCTGAGTCTAGGGAATGTTCTAGTGATGATTATGATGATGATGCTTATATTGAGCTTAATGATGATTTTATTGCTGAAGCACGTGCTGCTCGTAATGCTGGTAATGTTAAAGAACTTCTTGCAAGACGTTCTATTAGATATAATTTGTCTCCTGATCCTAAGTTTGCTGCTTCTCCTATAAATATTAGAGACAAGGATTATGATTTCTCTTTGGATTTATCTTACATATCTATTGTTGAGAAAACTCCTTTTTGTGGTACTAAAGATGAGAGTGCTATGGGGCACATGAATGAGCTTTCTACTTTGAGTAATTTGTTTTCTGATGCTATTAAGCTCCGCACTTACTTTGTTGCTAAGATTTTTCCTTTCTCATTGAAAGATGCAGCTAAAACTTGGTTTAATAGCTTGTTTCCTGGATCTCTTACTAGTCCTATTGCTTTGGTTAATGCTTTCTTTCAGAAATATTTTCCTGCTAGTGCTCAACATGCTGCTGTGTAGAAAATCTTTGATTTTGAACAGGGAAAAGGAGAGATATTGCCTGAATCTTGGACAAGGTTTTGTTCTTTAATTAGAGCTTTGCCTAAAGAACCATTGCCTAAAAATGAACTCCTTGATATATTTTATAATGGACTAACGGATGAATCTAAGTCATATTTGGATAGTTGTGCTGGTTGTGTTTTCAGGGAAAGAACTCCGGCTGATGCTGAAGAATTAATGGCTAAAATAAGCCAGAATCATGATGATTGGACTTTAGTAGAGCCAACACCAGCACCAACCCATGCACCATCTACAGAGCCTACGCCGAAGAAGAGAGGGATGATTGAATTAAATGATGAAGTTATGAGGGAAGCTAAGAAATCTCTTAAGGAGAAAGGTATTAAGGCCGAAGATGTGAAGAATTTACCTCCTATAGAAGAATTATGTAAGCCAATCCCTCACTCATCAACTATTGAGGTACACTCTCTCCAACGCTTTGATGAAAGAGATATTCCTTATACTAAACCTCCTGATCAATGCTTAGATGAATTTGATAATTTTATTGTTAAGCAAGAAAATTTTAATAGAATGGTGCATAATCATTTGTTGGAAAATTCTAGAGCTATTAATAAGTTGCAGGATATTGTGGAGAGAACCGCTAATGATGTGAAGATACTTGTTAAACATTTTCAAATGGTTCAAACACAAATTGATCAGCTTACCAAGGTGCAAAAAGACTTGCTAGTTAA
Source organism: Dactylis glomerata (assembly GCA_007115705.1). Lineage (NCBI taxonomy): Eukaryota > Viridiplantae > Streptophyta > Magnoliopsida > Poales > Poaceae > Dactylis > Dactylis glomerata. Next base: position 2,644,212 of record QXEO01000460.1, on the reverse strand, counting down.
TGCTGCAAGAGAGAAGCAAGCATGTGAAATACGCACAAGAAGTGGCGCTGCTACTCAAGATCCATTATATCCTGAAGGACATCCTAAGAGGGTCGAGCAAGATTCTCAACGTACTTCAAATGAAGATATTCCTTCCAAGAAGAAGAAGAAGAAGCATAAAACAACTACAGAATCATCTGATGCAGGTAAAGATCCTAACAGTGTTTCTATTTCTGATGCTGAAACTGAACCAGGAAATGCTTCCGATAAAGAAGAAGTTGAAGAGGAACCAGAAAAGATTGATAAGAATGCAAAATACACCAAAGAAGACTTCATTGCCAACAAGCATGGTAAAGAGAGAGAACCTTGGGTACAGAAACCAATGCCTTTTCCTAGTAAGAAACACAAGTCCAAGGAAGAAGAACACTACAACAGGTTTTGTGAATGGATGAAACCTTTATTTTTGCAAATTCCTTTGACTGATGCTATTAGAATGCCCCCTTATGCCAAGTATATGAAAGATATTGTCACTAACAAAAGGAAAATTCCTAGTGAGGAAATTTCCACTTTACTTGCTAATTATTCTTTTGATGGTAAAGTTCCAGAGAAGCTTGGAGATCTAGGTATACCAACTATTCCTTGCTCCATTAAAAATAACTATGTTAGAACTGCTTTATGTGATTTGGGAGCTGGAGTTAGTGTCATGCCTTTTTCTCTTTATAAGAGACTTGATCTAGAAAAATTAGTATCAACTTATATATCTTTGCAGATGGCTAATAAGTCTACTACTATTCCTATTGGTATATGTGAAAATGTTCCTGTTCAAGTTGCTAACAGCTGTTTGATTTTAACTGACTTTGTTGTGTTGGAAATGCCTGAAGATGATAATATGTCTATTATTCTTGGAAGACCTTTTCTAAACACCGCAGGTGCTGTTATTAATTGCAATCAAGGAAAAGTGACTTTCAATGTCAATGATAAAGAGTACACGGTTTATTTTCCCAAGAAGATTGATAGGAAGAATGCTCTAAGTTAAATCAAGCATGTTGAGACCATCAAAGTTGGTCAAATTATTTGTTCAGAGCGAAAGCCCAAGGAAGAATATCAAATTGTTATGATTGGGACTATACCTATCAAAGTTGAGGTAACATAAGCATTAAGTGAAGTGCAAAGCTTTGCCTCATATGAAGTTAGTTTGGGAACAAGACTTGATCAACCTTGTTAACAAAGTGATTTTATATGAACGAAACTTCGTTTTCACCACATCCACTCCACCTCACTTGTATTTACTTTCATCAATTTTTATTCCTTCAGTTTAGTTGCATGATTAAGAGTATCTCAGAGATGCTGCATGCTTAGTTTTGATTTGCCTGAAACCTTTTTATCCTCGTTTTTCTGAATTTTTATCGGTATGCCAATTTCTGAAAAATCCTCGAAAATAAAGTTTCTCGAAAAATTCCAGAAAATTCTTTATAAATTTTTATGTCAAAAATGGGGCAGAGAGACACCTGGGAGGCACCAGGAGGGGCTGCCACGCCACCTCACACATAGGTGGCGCGGCCCAGCCCTAGCCGCGCCACCCAGGTGTGAGAGGGCCCCACCTGGCCCCTCACTTATCTCTTCCTCCCCTGCTCTTTCTCTCTCCCAAAAACAACGACACACCCAGCTCAAACCCGAGTTCTTGCTATTCTTCACCTGGATTTTTCGATCTCCTTGCTCAGCCCAACATTTCTGCTGAAATTTGGAGCATTTGTTCTCCGGTATGTGACTCCTCCACTTGTCCAAGTAGAATTTCTTTTGGTGGAGTATTTCTTGAGTATTTTAGCTTTGTAGGTGACAGTATAAATGAGTATGCATGCTTGTTCTATTGCTTAGAATTGCCATTTTGATGCATGTTAGCTCTCTAGTAACCCACTATAGTAGTTTCCTACACTTGCTTGTCTTTAAATCATATTTTATGAGTTTGTTAAAATTTTCAGAAATGGAGGAGAATGCTTATCAACTCTCTCAACATGAACTAGAAGTGCATGAAGTTATGAAAGTTCACCGTGAAGAGAAGGTCTTCCCCTCACACTATCCATGCTCAGAGTTCATGAATGCTGCCAGAATTATGCAGGATTTTCAAACCTTACTCTCTAATGCAGGATTAGAACATTTTGTTGAGGGTGAACCTCCCCAATATGTTAAACTAACAATGTCTGTGGTGCAGGATTTCAGATTTAGTTGGTCCACTTCTAACCCCATGGTTCACTATAAAATTTATAACAAATCTGTGGACTTGCCTCTTGATGTTTTATGTACAGCTATTAGAGTACCACAGTGGGGATCGCTTGAGAAGATAAGGGGACAACCTAGGCCATTGTTAGAACTATACGAGGAGATTTGTCAAGGAAGAAGCTTCACAGGAGAGGGTGGTAAAACTCGAAATATTCATTTCCCATCCATTCGATATTTTGCCTTCTTCATTACCAAATGTGTTCTTGCTAGAAAATCTGCAAGTAAATTATCTCTCCATGATCTAGCTTTTATTGCTGCTGCTTTGAGGCGTGATAGGACTTACCATTTGGGTGCCTTAATAGCTTTCCATCTTGATATTAACCGTGAGAAAGGGGGAATCTGTGGAGGACTTATAGCTTCACGCATGTTAGCTTTTCATGGTGTAGTGCCTCATTTTCTAGATCTGTAGTTCCCCGAGGAGAAACTTGATCTTAATTCTATGATTCATCATAAGTTTATTTCTCCTCCTGCTAGTTTCATTAATTTAACATTTGAGCTAACCTTTTTCAAGAAGACTACCTGGAGGGTAGTAAAGACTGATCGATCAGTCCGTTTGCCTGCACCTCTTTTGTTTAACCTTGATCACAGGAATGGATGGTCGCTTACGGAAGATGAGCTTGATGCGTACGTAGAGGAGCACCCTCCACCTGTGCACGATGAGGAGGGCGCCGAGGAGTCGGGTCAGCCCTCCAACATTACGAATTTCCCATATGAGCAACCTTATTATGATTATGCGCCATCAGCTTCATCTTCACGAGAGCCGGGGTACGATTACATCTATGATGACCCACCAGCCTGGGGCAGCTATCAGAATCAAAATTGATCTCCACTTAGGCCAAAAGCCTAAGCTTGGGGGGAGGTACGCCGACGATTCACTCATCTACATATCATATTTTGTCGGACCTTTGTATATTCATGTTTCGCCTTCTCTAGTGTTCTTGTTCTTGTTTCCACTTTTCCAAAACAAAAAAAGACCAAAAATATTTCCGTTGTTTCTCTTTGATTGGTTCTTTAGTTTTCTACCTTTGGTTTGCTTTACTTGCTATTTTCGGTTTGCTATTTGAAAAATCCAAAAATATTTTGCTTTGTTTGCTATTTCCTTCTGCTTTTGTTTCAAAAATTGAAAATCCCAAAAGTATTTGTTGTTCTTCTTCGGTTTTGTAAAGTTTGTTGCAGAGTTCAGTCTCCCGTTACTCCATTGGAGCTTGGTATTCACTTTATATTATTCAAGCCACACAAGTGAAGAGCAATGATGACGACATACGACAATCCGAGATGTGGTAAGAGGCTGGTATGAACTCTATTTGTTTTCATTTTTGTACATATACTTATCTATGTGGACATGCTTAGTCGGTTCATGTAAGGTATATGTTATCAAATGGATGCTTTGTAGTTCTTGCTTTCATATGATTAGTTTCAATTTACTATTAGCCTGTAGCATGTCATGTAGACGCTTGCATGCTTTGTTTTATTCATAATATGGTATGTTATTGTGGTATCCACCTCTGAAAGTTTCATTTGAATCGACTTGGCACATGCTCAAGCATGCATATGACTGAACAAAAAGTCAATTAAGCCTCGATGATCTAAATTGCCTCAGAGTTCTTGTATCATTTTTATGCCTATATTAATTTTGTTTTGTCGCAAGCATGATTATGACAGTTATTGCTCTCTCGATTGTCGCTTCCCAGTCTTTTGCTAGCCTTCACTTGTACTGAGTATGAGCTCTACTCGTGCATCCAATTACCAAAAACCAAGTTTTCCAAAGAGTCCACTATAAATTCCTATGCATGGTATTTGAAAGCCATTCCAAGTAAATTTTCATGTGCTACCTTTCAAAACTTTCAACTACTTCTCATTTTGTGCCACTGTTTTTAGCTCATGGGGACGTAGTGGTCGGAATTGCTATCTTCCATATTATATTAAGTACCCCTCGACTAGGCAGCTTCATCTGCTCGTCATTAATTTTGCATGAGAGCTGGTCAGACCATTATAATCTAATTCTAAAAAGAAAGAAAAAAGGCACTCTTCCAAGGATTGTGAAAGTTGGTGGGCACCCGATGGAATCGGTTAGCCATGGTTTGAGAAAGGAAAAAGGTGGGGAGGAGTGCCAAAGCTTTATAAAAGAGTACCAATGTGCCAAATTTCAAAGAACTCGGAACCGCTCTCACTTGTTTATTATGAAAGATAGCAAGTCCCCATTGCTAGTCGTTGACATAGAACAACCACCTCTCAAAATAAATTTTTATCTCTGTTTTACAAATGAAAAGCTCTAGCACATGTCAAATCACTGCTTCCCTCTGCGAAGGGCCTATCTCTTACTTTTATGTTGAGTCTTCACTTTCTAACTTTTAAGCACTTCTTGAGAGCATAGCTATTATTTTTAGTGTAATGTGCTTGTCCCAGAACACGGTTAATTGTGGTATAACTTTGATGCTTGTATCTTTGATATCTTTAATTTCTAGTCTTCCCTTGGACTTCAGAGGTGCCTCAACATTTATATTTTTCTCCACAAATAAAGGCAAGCTGGATACCACTCTTTCATATCATTTATGCATATTACAATCTTGTTAGCTTCTTATGTACATGTTACTTGTTATTAGTGCATAGGCACTCTTTCATAGCTTGCTTGACTATGAGGTGACATTAGTTGCATATCTCTTATTATGAATTGCCTGAGTACTTGATCACATAGTTAGTATATATACATCATATGAGCAAATGTGTTCATGAAAGTTTCTTTTATCGCTCTCAGTTGTTAACTGAATTGCTTGAGGACAAGCAAATAGCTAAGCTTGGGGGGAGTTGATACGTCCAAAACGTATCTACTTTCCCGAACACTTTTGCTATTGTTTCTCCTCTAATTTGTGTGTTTTGAATACAACTAACACGGACTGACGCTGTTTTCAGCAGAATTGCTCTGGTGTCTCGTTTTTGTGCAGAAATCAACTTTCAGTAAAAATTCGGGAAAATCATGAAAAATCCTATTTCACCAGAAGACCCACGGAGCCAGAAGACAGGAGGGAGAGGAGGCCTGAGGGCCCCTCACACACTAGTGGCGCGGCCCAGCCCTAGCCGCGCCACCCTGGCGTGAGGAGGCCCCAGCCATCCTCTCGGCCTCCCCTCTCGCCTACATATACCCACTGACGACATAATATCGGGGAGACGGCGTTTTTCCCAGATAGACTTCCGCTGCGCCGCCGCCATCAGAAACCGCGATTCGGAACCAGAAACTCCGTTCTGGCACCCTGCCGGGACGGGGAATCGGAGGAGATCTTCATCACCATCACCACCGACGCTCCTCCATCGACCATCCATTACTCCCCCATCCATGTGTTAGTAATTCCCCCATTGTAGGTGAGGGGATGGTAGGGATTGGATGAGATTGTTCATGTAATTTGATATGAGATTGTTAGGGCATAGTGCCTAGTATCTTTAATTAGTGCCTATGACATTGTTGCAACTTGTTGTGCTTAATGCTTGTCACTTTGGGCCCGAGTGTCATGATTTCAGATCTGAACATGTTATTATTTCTATGATGATACTTATTGTTTATGGTCTTACCTACAAGTTGTATACACATATTGTTGTCCGGATCCCGAGGCCCCAAAGTGACAGAAATTGGGATAACCGGAGGGGATGGCTATGATGTGAGGATCACATGTGTTCACCGAGTGTTAATGCTTTGCTCCGGTACTTTATTAAAAGGAGTACCTTAATTATTAGTAGTTTCCCTTGAGGCCCTGCTGCAACAGGCTGGTAGGACAAAAGATGTCGTGCAACTTTTTCCTTGTGAGCACGTACGACTATATATGGAACACATGCCTATGATTGTTTGTACTAGGATGCTTTATCATTATTTATCTGCAATGCACATGTCTCATTGATTTCATTAATTATCTTATCCATGCAATGCCCGTAATCCATCCCTATGCCTACAATATTTATTCCTACTGTTTACTACTGTTACTATTACCGCTGCTATTTTACTACTGCTGTTACTGTTTTACTACTGTCACCACTATAAAACGGTTGCTACTGATAAACCATTGCGAGCAAGACTGTTTAGGGTGCAGCTGAATTGACAACTCATCTGTTAAGGCTTACATATATTCTTTGGCTCCCCTTGTGTCGAATCAATAAATTTGGGTAATACTTCCCTCGAAGACTGTTGCGATCCCCTATACTTGTGGGTCATCAGACCTCCGGTGGCGATTCCCCTCTCCGGCAGGGAGCCGGGAAGAGCTTCTGGACCCTCCCGATCTCGGGTCGACGACAGTGGCGGATCGCGATGTGTTTCTGGAAAATTGATCGGGTCCTTAGGTTTTTCCCGTCGGGGGGTCTTTATAGGCGAAGGGGCGTCGTCAGAAGTGGACCGAGGCTCCCTCACACATAGGGGGCACGGCCAGGGGCTGGGCCATGCCGCCCTGGTGTGTGGGGCCCTTGTGGCCCCACTCCGCCTCCTCTTCGGTTCTCTGGAAGCTCCGGTGGATTTCTGGATGTATGGCCTTTGTTTCGTCCAATTTTGAGAATATTTCCTGTGTAGCTTTTCTGAAACACAAAAACAGCAGAAAACAGGGAACTGGCACTGTGGCGACTTGTTAATAGGTTAGTTCTAGAAAATGCATAAAAGTGCCATTAAGTGTAACAAAACATTAGGCAAATGGTGTAAAAACAAGCATGGAGCATCAAAAATTATAGATACGTTGGAGACGTATCAAGCATCCCCAAGCTTAACTCCTGCTCGTCCTCGAGTAGGTAAGTGATAACAAAAGAAATAATTTTTGAGGTGACATGCACCTACACAATCTTGATCATATATGTAAGCATTGTGAGCTGGGATCAAAAGAACTTAAAACATGGGCATGAAAGACATAATCTTGATAGAAGAAACTTAGCAACCATGTTATAAACATGAAAATGAACACAAACAAAAGATCATGAAAATGAAACAATGAAAGTCAAACGTGTGTTCAAATCATAAGGAAAAACATACAAATGGTTTTCAGCTTGTCCTTCACGGAGAGCAAAACATAAATGCATAGGACACCTTCAAGTTTAAGAGGGCGACTAGATACAAATAATTTAAAAACAAGTGAAACCAACAATATGAATCAATCAATGAAAAATTTGGGACAATGCGCATTATACTACGAATGACAACTATGCTCTCTTAATGGTGCATAAAGATAGAAGGTGGTGACTCAACATAAAAGTAAAAAAAAGGCCCTTCGCAGAGGGAAGCAGTGATTGCAAGTTTTATAACCTTCAAAAATTATGGTACTTACCGGCTTTGAGCTCTCATTGCCCCCATCATAAGCATCTTGAATGGTTAAAGTTAATATGAGAACAATTATGATGCATATGCTTGACAAATCATAAGTTGAAAACCTCGTGTCCCGTGAATACGAGTACCCAAACCTCATGCTACTTTACTTAGAGTCCCAAGCAAGGCTCTTGTCATTGTAAGTATATATGTATCATCGAGAACCGCCAACGGGGTACCTCCGTGCCTGATGACATGGAACAAGCCCACATCAAAATGACAGGACAAGCAGACAATGAACACCTCGACATCTCTTTTATTTACCATTTGTTTAGCTTTTTTATTTTGAGATGCGTCGTCGAATGTCTACTATGGGCATGCTGCAAATTTCCACCATGAATTATGCATGGCTTAGATTGGCGGCCCAGGCGTTTCTCTAACACATATACAAACTCCATGATCCCCTCAAGATTCCCAATTCATTTCACACCGCGGGCATCCATAAACAAAAGATCACGATATCAACTCAAATAAGAAGTGCAATGTTGAAAGCTTGCCCCATGACAGCATGGCTGGGCTAGTCTCCAACTTACAACTTGCAAGCATAACAACTCAACATAAGAGACCACAATGTCAAATTTTTAAGAACAAGAAAAAGTAAAGTGTGCCTTCCGGTTCGTGAGAGCTTTACTGACCAATTTTTGCATAACACTGGTAAGAGTTTAATTTGAAGAGATAATAAAAGCAAGTCAAATTTACTTGGAATACCAAATTGCTAATAGGTATGTATGGTGGACACTTTGGAAAACTTTGTTTTTAGGAGTTGGATGCACGAGTAGAGCTCATACTCAGTACAAGGCGAGGGCTAGCAAAAGACTGGGAGTGACCAACTAAGAGAGCAATAATGGCCATAATCATGCAAAGCGACAAAGCAACATTAAAAGAAGCATAAGATGGCATCAAAAGTCAAAAACTAAATGATCATAGAGGCTATTGGCGACTTTGTAAGAGTCTAACATGTGTGAGCATGCGCCAAGTCAACCCAAATAAAGCATCAAGGAGAAAACCAAAATAATGCTTCCAAACGATAAAAACAACGCATGATTTTTTTCAAAGGCTCATTAAGCAATCTCAGTTATTTGAGACAAGTCATGCTACAGCAAAACCACTAAGCATACTATCAAAAAGACATCAAGCATGACATGAAAAAGCCTAAGCCGCAGTCTACACAAGCTCCTTCTTGTACCACTTTTTTGCATAAAGCTTTTTCTCTTTTCCAACACCATTCAAACTTTTTTAATCCAACTCTTTTGAGGAAAACCAACATGGTCCAGAGGCAAAAATACACCTTGATAAATAAATATAAGAAGATCTGAACGCAAATCAAGGCGAAAATGAAAACCAAAAGCAGTAGCAGAAAAAGAAGAACACTCGGTTTTTTATAAGAGTGAAAACTAGAGCATTCTTGGCAAATGAAAAGCAAGGCAACTTCTCCAAAAGAAATCTATTGGGGTCCAACCATTTATTGAAGCAAACAAAACAACACTAACAATGAAAACTAAAACAACTGACGCTCCAAGAAAAACACATAGTGCATGAAGCAATAAAAATATAGTCTCTTGAAAGGTGACCTGATTTTTGCCGATGAAGAAGGGGTGCCTCGGGGGCATCCCCAAGCTTTGACGCTTGTACTTCTTGGATATTTCTTGGGGTGATGCATGGTCATCCCCAAGCTTGAGCTTTTGTCCATTCTTCAACTCATCTCATCATTCTCCAATCCCTACACTTGAAAACTTCCTTCATACAAAACTAAACACAAATCTATTAGCAACATTAGTGTAAGCATAACATATAATCAACCTCTTTTGCTTTAGGTTTAAACCTAAAACCACCACATATAAAGAATGTACTACTGTAGCAACTTACCCAAAAGTTCCGTGATCAAAAGAACTCAAAAAGAAAGCGATAAAGCGGCAAAAACAAATAGTGGCAGAAATCTGTCAAATCAGAATAGCTGATAAAGACCGATTTTTTAAGGGGTTTTATGTTACTCAAATTAAAAAGTGTTCAACTAATGAAAGTTTGGATATAACCTGGGGCATATGAACAAGAAATCGCAGGTCCAAAAGATACAGAGAGAATTTTCACGAATTTTTACGGTGCAGCACCGAAAACAGTTTCAGGACAGCAACATCCTCAAATCTTTACCTCACTCAAATTAGAGGCTTCTCTTGGCACAACAATAAAATAAAAAAGATAAGGAGAGGTAATTACAGTAGTAATGACTTCCAATACTCAAATAAAAGAAAAATTACTGAAAAGAAAATAATGGGTTATCTCCCAAGAGTGCTTTTCTTTAACGCCTTTGAGCTAGGCGCAGAAAATTGTGAATCAAGTAACATCAAGAGATGAAGCATCAAGCTCATAATTTGCTCTAAGAATAGAGTCAAAAAGTAATTTCTTTCTTTTACTAGGGAAGTGTTCCATACCTTTCTTGAGTGGGAATTGATATTTGATGGTGCCTTCTCTCATATCAATAATGGCACCTACAGTTCGAAGAAAGGGTCTTCCCAAAATAATAGGACATGAAGCATGGCATTCAATATCCATAACGAGAAAATCAATGGGAACAAGGTTATTGTTAACCATAATAATAACATCATTAATCATTCCCAAAGGTTTCTTCTTAGCAACATCAGCAATAGGAACATCATAATAACATTTTTCAAGCGGTGGTAAATCAAGCATATCATAAATTTTTCTAGGCATAATAGAAATACTAGCACCTAGATCACATAAATCATGGCAATCAAAACCATTAACATGCATATCAATGATGGGTTCCCAACCATCTTCTAACTTCTTGGGAACTGAAGCTTTTTGTTGCAATTTTTCATCCCTAATTTTCATGAGAGCATTGGTAATATGCTTAGTAAAAGCAATATTTAAAGAACTAGCATTGGGAGTCAAAGCAAGCTTTTGCAAGAACAAAATTACTTCAGATATATTGCAGCCATCAACATCAAAATCATTAAAGGAAATAGAGTTATCATCTCCTACACTCCGAAAAATTTCAGCACTCTTTTGAGAAAAAGTTTTGGCAGTTTTAGGCTTTTTAACACAAGGAGTGGGAGTTTTCTCTATACCAATCAAAGTAAGAGGATTGATAGCATTAGGAACAACATCATTAGAGGTAGTAATAGTACAAACTTTCATATTCCTAGCAATCTCATCCTCTCTTTCCCATCTAGCATGCAATTCTGCTAACAATCTAACATTTTCATCAATTCTAACTTGAATAGCATTAGCAGTAGCAAAAACATTGTTCTCTTTCACATCATTAGGCAACACTTTTAATTTCAGAAGTTCAACATCATGAGCAAGGCTATCAACTTTAGAAGCAAGAATATCAATTTTGCCTAACTTTTCCTCAACAGACTTATTAAAAGCATTTTGTTTTACCATGAAGTCTTTGAGCATGACTTCAAGTTCAGAGGGCGCGGTCCTAGTGTTGTTGGAAGAATTACCACAAGGATTACCATAACCATTACCATTGGTAGAAGGATACGGCCTATAGTTGTTACTAGCAAAATTGTTCCTATAAGCATTGTTGTTAAAATTATTGTTTCTAATAAAATTCACATCAACATGCTCTTCTTGGGCAACCAAAGAGGCTAAAGGAACATTATTAGGATCAACATGAGTTTTATCATTAGCAAGCATAGCCATAATGGTATCAATCTTATCACTCAAGGAAGAGGTTTCCTCAATAGAATTTACCTTCTTACCTTGTGGAGCTCTCTCGGTGTGCCATTCGGAATAATTTATCATCATGTTGTCAAGTAGCTTTGTTGCGGCGCCCAAGGTAAGGGACATAAAAGTGCCTCCAGCAGCTGAATCCAATAGGTTCCTCGAAGAAAAATTCAGTCCTGCATAAAAAGTTTGGACAATCATCCAAGTAGTCAGTCCATGAGTGGGACAATTCTTTATCATAGATTTCATTCTTTCCCAAGCTTGAGCAACATGTTCATTATCAAATTGACTAAACTTCATAATATTGCTACGCAAAGCTATAATCTTAGCAGGAGGATAATATCTACCAATGAAAGCATCCTTACACTTAGTCCATGAATCAATACTATTCTTAGTCAAAGACAGCAACCAATCCTTAGCTTTTCCTCTCAAAGAAAAAGGAAACAACTTAAGCTTAATAATATCACCATCAACATTCTCATACTTTTGCATCTCACATAGCTCAACAAAATTGTTGAGATGAGCTGCAGCATCTTCAGTACTAGCACCAGAAAATTGCTCTTTCATAACAAGGTTCAATAAAGCAGGCTTAATCTCATAAAATTTTGCAGCAGGAGCAGGTGGTGCAATAGGAGTGCAGATAAAATCACTATTGTTCGTGCTAGTAAAGTCACACAACTTGGTGTTTTCAGGAGTAGCCATTTCAGCAAAACTAAAAGTAGACAAGTAAAAACAACTATCAAGGATTCTAATTTTTTGGGTTTTTGATATAAAACAATGCAAGTAAAAATAAAGTAAAGCAAAACAATAAAACAAAGTAAAGGATGTGCGTGCGAAAAACTCCCCTTGCAGCAGTCTTCTTTTTCTTCCCCGGCAATGGCGCCAGAAAAGAACTTGATGGCTGGCGTGTAGTTGATGATGATTATGGCCAGGCAGTTGGGAACCCCAAGCGGAAGGTGTGATGAGCACAGCAGCAAGTTTTTCCCTCAGTTAGAAACCAAGGTTTATCGTTCGAAGAAGAAAAAGCCAATACGACTGAAGGTGATGCTTGCAAGCTTCGCGACAGCTCCGGACAATTTATATGGCGCCTCGTCTAAGCTTTGCTTTGCGAGCAGCAACGTGGAACCTGCACACAACACAACCAAGTAATTTGTTCCCAACTTACGATGAGGTTGTCAATCTCATCGGTTTACTTGAAACAAAGGGTATAAGCGTATCGAGTGGAAAACAGTAGAAGTATGCGAGTAAAGTAAACAGGTGATAGCAATATGATGGAAATAGGACATGCTGGGTAAACAAATTACAGTTGGGCAATTGATAGAATAAAGATAACGTGATATGTCAAGAAGATCACTATGCGATTTACTCTGGGCATTACAACAAAATACATAGACCGCCATCCAACTGCATCTATGACTAATAATCCACTCACGGGGATATCATCTGAACACCCCATGAGTATTAAGCTGCGAACAATAGATAATTGCATTAAGCAAAGTGTGTAATGTAAACAAAGCATATGCCCTCGAGCATATGAATGTTGTTTTCTCCCTAGTGGCAACAACACATCTACAACCTTAGAGGTTTCTGTCACTCCCCCAGATTAAATAGAGGCATGAACCCAACTATCGAGCATAAATATCCCCTCTTGGAGTTACTAACAACTACTCGGCCAAGATAGCTACTAACAACGGAGAGCATGCAAGATCATAAACAACATAGAGATAACATAAGATATATTTCAGTATAGCAACTCAATCATAACACCAATATTCATCGGATCCCAACAAACCAAACATGTAGAATTACATAACGGTGATCTCAATCATGTAGGGCAGCTCATGAGATCTAAACATGAAGCACATGGTGGAGGAGACAACCATCTAGCTACTGCTATGGACCCATATTCCAAGGTAGACTACTCACTCATCGCTTCGGAGGCAAGCATGGCGATGAAGAAGAGCTTCTGGACCCTCCCGATCTTAGGTCGACGACGGCGGCGGATCGCAATGTGTTTTTGGAAAATTGATCGGGTCCTTAGGTTTTTTCCGTCGGGGGGTCTTTATAGGCGAAGGGGCGTCGTCAAAAGTGGACCGGGGCTCCCTCACACATAGGAGGCGCGGCCAGGGGCTGGGCCGCGCCGCCCTGGTGTGTGGGGCCCTCGTGGCCCCACTCCGCCTCCTCTTCGGTTCTCTGGAAGCTCCGGTGGATTTCTGGATGTATGGCCTTTGTTTCGTCCAATTCCGAGAATATTTCCTGTGTAGCTTTTCTGAAACACAAAAACAGCAGAAAACAGAGAACTGGCACTGTGGCAACTTGTTAATAGGTTAATTCCGGAAAATACATAAAAGTACCACGAAGTGTAACAAAACATTAGGCAAATGGTGTAAAAACAAGCATGGAGCATCAAAAATTATAGATACGTTGGAGATGTATCACTCGGCTGCGCGATGTAGCCATGCAGGTGGTCCGGTTCCGTTAGGCATGTGAGGACGAGAGGTCGTGCACCTGGCCATGTTGGGCGAGGCTGAGGGCAGCCCTCTCGCACTAGGACAGGCCGGTTCCGAGTTCCGATGAGCATGGAAAGCACACGGTGTGCTGTGTGCACGCGAGGGCGTCGGTCACCGCACCTGCGAGGAGCACGGATATGACGACTCCGTAAGCAGCTGGCCGATGGCAACATCAATTGCGGAGCGCCAGGAAAAACAGTTATCCATCCGATTCTCTTTCTTCTTGATCGTGTCTTGATCAAATAGCCACATGCATACTCTGGACGGTGTACTTATTTCGTACAGCAATCTGAAATACTTTGGGGCAGTAAGAAAGCATCATCTAATAAGATTCGTGATTACAGAGATCTGATTTGTACCAAACATGCTGAAAAGTGACCCAACACAAACATCACTGAAGCTGAAATCCAAGCAATTCCGGTAAAGTCAGTGCAAAATCTATCCACCGGGATAAATCAAACCGTAGGCACAGATGTTTTAAGATCAGATTGCTAACTTCCCATTGATCGTAACACCAGAGACTACATCGCACCATAACACAAGTCACAACACATACCAGCAAGTATTCCTACCACATAGCATAGGCTAATAATAACTACTCTACACCTCAAGAACAGACACAGTAAGTAGCAGGAAGCAGTCTCGGCACTTCATGGTGAATGGCTGACACAAACAGTTCAGTTCACGTCTTCAACACGATCATGCACTACATTTGGCTCAAGAGGATCAACTTCATGATCCCATAGAGATGACTGAAAATAAATCTATCGATTGGTGGTTTGGCACTGAGAAAATTGTCTAGGCCATAGAGTTTGTTTCAGTGCCTTGTATACAGCGCATGTGGTGACATACATATGAGTGCAAGTTTTAAGAAGCTCTATCTTTATTTATAACATCCAGAATAGAGCAAAGCAACCAGGCATTAACAATTCATCAACTTATCCTCCATGAAAAATATAGTCATGTGAGAGGCTTGATACATCTCAAACGTATCTATAATTTTTGATGCTCCATGCTTGTTTTTACACCATTTGCCTTGTGTTTCGTTACACTTCGTGGCAATTTTATACATTTTCCGGAACTAACCTATTAACAAGTTGCCACAGTGCCAGTTCCCTGTTTTCTGCTATTTTTGTGTTTCAGAAAAGCTACACAGGAAATATTCTCAGAATTGGACGAAACAAAAGCCAGAAGTCTTATTTTTCCCGGAAGCTTCCCGAAGACCGAAAGAGAGCCGGAGGGGGGCCAGAGGCCACCCTCACACATAGGTGGCGCGGCCCAGGCCCTGGCCGCGCCACCCTGGTGTGAGGAGCCCCTGGCTGCCCCCTGACGATGCCCCTTCGCCTATATAAAGCCTCGGGACGGAAAACCCTAAGGGAGTCGGCAATTTTCCAGAAAGAGTTCCGCAGTTCTGCCGCCGCCACCGATGAATTTCGGGGGACAGAAGTCTCTGTTTCGGCACCCTGCCGGGATGGGGATGTGCCCCCGGAGCCATCTCCATCGGTCTCCATCGCCGTCTCCGCCGTCTCCATCGACCTCACCGCCATCTCCATCAACCTTGCTGTCTCCTATGATGAGGAGGGAGTAGTTCATCCCCGGGGCTGAGGGCTCTACCGGTAGCTATGTGGTTCACCTCTCTCTCCCATGATGTGATCTTTATGTGATCGTGAGCTTTGTATCATGTTGAACAAGTAGATGTTATTATTCAGATATTATGTGTACTCTAGTGGTATTATTAAAGTAATCTATTCCTCCTGCCATGGTGTAACGGTGACAGTGCGTGCATCGTGGTGGTACTTGGTCTAGGCTACGATTGTGATCTCTTATGGATTATGAGAATAATTATCGCTATGATAGTATTGAAGTGATCTATTCCTCCTTTCATGGTGTAATGTTGACAGTGTGTGCACCGTGTTAGTACTTGGTCTAAGTTGCAATAATATCTATCTTGAGTTGTGATCTGATTTGAATATCTCTATGAGTGGTGTTTGTCAAGTACTTGATGAACTTTAAGGAGTGCTTCGTAGCCCTACGCAATGATTAGTGTTGTTCAATAGGAGAGTAATTCAGAGTACCATAGTGAAGAGAAGTTGTTTATTTGTTCAATCATGTTATATTTGTTGGGAGTGTGTCCACTAGTGAAACCATGATCCTTAGGGCTTGTTTCCAAGCTTTGCACACCATTTACTTGCTGTTTTGTTACTTGTTTGCTCGCAGCGATATTTATTTCATATCGCGTTTACTACTTATAATCATCACTACCGCTTGTATTTCACTATCTCTTCGCCGAACTAGTGCACCTATACATTTGACAAGTGTATTGGGTGTGTTGGGGACACAAGAGACTTTCTGTATCGTAATTGCAGGGTTGCTTGAGAGGGATAGATTTGACCTCTTCCTCCCTGAGTTCGATAAACCTTGGGTGATCCACTTAAGGGAAACTTGCTGCTGCTCTACAAACCTCTGCACTTGGAGGCCCAACACTGTCTACAAGAACAGAAGCGTGTGTAGACATCAAGCTCTTTTCTGGCGCCGTTGCCGGGGAGGTAAGGTAAAAGGTACTCACATCCTTTGGCTACTAAGTCTTTTAGTTGCTGGTGAGTGCTCGAAGTTATTTCCTTTAGATTCTGCAATTACATCTTTTTGTTTCTTGTTTTTATTTTCACTAGTTAGGCTTAATGGAAAATAAAGAGTTCTTTAGTCTTTTTCCTGATTTTAGATTTGATGAGAAAATTGAAAATCCTTTGGAGCTTATTTCGCAGAGCAATGCTGTTAGTACGAATGCTTTGAATACTGTTACTGCTAATGCTATAGAAAAGTCTAAGCTTGGGGAAGCTGGTTTTGTTAAGTATGATATTTTTAGTTCCCCAGCTTTAGTGGAGAAAGTTTGCTCTGATGATATTTTATCTCCCATATGTGATGTCGTGGGGATGACTTACGGGGCATGCCACGGGCCGAGCAATCTGCCGGCTGGCGTCCCAGGAGTCTCCACGGCTTGAAGACAAGAAGACCGGCTTCGCCTGGAGGGCCGGCTGTGCCAGCAGCCGGTTGGCGATTCCACCGTAGAAGGCCGGAGCCGGGCGACGAAGACAAGAACCCACCAACGGCTGTTTTGCCAAAAGTGGGCCGGCCCCGACAAGAGCGACAGAGGCCAAGGACAGGAGTGACGAGCGCCACGACCAAGTCCAACCAATCAGCGACCGAGAACCCTTCCCCACGATAGGATCCAAGGCAAAAGGGAGGGTATATGCCTCCCAGATGCCGGTCCCAGGGGAAAGGTACTTTATAAAGCGAAGCTGTCAGAGCAGGGCGGGGGGATCACGCCCAGGATGCCGCCGCCAAGGAGCCGGCAGCCGGCCGAATCGTTACCCAACCTGTAACCGGGCCCCTGCCTATATAAGGGGGCCTAGACCCTTAGCATGGGGGAGATCCGATCTTCTTCTTCCTCCTCTAGCCCGAACAGCTCGAGGAGCACTGTAATCGATACTGTCTAAGCAATACGAAGCAGGCAGGAAGTAGGGGTTTCACCTCCACCCGGGAGGGCCCTGAACCTGGGTAAACCGTGGTGTCTCAGTAGGCATAATCCCGAGCCGGGCCCCTCGTCTCCACCGTCGAGCCCCTCCGATAAGCCTACCCATGGCTACTGTCTCTAAATTCCCATGACAGTTGGCGCCCACCGTGGGGCAAAGCGCGGCGGCGAGCGGAGTCAAGTTCCGGCCGGGACCCTCCGGCGAGAAGGTCGCCTCCGGCCTCGTCTGGAAGTTCGGCACCTTCGACTGCGTCGATGACAACTTGGCCTACTTCAAGAACGGCCTCGGTGACAGCGGCTCCTTCCTCGACGTCGGCAGCCACCACTTCTACGTCGCCAAGCCCTTCCCGGAGGAGGTAACCGATGTGCTTGACCCTCTCTGTGACGCAGATTGCGAAGACAGCGAAAGCAGCGACTTTTAGAGCATGGTTGAAGTGCTGGCCCTGGAGGAGGATGGTGGCGGCGGCCCATCGCGCTCCGCGCGCCCACCGCTCGAATGCTCACCTCCACCGGAACATGATCTTCCACCTCCAGAGCGGGACGTGTTGGACGCAGCCATCACGGACCTGCGCGCTCCACTCGACATCTCTGCGGATCCGGTCAAGGTCTCCGAGGATCTGGAACGGACACGCCTCAACCTCCTCAAGGAAGCGGTCGACATCGATGACACACGTCGGCGCGTCCTCTCCACGATCAATGAGTACAACGTCGCACATGGCTTCACCCCGGCTGGAGATGGCCCAAGCCGGGCGGGACAAGTTCGTCAACGAGGCCGCAAGCTGGGCGCGGAGCTGAACTAGGCAGCGCCTTCAGCGAAGCTACCTCCGATCATCAATAAGCCGACCTACAGCACGCCCACGAAGAACCTCCGCGCTGCGCGCTACATCACCTCTGAACTGGATGGACTGCAAGGCGAGGACTTGCGGGAGAAGCAAGCTCGGATCTAGGAACTCCTGAACGCTGCCGATCTATAGCAGCAGGCGATGGAGCCGCGCGGAGAGGCGAGCGGCACATGATACGAGAACTGTATCATCGTGGCCGGCCAGAACAAGTCGCATGGAGAAGCTTCGTCGCCAAACCATGGCCCGGCGGAGCACAGCCGGAGCAACCGAGCTCCTGGCAAGAGCGGTGGAAATCACCGCACCCAGCACTCTGGCCATCACAACCGGCAGCCCCGAGATCCGGCCGCGGTCACCAGCAAGCCGCGCTACCCCCCTCGGGCGGAGGCAGCGGAGCCGGCACGCGGCAAGTCCGCGGCACCGGACCGGCCGGCTCGGGGAGCCGGCCAGGGCGCTCAAGGTCATCAACCAGCTCGCTCACACGTGAGCCAGAGGATCGGGGAACGCGTCGACCCGCCAAAGGACGACGCACGCCATCGGCTCAACCTTCTGGCGGATTCCAAGTTCGACGAGGAGGAATCCTCAGCGGGGCCGGTCTGTTTCGGCCCTCGCATCCGCAACGAGCCCTTCCCAGCCAAGTTTGCGCTCCCGCGCGACATGCCCAAATACACCGGGGCGGTGAAGCCGGAGGACTGGCAGTCGGACTACGTCACCGCCGTCGACATCGCGGGCGGCAACAAGAGGACAGCGGTGCGCTACGCGCCAATCATGCTGACAGGATCTGCTCGGACATGGCTCAACAGCCTACCAGCTCTACAGATCAACTCCTGGCATGACTTCCAAGAGGCGTTTATCAAGAATTTCACGGGAACCTACAAGCGACCGCCCCGCCCGCGACAGCTGGCCCTCTGCAAGCAAGGCCCCGATGAGCCAGATCGTGACTACCTCACGAGATGGTCCGAGCTGCGCAACTCATGCGAAGGAGTGGGCGAGGAGCAAGCCATCGGCTACTTCATGGACGGATGCAGAGAAGGAACCCTACTGAAGCACAAGCTTCACAGAGCCGAGCCGAAGTCAATGGCGGACTTCATGGCGATAGCGGACAAGTATGCTTCCGCCGACTCTGCTGCAAGGGTGCAGTGCGTTGAGCCAGCGTCAGCCGGAGGCCAATCTCAGCCGGCAGCCGGCCAAGGAGGACATCACAACCGTGATCGACACGGCAAGAGGAAAGATGAGCGCCGTGACAACAAGTACGGCTCTCAGCAAGTGGCTGCCGTTCAAGGAAGCCCGGGGGCTACGGGTGGAAGCCAGAAGCGCAAAGGAGACAAATTCAGCAAGGACAAGTACACCATCGAGGTGATGCTAGATCAACCCTGCAAATTCCATAGCGTCTCAGGCAAGCCGGCAGCGCATACCACTCGCCAGTGCAGCTTCACCAGGGATCTGGAACAAGGGAACCACCAACTGCCCGGACCTCCGCCAGGCCTGCCAGCTGAAGCGCAGGGAAACAAGAATCGACAACCGGCCAAGGCAGCAGGGGATTACCCCGAGGAAGCAAATGTGGAACAATACCACGTGTTCACTTCCCAGATGGAGGATCCAAAGGATGAGCCGTGGTTTGGAGTCGAGGTGAACGCTGTCATACAGGTTGGACCGCAGTTCATGCACTAGTCTGATGCGTCCATCACCTAGGGCGCGAAGATCACCCGCCACTCATGCCGAAGCCCGGGGGCTACACGCTGGTCTTGAACCCAATTGTGTTCTCGGAGACGCATACGTGCCGATTCTCACGTGTACTCATTGATGGAGGCAGCAGCATCAACCTTCTCTATCGCACTTCGATGGAGAAGCTCGGGATCCCAGAGATCCAACTGAAGCCAACCAAGCTCACCTTCCATGGGATCGTACCCGAGCACTCCTGTACGCCGATGGGAAGGATTGAGCTGGAGGTGCTGTTCGGCGAGAAGGACAATCATCGTCGTGAGCCGATCTGGTTCAAGGTGGTAGACCTCAACAGCCCCTATCACGCGCTGCTTGGTCAACCAGCCTTGGCCAAGTTCATGGCAGTCCCGCACTACGCCTACCTGAAGATGAAGCTCCCAGGCCCTCGCGGGGTGATTACCGTCACTGGATGCTACAAGAAGTCGATAGAGTGCGCGAGAGCCAGCTCTAAGCTGGCGGAGGCCTTGGTCATCGCTGAAGAGAAACGACAATTGCTGCAGAGGGTGGTGGCAGTTCAGCCGGGCCGCCTGGTGTCGGGACTACCGACTCCACACCTCAAGCCGGCAAGCCACCCCAAGGAAGTCTCGCCCGAAGCGGGCAAGATGGCAGAAGCTCTTGTCTCGGGGGCTGGCCCCTCCTCGAGGTAGAGGGGGAGCGCGTCGCAGCTTCGCCTGAGACAAGTCAAAGATCGCTTAAGACCTTCGGCTAAGCCAAGGCAAAAACCTTATATCCCGAACAAGTGCCGTTGAATAAAAGGAAGTTGGGTGGCATACGGCCGATCCCTGGAAAGTGTGCTCTAAAGTGCCTTTTACCTTTCTAAAGCGTTATTCACGGGGGTTGGAAACCGGCTCCAAACGGGAGCCGGCAGCCCCAACCCGACGAATCGATCCTCCTGTCAGACGAACGAGTACTGTGTGTGGACCGGACCCCGAGCCCAACCCCCATCCTGCACTGTGTGGGATGGAGCCGGCAGGCCACCCACCTAGGAAAGTCGCTAAGAGGAAACGCCCGCAACCCGACGAATCGAACCCCTTGTTAGACGAACGAGTACTGTGTGCGGACCGGACCCCGAGCCCAACCTCCATCCCAAGTCGAGGGCGATGGAGCCGGCAGGTCACCCACACGGGAAAATCGCCAAGAGGACAGAACGCGAAGCCGTTAACGAGCGTTCACCCAAAAACCGTGCGCATTGGTTAATAGTTGTGTGTGGAATGGACCAAGCCAGATCTCTCATGCGCCGAAGTACTACTCCTCGTCCTGCGGCACGCTCCCACCCTAGACCGGCATTCGGCTGTCGGTCCAAGGGAGACCAGCCGGCACCAGGCTGCCGGCTGGGGGTAGAAGGGCCGAAGGATGGGGAGATAAAGGAAAAATCCAAAAGGGTTTAGGTCAAATCCGGTTCACAAACAACTAGAAGCCAATACGTAGGAAATTAAGGGTGAAATGTCATCGGTACACACGAACAAAATGTTGTTGGGCACGACATGAGTTCAGTGTACATAGAAATGAGTAAGAAAATCCTAACACGCTCATGGGGCGCTTGGCGGGCCAGCCGGCTCCAGCGGAGCAGCGTCGCCAGTTCAAGATGCTAAGACGAAGTCATCGCCACGGGGGGACGGGGAATGGAGCTATCAGCGAGATCCTCGGGGGCTTTTTGAGGCTCTTCCGCAGAGCCGGGCTCCTCGAAGTCCATACCATCCAAGGATTCATCACTATCCCCAGCGTCGAAAAGCACGTCGGTCTCGGCACACTCGGCGATCGCACAGGCGCGTTGGCGAAGCTTGACTTTGTCGAGGCCTGCTAATCCGCCTTCACGAAGATTCTCCAGCTGGTCCAGGTTAACGCCTGGATACCAGGAGAGCACGAACTCCAGAGCCTGTTCAGCACCGGCTCGAGCCGCGGACTCTTTCCAGATATCGAGCCGGTTGGGCGCAAGGGGGATCCACTGAAGGAGCGCCTGGATCTCGCCAGGCACTGCTCGTCCTGGCCACAAGGTTTCGAAGACGGAAACAATGGCTTTGCGGAGGTCCCTGCCCAGCTTGGCGACCGGATGAAGTCGGCCTTTGGCCAACGCAACCAATTCCCCTGAGGAAAGCTCGGCCTTGGGATCGCTGCTGGGGACGATCTTTTGCTCCAGCCGGTATCCCTTCAGCGCCGCTGCGGCAGTCTCGTCGGAGTCAGGGAAAGCTCCTGCGAGGGCAATCAGAGAGTAAGGGGGCGGCATGAAAGGGCAAGAGCTGAGAAATAGGAAAGGAAGTATACCACGAAGAGCTTCCTCTAGCCCCAGCAGGCCGGACTGAACCTTGCGGTCGTGGGCACGCCAAATGCCAATCTCCTTGTCATAACGCTCACTGTCGAGCCTCCGGAGAGTCTCCAGCTCGTCGATTTGGGCGCCGCGGCTCTCGACTTCGCTCCCCAAGGTCGCGCGAAGCTCGTTCACCTTGCCGTCGTACTCTGTAGAAAGGATTCTTTTCTCTTCGGACAACTGGCGATCAAGCTCCAGCCGTAGCGACGACTCTGCCTCTCGAGCCTTCGCCAGCTCAGTTTCCAACTCCTGAGACCGGACGGCCTGGGCTTCCAGGCCCTGAAGCTCCTCTGCGTGCTTTCGTTTGAGCGACTCAACAACGTCAGCCGACACCGAGTCGGCCAACTGGGACTCAAGTGAAGCAATGAGCGAGGCAGCATCTGAGAATGGAGGTGTGAGAATCGAAGGGGCAGTAGCAACATGACGAAGCAAAGGGCCCAGAGCTTACCGGACAGCTTCTCCAGCTCTTTCTTTAGATCCTGATACTGAGCCTTGCCGGCGCGATACTTCGCCAGCAGCTTCTGGAAGACACTGGCTCGAAGTGCGTTCAGGTCCTGGGAAAGGCAGAAAGGCGACGATTCTTAGCGAAGTCCATTTTCGAGTCAGCTATTTCTACATCTACCTCGAAACTCGGGGGCTAGGAGGTATGGCAAGATGGACCATGGAGCCGCAGATCATGTCTCCCAACTAGCAGAAGAAACCAGAGGCTAAAGGCGCAGTACTCACATTGGTCGTCTGTATAGCGTCAAGGAGCTGAAAACCGGCGTTCTGAAGCGACCCCTTGACAACGGCAAACTGCTTGTCCAGCTCTGCTAGAGTCGGTTTGCTGCCCTGAACCTTGAGCTTCTCTCCGGCATCGGCACTCGAGGCGGTGTCTGCCCATTCCTGCTGAAGTTGGCTGGCAGAGCTCAAGCTCCCAATGTTGGACCCAGCCACGGTGACAAGAGCCTTTCCACTGGAGGCGCCCTTGGTCACTGCCTCAGGAGCTGGCAAGTCATCACCATGTTCGTCCCTCGCCACTCGAGTGGTGAGGAGCCCTTGCGAAGCTTTGCCAGAGCTGGAGACTAGCCCAAGGAGCAGGGAATCAATAGTCACGCCAGCCCTCGTCCCGGCCGCAGGCACCACATCCTGCACGCTCGGCACAAGCTCGAGGCTGGAAGGGGTCTGGGCAGCCGGCCCCGGGAGCTCCAGCGGCCTCGCACGCACCGGGGCCTCCTCCGCGGCTCCCACTGCGGCCTCGCGTGCACCCTCTTGATTGGGCGGGTTGGAGGATGCGTGGATAGCGGCGTCGTTCCCCGCCGTGACGTCTTCGGTGGTAAGAGGTGGGGGCGTGACAACCCCGGCCAGAGTAGTCTCCTCGGCGGGCGTGGAGTCGGTCTCAGGTGCGGCAGCCGGGTGGGGAACAGCGTCCGCAGGCACCTCTGGATGCGCAGGATCCTCTGCCCTAGTTTCGCCCGCCACAAGCTTCAACCGCGGGGAGCAGCGATCATCTTCAATGCGACCCGAGTTGTCGCCAATCTCCTCCCTGCGCGCCCTCTTGTGGCAGGAGGGCTCGAGAGCCGGGGTCACGATTCCCTCGGAAGCGACGGTGTGAGGAGGTTGAGCAACCGAATCAACAGAAAGGGGCGACCTGCAAAGAGGGCGACCCACGACCGAGTCAATTGGGGCCACAACGGTAAAGTAAGGATGAGAAGCAAGGAAGCGGGAAGCTCACCCGGCTACGCGATAGCCCGCCGCTTGGCCACCTTCTTCGTCTTAGGACGGCGCAGGTCCCTCGCTGCCGGCTCCGGTTTCTTGCGCTTCTCAGCCGGCTCGGAGGAGGCCGGCTGAGCCCTTCTCTTGGTGCCGGCTGGGTCGTCTCCAGCCTCTTCGCGACCTGCCGGCTCTAAAGCGACAATGTGCGGCTCTAGAGACTCCGGCAAATCCACGATTGGGGGAGCTTGAACCCCAGCCGCGGCCGCGGCAGCCACATGAAGGGCGACGCCCCCGAGGGTGGTAGCTGGTCCTGTTTCACCATCATCATCCTCGAACCAATCTCTTAAGAGGGAGGGGCCTGGAAACTTACTGGAATGACTGAGGGGCTCGCCCGAGTCCACGAACTCCTCACTTCCTTCGTCGCCGTGGGTGGCGCTTGAGCTCTCGATGGCGGCCTGAGAGCTAGCGTCCTCTACCTCCTCGGCTTTGTCCCAAACGACTTTATCATCCGATTCGGCTCTGTCAGCGGCAAAGCCAGCTTGACGCTGGGTCAAATTCTCTGCCGCCTGCAGAGCAAACAAGTTCTGCCCGGACCAAGAAAACAGAGGTCGGTAGATCAGAGTCGCAAAGGGGGAGAAGAACAGGGGCCAGGACCGACGAGCTCACCTCAGCAAGTGGGTTGTCCCGGTCGTGAGGTTCCAGTCCCCACGTCCACGAGGCTTGAATCTTGACATCGGCGATGCGGTTTGCCTTCCGAGCCACCTCCAATGCTGACAGCGCCCTGGAGGAATGACGAGTAGGATCCCTGGCGGATCCCAGGAAGCACATCTTGTGCGAGCGGCGCTGGAGCGGTGACACGCGAGCGACCAGGAAGGCGAGGAGGAGGTCGGTCGGCTCCAGGCCACCCTCCGTTTGTAGGGTGGTGATCCGCAGAAGAATCTCTTCCATGTCCGGCGACGGGCGAGGAAGAACGGCGCTCCAGTTCTCCCGCTCAGGCCCGCCCACCTCAAAGGGCGGCAGATTGATATGGTCTTCGCCCTCCTTCAGGTTCTTCGCGTAGAAGAAGGAGCGCTGCCATTTCTTACAAGACTCCTTTCCTTTTATGCCGGGAAAGTTCGTGGTCTTGCGTGCGTAGAAGGAGGCGGTGCCGCATATCACCGGCACGGTTTCCGCCGTCTGGGTCTTGAAGTAGATCAGCCGGCGGAACAACTCAACATTGGGCCAGATGCCCAAATACGCCTCGCAAAGGGTGGCGAACGCGGACAATATCATCACCGCGTTCACCCCAATGTGATGTGGCTGCGGGCGAAAGTGGTCCAGGAATTGGCGCATGAAGCTGCTGGCAGGCAGCGCGAAGCCCCGGGGGAAGTGGTCATAGAAGACCACCATCTCCCCAGGCCCAGGAGCGGGGACCCGTTCGCTACCGGCGGGACGGCAGCCCACGAGGTCCGCGGGCGGAAGCACTCGACCCCGGCGCAGCAGCTCGATCTGTTTCTCCTTCACCCACGAGCCTTCCCAGGATCCCTTCGGCAAAGCGGGTGGAGTGGCATCTTTGTCCGCGGCCGCCCCCTTTCCTTTGGGCCGGGACGCCTTGGGAGCCATCCGGGTGCGGATCTGGATGAGCGGAATGGTGGCGGAGTAAGCAAAGAACCCTAATCCCTTGGGGGCGAAGCTCGGGAGCAGGGGATTCTAGGTGGAGCAAGTGCGGAAGGAAGAAGAGAAGCGGGCGACCGATGCTCTATTTCAGGAACGGTCCCTGGTTTAAAAGTGAGGGGGCGGGTCAGTCGCCTATCTCACCCACGATGGGTCGGCAACTGACCCCTTTCGTCATGAACCACGATCGCGTAAAGATCGTGCAACCGCCGTGGTTGCCACAAAAGATCGTGGGCCGGGGCCGATTGGACGTGACGCGACGGCGCGCGGACAAGTGGTGCCTCGGTCCAGCCCCCGAGGGAGCAAGTCCCAAGGAGCCAGACAGCAGCAGACGGCCGCGTGGCGGTCGTCAGCCGGATCGGTCTCGGAACCGGTTCGTCCCGAGACGGCTGGTAATACTCCGCAGGACTTGACCTCGAGGCCAGCTGCTTCCGAGTCAAAGGAAGAATCCTGGGACTTCGACGAAAACGAGCAAGCTTTCGGCGAGAAGAGGAACCCGCCGAAGCCCCATGCTAGCCCATGAGACTTCGCTAGTTTCGGGGGCTAGTGTCGTGGGGATGACTTACGGGGCATGCCACGGGCCGAGCAATCTGTCGGCTGGCGTCCCAGGAGTCTCCACGGCTTGAAGACAAGAAGACCGGCTTCGCCTGGAGGGCCGGCTGTGCCAGCAGCCGGTTGGCGATTCCACCGTAGAAGGCCGGAGCCGGGCGACGAAGACAAGAACCCACCAACGGCTGTTTCGCCGAAAGTGGGCCGGCCCCGACAAGAGCGACAGAGGCCAAGGACAGGAGTGACGAGCGCCACGACCAAGTCCAACCAATCAGCGACCGAGAACCCTTCCCCACGATAGGATCCAAGGCAAAAGGGAGGGTATATGCCTCCCAGATGCCGGTCCCAGGGGAAAGGTACTTTATAAAGCGAAGCTGTCAGAGCAGGGCGGGGGGATCACGCCCAGGACGCCGCCGCCAAGGAGCCGGCAGCCGGCCGAATCGTTACCCAACCTGTAACCAGGCTCCTGCCTATATAAGGGGGCCTGGACCCTTAGCATGGGGGAGATCCGATCTTCTTCTTCCTCCTCTAGCCCGAACAGCTCGAGGAGCACTGTAATCGATACTGTCTAAGCAATACGAAGCAGGCAGGAAGTAGGGGTTTCACCTCCACCCGGGAGGGCCCTGAACCTGGGTAAACCGTGGTGTCTCAGTAGGCATAATCCCGAGCCGGGCCCCTCGTCTCCACCGTCGAGCCCCTCCGATAAGCCTACCCATGGCTACTGTCTCTAAATTCCCACGACATGTGATGTTTCTAATGATGCTTGTGCTCCCCATCCTTTTAAAATACCTACGAAGATTGTTGAACGTATTAGGGATAACTGCTATTTAGGAGATGGAACTGTCCATCCTGGTGATCATCTGCTCTTTATACATGAATTATGCGAGTTGTTCCAGTGTGCAGGTATTTCAATGAACCAAGTTAAGAAGAAGCTATTCTCTTTATCATTGAAAGGCAGAGCTGAGGAGTGGTACCGGCTGCTTAAAGATGGTCCATCTATTGCATGGGAGGAAATTGTGCATCTCTTTTATTCCAAGTTTTATCGTCCAAGTGAAATTCATAAAGACCGTAATCGGATATATAACTTTGGCCGCATGAGGGAGAAAGCATTGCCCAAGCATGGGGAAGATTGAAGTTACTAATGCTCAAATGTCCTATTCATGATCTTCCCCGTAATATTGTTATTAATAATTTTTATGCAAGGCTTTCAGGATATTACAAGGACTATCTAGATGCATGCTTTGATGGGTCTTTCACAAGCAAGGATGCTGACACCAAGTGGGATCTGCTTGAAACAATTCAAAACAATATTGAAGGTTGGGATAGCGATAAAGGTAAAGGATCAGGTATGAATTACGAGTTTGATTGCATTAAGTCTTTTGCTGAAACTGCTGATTTTCAAGATCTTAGTGCTAAATATGGTCTTGATCCTCAAATTAAGGTTGATTGCTTTAAAGCCTTTGCTTCCCATATGAATGTTCCTAAAGGAAATGGGGACGTGTATCATGAACCTTTTAAGGACACTTGCATAGAAAGTGATATTGTTGTTGATGATTGCAATAAACATGCTCAAATTTCTAAAAGTACTATTTCTTATAAGCCTGTAAATTTTTGTGGAGTACATAGACCTTGTGAACAGAGTTACAACAAGGAACATTATTGTGTCCACCATGCAAATGAAGAAACCTGAATGTGGTACAAGGATATAGGTGAGATCGGTAAAAAGGTTTGTAAGCTTTATCCTTTTCTTTGTAAACATTGCGATGACATAGGTCATTTTAATTTCTAATGCTCAAGCCCTAATAGTTACTCTTCTAGTACCTTAAGTATGTATTGTGATGACAAGATTACTCCCAATCAGCATGATGAGCTCGCTTTGTTCTTGGCGTGTGACGAGATATCTAGAAAGATTGCTTTGGTAGACATGAATGATGTTGATATTAATAGCACCCTTTCGTGGTTGTCGTCTCTATTGTGCTAAAGATTGCCTCGCAAATACTTACTTACAATATCTTATAAAACATGATGTTTTGCCAAGCTATGACATGACTAATAGATGTTTCGATCTTATTAATAGAGAGGAGGAATCCTCCAAAGTTTCTTCTGTTGTTCCTGTCAGCAAACCAGATTATGTGGAGAAGATGCCTTTCCCTCCTAGAGAATATGTGGAGAAGATGCCCTTCAAGTCTCTCCCTCCTAAAGGAGAGAGTAAGAAGAGTATGAAGAAGAAGAAGAGGAGTAAGAGGCGAGAGGACACGGTATCTTTCCCTAAGCGTTATGATCCTGCTATAGACTATGATAATTCTGATTGGGATGATGTTCCTATGCCTATTACTTATGTTAGTGATCATGATTGGGAAAAGCACTCTACTTTTGATATTGAAAATCTTTTTGGTACCAATTCTAAGGTTAATAATTGTTGTACCATTAGTGCTATCCATGTTCCTTCTTATGATGATGTGTTTGATGAATATGCTTTGTGACATAGTAGTTCTCTATCTCGTGATGATACTAAGCCCCTAGTTTATGATGATGAGTATAATATTTTCAATTCACCTACTTTTGAGGAGAAAAATAGTTATGATTATAATATGCCTCCTGTTTTTGATGATTATGGTGATGAGAATAATTATTCTATTGAATCTGCTCCTACTACTATTGTTCATGTGGGGAGTATTAATCCTTTTATGCATGTGGCTCATGATAGGGATGCTTTATGTGATAGTTATATTGTTAGTTCTATTCATGATGCTACTGAAAGTTACTATGAGAGAGGGAAACATGGTTTGATGGATCTCAACAATATTGAGTTTCCCCTCTTTATGTTGCAATTCTTGAAGTTGTACTTGTTTTGCCTTCCTATGCTTTTTGCTTTGCGCTTTTATGACTTGTCTCTTTACAAGACTATTTTTCATAGGAAGTGGTTTAGATTTAAATGTCTTTCACATTTGCTTTTTGATGCCCTCTATTGCTTTAAGTTCCTATATGGCGCCTTTGCCTCAAGCTCTTATATGGCGCCCACATGAGCATCTTTGCAAATTACTGCGCCTAGCTCAAAGGCGTTAAAGAAAAGCACTCTTGGGAGATAACCCATTGTTTATTTTCAGTACTTTTTATTTTATTTGAGTCTTGGAAGTCATTACTACTGTAATGACCTCTCCTTATCCTTTTTTATTTCGTTTTTTGTGCCAAGAGAAGCCTCTAATTTGAGTGAGGTAAGATTTGGGGATGTTGTTGTCCTGAAACTGTTTTCGGTGCTGCACCGTAAAAATTCGTATAAATTCTCTGTATATCTTTTGGACCTGCGATTTCTTGTGCATATGCCCCAGGTTATATCCAAACTTTCATTAGTTGAACACTTTTTGATTTGAGCAACAGAAAACCCTCAAAAATTCGACCTTTGTCAGCTGTTCTGTTTTGACAGATTTCTGCCAATATTTGTGTTTGCCGCTTTATCGCTTTCTTTTGAGTTCTTTTGATCACGGAACTTTTGGGGAAGTTGCTACAGTAGTTTATACTTTATATGTGGTGGTTTTGGGTTGAAACCTGAAGCAAAAAGGGTTGATTCATTACTATGCTTACACTAATGTTGCTAATAGAATTGTGTTTAGTTTTGTATGAAGGAAGTTTTCAAGTGTAGGGATTGGAGAATGATGAGATGAGATGAAGAATGGACAAAAGCTCAAGCTTGGGGATGCCCATGCAACCCCCAAGAAATATCCAAGAAGTACACGCGTCAAAGCTTGGGGATGCCCATGCAACCCCCAAGAAATATCCAAGAAGTACACGCGTCAAAGCTTGGGGATGCCCCCGAGGCACCCCCTTCTTCATCGGCAAAAATCAGGTCACCTTTCAAGACACTATATTTTTATTGCTTCATGCACTATGTGTTTTTCTTGGAGCGTCAGTTGTTTTTGTTTTCAGTATTAGTTTAGTTTAGTTTGCTGCAATAAATGGTTAGATCACATCATGTTTCTTTTGGAGGAGATGAATCGCTTTATATTGCCAAGAACACTCTAGTTTTCACTCTTATCGTTCAACGAGTGTTCTCTTTTTCTGCTACTGCATTTAGCTTGTTTTTCGCCTTCATTTTTGTTCAGATCTTGTTTTATCTTCCCATCAAGGTGTATTTTGACCTCTGGTCCATGTTGGTTTTCCTCAAAAGAGTTTCCTCAAAAAGGTTTTAATGGTGTTGGAAAAGAGAAAAAGCTTTATGCAAAAAAGTGGTACAAGAAGGAGCTTGTGTAGACTGCGGCCTAGGCTTTTGCATGTCGTGCTTGATGTCTTTTTGATAGTATGCTTAGTGGTTTTGATGTAGCATGACTTGTCTCAAATGACTGAGATTGCTTAATGAGCCTTTGAAAAAATCATGCGTTGTTTTTATTATATGGAAGCATTTATTTGGTTTTCTCCTTTGATGCTTTATTTGGGTTGACTTGGCACATGCTTACACCATGTTGACTACAAAATAAGTCACCTATAGCCTCTATGATCATTTAGTTTTTGACTTTTGATGCCATCTTATGCTTTTTTTTAATGTTGCTTTGTCGCTTTGCATGATTATGGCCATTATTGCTCTCTTAGTTGGTCGCTCCCAGTCTTTTGCTAGCCCTCATTTTGTACTGAGTATGAGCTCTACTCATGCATCCAACTCCCAAAAACGAAGTTTGCCATTGTGTCCACTATAAATTCCTATGCATGGTATTTCAAAGCCATTCCAAGTAAATTTTTATGTGCTACCTTTCAAAAAACCTTCAAAATACTTCTCATTTTGTGACACTGTTTTCAGCTCATGGGGACGTAGTGGTCGGATTTGCTATCTTCCATATTGCTTATTCCAAAAAGAAAAAGAAAAAGAGAAAAAAGAAAGAAAAAAGGCACTCCTCCATGGAATGTGAATGTTGGTGGGCACCCGATGGAATCGGTTAGCCATGGTTTGTGAAAGGAAAAAAGGTGGGGAGGAGTTCCAAGCTTTATAAAAGAGCACAAAAGTGCCAATCTCTCTCTCAAAAACTTGCTTCATTTTTGTATGGAAGATAGTAAGAACCCCATTGCTAGTCGTTGACAAAAGCAACCACCTCTCAAAACTCAAGTTTTATCTCTCTGTTTTACAAATGAAAAGCTCTAGCACATGTTTAATCACTGCTTCCCTCCGCGAAGGGCCTTTCTTTTACTTTTATGTTGAGTCACCACCTTCTATCTTTATGCACCATTAAGAGAGCATAGTTGTCATTCTTAGTATAATGTGCATTGTCCCAAAGTTTTCATTGATTGATTCATATTGTTGGTTTCACTTGTTCTTAAATTATTTGTATCTAGTCGCCCTCTTAAACTTGAAGGTGTCCTATGCATTTATGTTTTGCTATTCCATGAGGGACAAGCTAAAAACCATTTACTATGTTTTTCCATATGATTTGAACACACGTTTGACTTTCATTGTTTCATTATTCATGATATTTTGTTTGTGTTCTTTTTCATGTTATAACATGGTTGCTAAGTTTCTATTATCAAGATTATGTCTTTCATGCCCATGTTTTAAGTTCTTTGATCTCAGCACTCAATGCTTTACCTATATGATCAAAGTTGTGATGGTGCATGTCACCTCAAAAATTATTTCTTTTGTTATCACTTACCTACTCGAGGACGAGCAGTAGTTAAGCTTGGGGATGCTGATACGTCTCAAACGTATCTATAATTTTTAATGCTCCATGCTTGTTTTTGCACCATTTGCCTTGTGTTTCGTTACACTTCGTGGCGTTTTTATGCAATTTCCGGAACTAACCTATTGACAAGATGCCACAGTGCCAGTTCCCTGTTTTCTGCTATTTTTGTGTTTCAGAAAAGCTACACAGGAAATATTCTCGGAATTGGACGAAACAAGTTCCAGAAGTCTTATTTTTCCCGGAAGCTTCCAGAGAACCGAAGAGGAGTAGGAGTGGGGCCACGAGGGGCCCTCACGCCAGGCCGGTGCGGCCCAGGCTCTGGCCGCGCCGCCTAGGTGTGAGAGCGCCCTGGCAGCCCCCTGACGATGCCCCTTCGCCTATATAAAGCCTCGGGACAGAAAACCCTAGGGGAGTCGGCGAAATTTTCAGAACAGTTCCGCAGCGCCGCCGTCGTCGAAGCCAAATTTCGGGGGACAGAAGTCTCTGCTCTGGCACCCTGCCGGGACGGGGAAGTGCCCCCGGAGCCATCTCCGCCGTCTCCATCGACCTCACCGTCATCTCCATCAACCTTGCTGTCTCCTATGATGAGGAGGGAGTAGTTCATCCCCGGGGCTGAGGGCTCTACCGGTAGCTATGTGGTTCACCTCTCTCTCCCATGATGTGATCTTTATGTGATCGTGAGCTTTGTATCATGTTGAATAAGTAGATGTTACTCTTCTTCATTATGTGTACTCTAGTGTGTTATTAAAGTAATCTATTCCTCCTGCCATGGTGTAACGGTGACAGTGCGTGCATCATGGTGGTACTTGGTCTAGGCTACGATTGTGATCTTTTATGGATTATGAGAATAATTATCACTATGATAGTATTGAAGTGATCTATTCCTCCTTTCATGGTGTAATGTTGACAGTGTGTGCACCGTGTTAGTACTTGGTCTAAGTTGCAATAATATCTATCTTGAGTTGTGATTTGATTTGGATATCTCTATGAGTGGTGTTTGTCAAGTACTTGATGAACTTTGAGGAGTGCTTCGTAGCCCTACGCAATGATTAGTGTTATTCAATAGGATGGTAATTTAGAGTACCATAGTGAAGAGAAGTTATTTATTTGCTCAATTATGTTATATTTGTTGGGAGTGTGTCCACTAGTGAAAGTATGATCCCTAGGCCTTGTTTCCAAGCATTGCACACCGTTTACTTCCTGTTTTGTTACATGTTTGCTCGCAGCGATATTTACTTCAAATCACATTTGCTACTTATAATCATCTATACCACTTCTATTTCACTATCTCTTCGCCGAACTAGTGCACCTATATATCTGACAAGTGTATTGGGTGTGTTGGGGACACAAGAGACTTTCTGTATCGTAATTGCAGGGTTGTTTGAGAGGGATAGCTTTGACCTCTTCCTCCCTGAGTTCGATAAACCTTGGGTGATCCACTTAAGGGAAACTTGCTGCTGCTCTACAAACCTCTGCACTTGGAGGCCCAACACTGTCTACAAGAACAGAAGCGTGTGTTGACCTCTTCCTCCCTGAGTTCGATAAACCTTGGATTGATTCATATTGTTGGTTTCACTTGTTCTCAAATTATTTGTATCTAATCGCCCTCTTAAACTTGAAGGTGTCCTATGCATTTATGTTTTGCTCTCCATGAAGGACAAGCTGAAAACCATTTGTATGTTTTTCCTTATGATTTAAACACACGTTTGACTTTCATTGTTTCATTTTCATGATCTTTTGTTTGTGTTCATTTTCATGTTACAACATGGTTGCTAAGTTCTTATTGTCAAGATTATATCTTTCATGCCCATGTTTTAAGTTCTTATGATCCCAGCTCACAAATGCTTACATATATGATCAAGATTGTGATGGTGCATGTCACCTCAAAAATTATTCTTTTGTTATCACTTACCTACTCGAGGACGAGCAGGAGTTAAGCTTGGGGATGCTGATACGTCTTAAACGTATCTATAATTTTTGATGCTCCATGCTTGTTTTTACACCATTTGCCTTGTGTTTCGTTACACCTCGTGGCAATTTTATACATTTTCCGGAACTAACCTATTAACAAGTTGCCACAGTGCCAGTTCCCTGTTTTCTACTGTTTTTGTGTTTCAGAAAAGCTACACAGGAAATATTCTCGGAATTGGACGAAACAAAAGCCAGAAGTCTTAATTTTCCCGGAAGCTTCCCGAAGACCGAAAGAGAGCCGGAGGGGGGCCAGAGGCCGCCCTCACACATAGGTGGCGCGGCCCAGGCCCTGGCCGTGCCACCCTGGTGTGAGGAGCCCCTGGCTGCCCCCTGACGATGCCCCTTCGCCTATATAAAGCCTCGGGACGGAAAACCCTAAGGGAGTCGGCAATTTTCCAGAAAGAGTTCCGCAGTTCTGCCGCCGCCACCGATGAATTTCGGGGGACAGAAGTCTCTGTTTCGGCACCCTGCCGGGATGGGGATGTGCCCTCGGAGCCATCTCCATCGGTCTCCATCGCCGTCTCCGCCGTCTCCATCGACCTCACCACCATCTCCATCAACCTTGCTGTCTCCTATGATGAGGAGGGAGTAGTTCATCCCCGGGGCTGAGGGCTCTACCGGTAGCTATGTGGTTCACCTCTCTCTCCCATGATGTGATCTTTATGTGATCGTGAGCTTTGTATCATGTTGAACAAGTAGATGTTATTATTCAGATATTATGTGTACTCTAGTGGTATTATTAAAGTAATCTATTCCTCCTGCCATGGTGTAACGGTGACAGTGCGTGCATCGTGGTGGTACTTAGTCTAGGCTACGATTGTGATCTCTTATGGATTATGAGAATAATTATCTCTATGATAGTATTGAAGTGATCTATTCCTCCTTTCATGGTGTAATGTTGACAGTGTGTGCACCGTGTTAGTACTTGGTCTAAGTTGCAATAATATCTATCTTGAGTTGTGATCTGATTTGAATATCTCTATGAGTGGTGTTTGTCAAGTACTTGATGAACTTTAAGGAGTGCTTCGTAGCCCTACGCAATGATTAGTGTTGTTCAATAGGAGAGTAATTCAGAGTACCATAGTGAAGAGAAGTTGTTTATTTGTTCAATCATGTTATATTTGTTGGGAGTGTGTCCACTAGTGAAAGCATGATCCTTAGGGCTTGTTTCCAAGCTTTGCACACCATTTACTTGCTGTTTTGTTACTTGTTTGCTCGCAGCGATATTTATTTCATATCGCGTTTACTACTTATAATCATCACTACCGCTTGTATTTCACTATCTCTTCGCCGAACTAGTGCACCTATACATTTGACAAGTGTATTGGGTGTGTTGGGGACACAAGAGACTTTCTGTATCGTAATTGCAGGGTTGCTTGAGAGGGATAGATTTGACCTCTTCCTCCCTGAGTTTGATAAACCTTGGGTGATCCACTTAAGGGAAACTTGCTGCTGCTCTACAAACCTCTGCACTTGGAGGCCCAACACTGTCTACAAGAACAGAAGCGTGTGTAGACATCAAGGCTCTTTGCAAATATAAACCAATATCAGACACCTTTACTAGAGTATTTTTAAAATTAAATATTAAATTAGTTTTGTAGTGTTATTATTGTGGTTCCGTAGAGAAGCACGGGCAACGTGCTAGTTATTCTAATCTCCGGAAATACCTTGTATCATGGTGTGACAGTGACAGTGTGCGCATCATGTGTGTCTTTTTGGTTAATGTCTCTATGAATTGTTGGTGTTTGTTGGAACCATCTAGTGCGTTCATGGTGATAGTGTGGGACAATCTAGTTTGGGGAAATACGGACTTTGAGGAGTGCTTCATAGCCCTACACATGATTAGTGTTCGTTTTCCATTGGAGAATTGTTCAGAGCGGCATGTTGAAGTTAGTATCTATTGGTTCAATTATGTTATATTTGTTGGGAGTGTGTCACTAGTGAAAGTATGATCCCTAGGCCTTGTTTCCAAGCATTGAACATCGTTTACTTTCAGTTTGGTTACATGTTTGCTCGCAGTGATATTTATTTCAGATTACATTTACTACTTATAATCATCACTACTACTTGTATTTCACTATCTCTTCGCCGAACTAGTGCACCTATACATCTGACAAGTGTATTGGGTGTGTTGGGGATACAAGAGACTTTCTGTATCGTAATTGCAGGGTTGCTTGAGAGGGATAGCTTTGACCTCCTCTTCCCTGAGTTCGATAAACCTTGAGTGATCCACTTAAGGGAAACTTGCTGCTCCTCTACAAACCTCTGCACTTGGAGGCCCAACACTGTCTACAAGAACAGACGCGTGCGTAGACATTAGGAATTATCAATGATTTCGTCACCACAGTTTCCTCTTGAGGAAGTTCCTTAGAACCAGTCAGAGCATCAAGAAGAGGAGCAGATGCAGCATATTTCTTTGGCGCATCATCATCCCTGAGAAGAACAAATTTAGAGTCAGCAAAACAAAAGGGGAGAGATAAAAATTCAAGGATAGGGAAATGTATGGACACGAAAAGTAGCAAAACTCACAAGTCTAGTGATACATCTCAAACGTATCTATAATTTTTGATGCTCAATGCTTGTTTTTACACCATTTGTTTAGTGTTTTGTTACACTTCGTGGCATTTTTATGCATTTTCCAGAACTAACCTATTGACGAGATGCCACAGTGCCAGTTTCCTGTTTTCTGCTGTTTTTGTGTTTCAGAAAAGTTACACAGGAAATATTCTCGAAATTGGACGAAACAAAAGCCGAACATCCAGAAATTTACAGAAGCTTCCAGAGAACCGAAGAGGAGACGGAATGGAGCCAGGGGGTGGTCTCACCACCAGGGGGCGCGGCCCAGGGCCTGGCCGCGCCGCCCTATGGTGAGCCCTACCTGGTCCACTTCTGACGCTGCCCCTTCGCCTATAAAGACCCCCCAACGGGAAAAACCCAAGTACCCGATCAATTTTCTAGAAACACATCGTGATTCGCCGCCGTCGTCGACCCAAGATCGGGAGGGTCCAGAAGCTTTTCTTGACACCCCGCCGGAGAGGGGAATCGCCACCGGAGGTCTTCTTCATCGCCATGCTTGCCTCCGGCGCAATGAGTGAGTAGTCTACCTTGGACTATGGGTCCATAGCAGTAGCTAGATGGTTGTCTTCTCCACTATGTGCTTCATGTTTAGATCTCATGAGCTGCCTTACATGATCGAGATCACCGTTATGTAATTCTACATGTTGTGTTTGTTGGGATCCGATGAATATTGGTGTTATGATTGAGTTGATGGGCTGAATATTATCTTATGTTATCTCTATGTTGTTTATGATCTTGCATGCTCTCCGTTATTAGTAGCTATCTTGGCCGAGTAGATACTAGTGACTCCAAGAGGGGGTATTTATGCTCGATAGTTGGGTTCATGCCTCTATTTAATCTAGGGGAGTGACAGAAACCTCTAAGGTTGTAGATGTGCTGTTGCCACTAGGGAGAAAACAACATTCTTATGTCCAAGGACATATGCTTTTTTTACATTACACACTTTGCTTAATGCAGTTATCTGTTGTTCGCAACTTAATACTTGTGGGGTTCTCGGATTGATTACCCGTGAGTGGATTATTAGTCATAGATGCAGTTGGATGGCGGTCTATGTATCTTGTTGTAATGCCCAGAGTAAATATCATAGTGATCCTCTTGACATATCACATTATCTTTATTCTATCAATTGCCCAACTGTAATTTGTTTACCCAGCATGTGTTATTTTATCTTATGGAGAGACACCACTAGTGAACTGTGGACCCCGGTCCTATTTCCATTATATTGCTATCACCTGTTTACTTTACTCGCACTATTTACTTTCTCGCATATTACTATTATTTTCCACTCGATACGCTCATTCCTTTGTTTACAGCAAACCAGTGAGATTGACAACCTCATCGTAAGTTGGGAGCAAAGTATTTGGTTGTGTTGTGTGCAGATTC
This sequence comes from Dactylis glomerata, assembly GCA_007115705.1. Taxonomy (NCBI): domain Eukaryota; kingdom Viridiplantae; phylum Streptophyta; class Magnoliopsida; order Poales; family Poaceae; genus Dactylis; species Dactylis glomerata. Next base: position 2,606,541 of record QXEO01000460.1, on the reverse strand, counting down.
CACATTGCAGCTGGCAAAGCAAAGCACTGGACGAGGCGCCTTATAAATTGTCCGAAGCTGTCGCGAAGCTAGCGAGCATCACCTTCTTGAGTTTGGCTTTTTCCTGGATACGATTAAACCTTGGTTTCTTTCTGAGGGAAAAGCTTGCTGCTGTACTCATCATACCTTCCTCTTGGGGTTCCCAACTGGACGGTGATTTACATCAACACACCATGCCGCATCAAGACTCTTTTCTGGCGCCATTGCCGGGGAAAAAGAAGACTTCTGCAAGGGGAGTTTCACACGCACATCCTTTACTTTGTTTTAAGTTTTGCTTTACTTTATTTTTACTTGCATCGTTTTATCAAAAACACACAAAAAATAGTTTCCTTTATAGTTGCTTTTATTTACTTGCTTTTAGTCTTGTTAGAATGAGTAATCCTGAAGTTGAAGTTCATACTTTTAAGCAACAAGGGGGAGAGAGTTTGAAAGATGGTTGGTACCATATTAGCAATGCTCATCATAGGTGTACGAAGAAGCATTCTACCATGATCCTCCTTAGAAATTTTTATGTTGGTATATCTAGTTGGAATAGGTATGTTCTTGATACTCTTGCAGGAGGTAATTTTCTGGATACTCCCGCTCTTGAAGCATGCACGTTAATTGAAAGTTTAGTGGGAGTACCACCTATTCATGTTGTTAAAACCGAGGTCACTTTGGAGGAAGTTTTAAAAAAACTTAGCTCTTTAGAAAATGTTTGCCAAATATCCTTGATAATGCTAGCCGGGTTAATGAATTGATAGAAAGTATCGGTAAGAGAATCACCGTTTTAGAGGCTAGCACTACTCTTGATAGTCAAAACCTTAGGATTGGGAAACTGGAGGAATCTATGGAAACTTTAAGTTTAATTTTCTCTTCTCTTAAGTTTAAGAAGGAGAAAGCTTTTGTTGGAAAAGAGCAAAAATTTATGTATGTTCCCAAGGTGTTTGTGCCTAAACCGCGGCATGTTTTTAAGATTGGTAAGACTTTTAGTTCAACTAAGAGTGACTTGCAGGTTGAATCATCTTCGGGAACCTCTAAAGTGCCTAGTGTGATAAGTGGTGATCTTGAGGAAACAGTTGATCTTAATCCTTCTTTTGAAAATACTTGATTCGCACTTTCTGCGCCTAGCTCAAAGGCGTTAAAGAAAAGCACTCTTGGGAGATAACCTAATGTTTTACTTTTAGTTCTTTTTCTTTTATTTGAGTCTTGGAAGTTATTACTACTGTAATAACCGCTCCTTATCATTTTTATTTCGTTTTTGTGCCAAGAGAAGCTTCTAATTTGAGTGAGGTAAGATTTGGGGATGTTGCTGTCCTGAAACAGATTTCAGTGCTGCACCGTAAAAATTCGTGAAAATTCTCAGAATATCTTTTGGACCTGATATTTCTTATGCATATTCCCCAGGTTATATCCAAACTTTCATTAGTTATACACTTTTTGATTTGAGCAACAGAAAACCCTCTAAAAATTTGACCTTTGTCAGCTGTTCTGTTTTGACAGATTTCTGCCATTATTTGTGTTTGCCGCTCGATCGCTTTCTTTTTGAGTTCTTTTGATCACGGAACTTTTGGGGAAGTTGCTACAGTAGTATATGCTTTATATGTGGTGGTTTTGAGTTGAAACCTGAAGCAAAAAGGGTTGATTCATTGCTATGCTTACACTAATGTTGCTAATAGAATTGTGTTTAGTTTTGTATGAAGGAAGTTTTCAAGTGTAGGGATTGGAGAATGATGAGATGAGTTGTAGAATGGACAAAAGCTCAAGCTTGGGGATTCCCATGTCACCCCAAGAAATATCCAAGAAGTACAAGCGTCAAAGCTTGGGGATGCCCCCGAGGCACCCCTTCTTCATCGGCAAAAATTATGTCACCTTTCAACACACTATATTTTTATTGCTTCATGCATTATGCATTTTTCTTCGAGCGTCAGTTGTTTTAGTTTTCAGTTTTGTTTGCTGCAAATAAATGGTTGGACCCCAACAAATTTCTTTTGGAGAAGTTGCCTTGCTTTTCATTTGCCAAGAACACTCCATTTTTCACTCTTATCGTTTCAACGAGTGTTCTCTTTTTCTAGAACTGCGTTTAGCTTTTGATTTTCACCTTGATTTGTGTTCAGATCTTGTTATATCTTTGCATCAAGGTGTATTTTGACCTCTGGTCCATGTTGGTTTTCATCAAAAAGAGTTGTTTCAAAAAAGTTCGAATGGTGTTGGAAAAGAGAAAAAGCTTTATACAAAAAGTGGTACAAAAAGGAGCTTGTGTAGACTGCGGCTTAGACTTTTGCATGTCATGCTTGATATCTTTTTGATAGTATGCTTAGTGGTTTTGCTGTAGCATGACTTGTCCAAATGACTGAGATTGCTTAATGAGCCTTTGAAAAAATCATGCGTTGTTTTAATTATTTGGAAGCATTATTTTGGTTTTCTCCTTGATGCTTTACTTGGGTTGACTTGGCGCATGCTCACACATGTTAGAATCATACAAAGTTGCCATAAGCCTCTATGATCATTTAGTTTTTGACTTTTAATGCCATCTTATGCTTCTTTTAATGTCGCTTTGTCACTTTGCATGATTATGGCCGTTATTGCTCACTTAGTTGGTCGCTCCCAGTCTTTTGCTAGCCCTCATTTTGTACTGAGTATGAGCTCTACTTGTGCATCCAACTCCTAAAAAACAAGTTGTTCCAATGTGTCCACCATACATACCTATTAGCAATTTGCTATTCCAAAGTACATTTGACTTGCTTTTATATATCCTTCAAATTAAACTCTTTTTGGTGTTATACGAAAATTGGTCAGTAAAGCTCTCACGAACCTGATGGCACACTTTACTTTTCTCGTTCTTAAAAATTTGACATTGTGGCTCTCTTACGTTGAGTTGTTATGCTTGCAAGTTGTAAGTTGGAAATTAGCCAAACCATGCCTTCATGGGGCAAGCTTTCAACATTGCACTTCTTATTTGAGTTGATATCGTGATCTTTTGTTTATGGATACTCGCGATGTGAAACAAGTTGGGAATCTTGCGGGATCATGGAGTTCTTATATGTGTTAGGGAAACGCCTGGGCCGCTAATCTAAGCCATGCATAATTCATGGTGGAAATTTACAGCATGCCCATAGTGAACATTCGACGATGCATCTCATAATAAAAAGCTATACCAATGGTAAATAAAAGAGATGCCGAGGTGTTCATTGTCTGTTTGTCCTGTCATTTTGATGTGGGCTTGTTCCATGTCATCGGGCATGAGGTACCCCGTTGGTGGTTCTCGATGATACACATATATTTACAATGACAAGAGCCTGCTTAGGACTCTAACTCGAGTAGCATGAGGTTTGGGTATTCGTACTTCATGGGACACGAGGTTTTCAACTTATGATTTGTCAAGAATATGTATCATAAGTGTATTCGTATTCACTCTAACCATTCAAGATGCTTATGATGGGGGCAATGAGAGCTCAAAGCTAGTAAGTACTATAAGTTTTGAAGGTTTATAAAACTCGCAATCACTGCTTCCCTCTGCGAAGGGCCTTTCTTTTACTTTAATGTTGAGTCACCACCTTCTATCTTTATGCACCGTCTAAGAGAGCATAGTTGTCATTCTTAGTATAATGTGTATTGTCCCAAAATTTTCATTGATTAATTCATAATGTTGGTTCCACTTGTTCTTAAATTATTTATATCTAGTCGCCCTCTTAAACTCGAAGGTGTCCTATGCATTTATGTTTTGCTCCCTCATGAAGGACAAGCTGAAAACCATTTGCTATGTTTTTCCATATGATTTGAACACACGTTTGACTTTCATTGTTTCATTTTCATGATCTTTTGTTTGTGTTCTTTTTCATGTTATAACATGGTTGCTAAGTTTCTTCTATCAAGATTATATCTTTCATGCCCATGTTTTAAGTTCTTTAAAAACCATTGCACAATGCTTACATAGATGGTCAAGATTGTGTAGGTCCATGTCACCTCAAAAATTATTTCTTTTGTTATCACTTACCTACTCGAGGACAAGCAGGAGTTAAGCTTGGGGATGCTAATACGTCTCAAACGTATCTATAATTTTTGATGCTCCATGCTTGTTTTTACACCATTTGCTTAGTGTTTCGTTACACTTCGTGGCATTTTTATGCATTTTCCGGAACTAACCTATTAACGAGATGCCATAGTGCCAGTTCCCCATTTTCTGCTGTTTTTGTGTTTCAGAAAAGTTACACAGGAAATATTCTTGGAATTGGACGAAACAAAAGCCGAACATCTAGAAATTTACCGAAGCTTCCAGAGAACCAAAGAGGAGACGGAATAGAGCCAGGGGGTGGTCTCACCACCAGGGGGCGCGGCCCAGGGCCTAGCCGCGCTGCCCTATGGTGAGCCCCACCTGGTCCACTTCTGACATTGCCCCTTCGCCTATAAAGACCCCTCGATGGGAAAAACCTAAGAACCCGATCAATTTTCCAGAAACACATCGCGATCCACCGCCATCATCGACCCGAGATCGGGAGGGTCCAGAAGCTCTTCCCGGCACCCTATCGGAGAGGGGAATCGCCACCGGAGGTCTTCTTCATCGCCATGCTTGCCTCCGGCGCGATGAGTGAGTAGTCTACCTTGGACTATGGGTCCATAACACTAGCTAGATGGTTGTCTTCTCCACCATGTGCTTCCTGTTTAGATCTCGTGAGCTGCGTTACATGATCGAGATCACCATTATGTAATTCTACATGTTGTGTTTGTTGGGATCCGATGAATATTGGTGTTATGATTAAGTTGATGTGCTGAATATTATCTTATGTTATCTCTATGTTGTTTATGATCTTGCATGCTCTCCGTTGTTAGTAGTTATCTTGGCCGAGTAGATACTAGTGACTCCAAGAGGGGGTATTTATGCTCGATAGTTGGGTTCATGCCTCTATTTAATCTGGGGGAGTGACAGAAACCTCTAAGGTTGTAGATGTGCTGTTGCCACTAGGGAGAAAACAACATTCTTATGTCCAAGGACATATGCTTTGTTTACATTACACACTTTGCTTAATGCAGTTATCTGTTATTCGCAACTTAATACTTGTGGGGTTCTCGGATTGATTCTCCGCGAGTGGATTATTAGTCATAGATGCAGTTGGATGGCGGTCTATGTATCTTGTTGTAATGCCCAGAGTAAATCTCATAGTGATCCTCTTGACATATCACGTTATCTTTATTCTATCAATTGCCCAATTGTAATTTGTTTACCCAACATGTGTTATTTTATCTTATGGAGAGACACCACTAGTGAACTGTGGACCCCGGTCCTATTTCCATTATATTGCTATCACCTGTTTACTTTACTTGCACTATTTACTTTCTCGCATATTACTATTATTTTCCACTCGATACGCTCGTTCCTTTATTTACAGCAAACCGGTGAGATTGACAACCTCATCGTAAGTTGGGAGCAAAGTATTTGGTTGTGTTGTGTGCAGGTTCCGCGTTGCATCTGGCAAAGCAAAGCACTGGACAAGGCGCCTTATAAATTGTCCGGAGCTGTCGTGAAGCTAGCGAGCATCACCTTCTTGAGTTTGGCTTTTTTCTGGATACGCTTAAACCTTGGTTTCTTTCTGAGGGAAAAGCTTGCTGCTGTACTCATCATACCTTCCTCTTGGGGTTCCCAACTGGACGGTGATTTACATCAACACACCGTGCCACATCATCTAGCACGTCAAATATTTCAATAACAGGAGCCTTGGCAGAAGAAGTCTCCCCTGGCGCATCCTTCAAAGCAGAGGTACTCGAGGAAAGCAACTCGTCGAGACGTTTCCTCTTCTTGTCTAGGCTTGGCTCTTCAGAAAAAGCTGGGGGAGGCGATGAAGTGGACCCGCTTTCTTCTCAGGAAATTTTGGCATCATCTCCGTCCTGGCCGTCATCAGCCTCGGGGGCTTCAGAAGCAGCAGAAGCAGGATCCGCCTGAATTGGCCCCTCCTCTAGAAGAGGAGGACGAGAAACAAAGAATTGATGGCCCTATGAAAGAGTCAGTCACAAACTGTTAGTAAATAACAGCACACCACAAGAAGGCGAAGGAAAAAGGAGTCGACATAAAGAAAGTCGAAACAAAACACATACCGCGGGTACTGGATGAGTAGAGTCGAAGTATTCAGCAGCCAAAGCTGGGATCTCGTTTTCCTTTGTGAGAGTAGTCAAAGCTCTCACTCGTTTATCGAGACCTTTCTTGTCTAAATCCTCTTTGGATACTCGAGAAGGATCTTCCGAGCCAGAGTGAGTCCAAAGCCTTGAGGCATGAGCTTGGAGAGGCTGAATGCGCCTCTGCAAGAAGAAAGCCATGAGTTGCGTCCCTGTTAGTGCGCCTCCAGCCGTGCTCTTTAAACTCTGAATGCGAGATAGCAGAGGCTTGAGGTCTTCAATTTCAGCTTCCGTGGGAGGGGAATCCCACGACGCTAGCTTCTGCAGACTCTTGTTGGCATCAAAAGGGGCAATCCCAGATTGATCAGAGGAAGCAGTTTTCTGGTCCGTGATGTAGAACCATTTCTTCCTCCAACCTTGGACCGATGCAGCCATGCTAAACTCTAAATAATGCGCCTCGGCGCGCATAGAAACAACAGCCCCGCCCAGTTCAGGGTTCTTCAATAAGGATACACTGGGGCGAAGGCGGAAAAGAAATTTCCACAGAGTCCAATGGGGCTCGACCCCGAGAAAAGATTCGCAAAGTGTAATGAAGCAGGCAATGTGCAGAATAGAGTTTGGCGTGAGCTGGTGAAGGTGCACGCCATAAACAAAGAGAAGCCCACGAAGAAATTCGTGGGCAGGGAGAGAAAGTTCGCGCAAGAGAAAAGCAAGGAACATCACCCGATAGCCGCTCGGGGGCTTGGGGATGCGCTCGGAGCTGGGGAAGACGACCTGATCCCTTTCGACGAGGAATACCTCTTTCTGGGCCTTGGTCAGATCGGCTTGTTCGAACTCCGAGGGCACCCAGCTGGTCGCCGCATCAGTTTTTTTCTTCTTCGACATCTGGTCCTTGTGCGCGACTCTCTTGACAGGCATCTGCAAGAACTACGCTCGGGGGCTGCGAGGAAGCTTAGAAGCGCAAGGGAGATGTAGCAATGGTGGCGGCGGGAGAGCAAGGAAATGGTAAACAGTGAAAACCGCAGTCTCCCCCTTATAAAGCTTCCCGAGAAAGGAACGTGGGCTGAGACGTGGCGCAAGAAGCGGAAGCAGTAAGCCCACTAACGGGCAGGAAAATTGTAAAATTACTGTGATGCCCACGCACAACGGTCAGCGTCCAGTCAAATCACGTACAGAGTGACTCCATCAATGACGTCACAATCGATGCGTTGATAAAAAACTAGGAATCAGACACGACTCGATGATTATGGGAATTCATAGAAAATTCAGCAGTAGACGTGAGTACTACTCTACTAATCGCTGCTGATCAAAGTACCCGACAAATATCCAACAAGAAATGTAGGGCACCAGTGAAGGGACACTTGTTTTTGAGTCTATACCCAAAAATATCTTCGACTATAGACTCGGGGGCTACTACCATCGGGAGCATTGGGCGCGCACCCGACGATGTTATTGAGCAAAACAAATAGCTACGATATATCGCAAAAGGAAAAAAGTATACTTGAGCCTATACCCGAAAAAAACTTTCGAGTATAGCCTCGGGGGCTACTCCCATCGGGAGCGTTGGGCGCGCACCCGACGAAAATTCATTCTTCAAGGAAAGAAAAGAAGGCGAGAGGAAACTTGTGAAGTGAAATTACTCCCATCGGGAGGGAATGCATATTAGTCAAGGTGGGACAACTCGAAGATTTTTAGAATTGGAACAGTCAAACAAGGCTAAAACAATTGCAAGATATGATTCTCGAGTTGCGTCATCGCGACAAAATTCGAATGCCATGATTGAAATATATCATGAAGGCAAGACCCCAGGATCCATCCTGTGTGGCCTGGTATACGCACCTAGATGCGCTCTGCTAGCAACTTTCCGTGTCTACGACGTGAAAAAAATCCCGATGGATGCACTGGGTACCCTGAGAACTACTGGGACTCGTTCTTTGTAAGTCCTCAATGCGGCAAAAGAATGGGTTTGACCAGTTTCCCAGATTCAAGTCCAAGGGGATTGAGTTTGAAGTAGGTGGTAAGTATCTGCTCTGGCAGTTAACTGACCTCTTGATCCGTCAGAGCTGTCAGGCTTGTTAGCCAGAACCCCTTGCGAGATAATATAATAAAAGTTGTTTATTTTGAGTACAGGGAGAAGAAGAAGTCAAAAGATTGATCAAAGTCAAGGATATGAAGATCTGAGATTCAACCCGAATCTACAATTCTGGTAGAATCTCGGGGGCTACTGACAAGGGTATAGATAATAGAGCCCGTTACTTGAGTACCCCTGAGGCCCGTTAAGCTAGGCCCAAGTGTAATCATAGTCGAAATACGAGTTCACGCCGTATACCGATGTTGTAATATGTAACGGATCCGACCGGATCCTCGAGACCTGGCCACCTATATATAGGGGCCAGGAGAGGACGGTCAGGGATAGTTTGAGAGTAAGCCAAGTTGACCACCACGTTTATTCTCGATACACGCCTTGTTTGACTGATTTTACCTTCGAGTTCATCCGATGCCCTATTCCCCCGATCCTAAGTCCTTCATCTAGGACATTTATCGAGTTAACCCTCGTCACCCTCCATCCCGATTTTAAGGGCACAATTTGCAAATCATGCAATTCCAAAAATGCCCCCACCTCCTAAGCATATTAGCATTTAAGGTGTTTAATTAGCAGCTTTGCATGAGCGGTTTTTGTATTTCCAAGGCAAAACAACCAATGCATGCGCTTTCTTATTAATTAATGAGTCTTTAAATGAGAACAAAGAGCTAAATATCACTACAAATCATAGATCACCTAGGTCCAAGAGATTTGCAAATTATGCGCTTAAAACCAGGACGGAGGGAGTATCATAGTTCTATCATATTTATTGTTTTGTAGAATCTCAATGCAAATATGTGTACAAGATGCATTTGTCATTAACTTTTCTAGATTAACGTGCTATAATACAATATTATGATATGATACCACACTCACCTCTCTCCTTATTAATTATGGTGCCACATCAGCTTTTTGCATGCATGTAGTATATGATACTAACTATGAAGTAGTCTGAGGGGTCCGGAAATAGTTTTCAACTAACAATTAATGCACCTAAAATCCTCACTAGCTACGTTATTGCCTCTAAACCCTAAACCTCACTTTATTCCGTACCCCCGTGCGTACAGTTGCTAATGCACGCAATGTGCACTAAAGAAAACAGTTGACACACATACAACATATAATTTACGCTTGAATATTTTTAGCTCAGTCAAATCTACCTGCTCTTATGACAAGAAAGAGTACAACCAGGGAGGCAGGGAATGCCCTTGATTTTGTAAGAGCAAAATTTGTAGCTAAAGTGATACTACACTTGTCAAGTTTCATAGTGTGTTTTTCTCACACAAAAATCTCTTCGAATGACATATCCGTTTCCACAAATTACAATCCACATCAAATAAGAAAAGGAAGTTCAGAGAAGGAGCAACATTGTCAAACCGATTGTATACACATAGTTTTAGGGGTTAAACATATATATTCAAACATTGCACCTCATTAAGATTAAAGTATATTAATCAATTGGTTCAAGATTCATCTTCTGATACATTGCACATTGCGAAATTTAAAGTTGCACAAAATCAAATACTAGCTGATTTGCAAAGTGATTTTTCCTAAAGAAATTGCTGAAGAGATTGCATCTAATTAGAAAATGAACTTCTCCCTTCCATCGGATATTCCTTAATTTCGTATTTAATGTTAGTTATCCAAATTTAACTGGATATTTTTCATGGATGGGTTATATCCATGTGTAATGCTTTGCGAGTAGTATCCATGTGTCTATTGACAACAAGAGAACAAAAATTACGGTAGTACATGTATAAAATGCACCTTTCGTACTCTTTTCACATGAAATGTATGTCAAAATCTTTACAACGGGAGGAAGGGGGAGAGTACCGCCACAACATTTCTTTGTGGCCATATCACGTGATGTGTCCATATATACAACTGAAAGAAGGGACCAGGAAATCACCGTGTCTCAATATCTTTACGGCGGGAGGAAGGGGGAGAGTACCGCCACAACATTTCTTTGTGGCCATATCACACAATGTATCGGTATATACAACTGAAAGAAGGGACCTTGAAATTACTATGCCAATAACAAGGCATGATTTCCTGTTTTTAAAAAGGCATGCTTTAAAATAGGACATGTAGAATAAAAATATATTTTAAAAGTAAATTAAATCAACCAGGAATTTATTTTGTAAACCAAAAAGTAGGAGTACTAGTTTTCTTTACATTTCTTAGATTTTCTCTCGCGAAGAAAAATACTCCTCCTTCGCATTTCTTTGCAGCACTGTACCACGCTTTGCCCCTACGATTCGATTCCGCGGCCCTCCTCTGCCGATCCGCACCGAAACCCTAACCTTCTAAAACCCCTCCTCTCCGATGGCCGCCGCCGCCTCGCCGCCGCTCTCCCCGCCCCATCCGAAGCGCCCCAAGATGTCCTCCTCCTCCGACCCCGAGCCGGAGCCCACCTCGCTGTCCGCGGCCGGCGCGGATCCGGGGCAGGCTCGCCGCCGCTACAAGCGCCGCAAGGTGGCCATCCTCCTGGCCTACCTTGGCGCCGGGTATCAGGGTATGCAGAAGAATCCGGGCGCGCGCACCATCGAGGGCGACCTCGAGGAGGCGCTCTACCAGGCGGGCGCCGTCCCCGAGGCCGAGCGTGCCGCCCCCGCCCGATACGAGTGGGCACGCGCGGCGCGCACCGATAAGGGCGTCAGCGCCGCGGCGCAGGTTGTCTCCGGCCGCTTCTACGTCGACCCGCCGGGATTCATCGAGCGCCTAAACGCCAAGCTCGTGCAACAGATCCGGGCATTTGGCTATGCGCGCGTCACCAACTCGTTCAGCGCTAAGAAGTTCTGCGACCGCCGGAGGTATGTCTATCTGCTCCCCGTGGTGGCGCTCGACCCCAGCGCGCACCCCGACCGCGAGGCTGTAAAGGCGAGCGCGGGGAGTGAAAATCAACTTGCGAAGTGCTTGGAGTGCTCGGAGAGGGGCAGGAAAGTGCCAGATATTATGGGCCGGGAGGGGAAGTTGCCCAGCCCTGAGGAAGAGAAGGTTCTTGCTTCGGGAGCGGAAACTGTGGCCTCTCATGGAGAATTAGGATCAAACGGGAATGCAACATCTGTTCCAGCAAGCACTTGTGGTGCTACTATCTCTTCCGATCCGCCAGTAGGTTCAGTTGTAGCTGAGAAGGAGCATTCTGAGCCTGCAGTCAGGGAAGAGGAGAATATGCAAGCTATGGATATTCGGAAGGGAAATGGAGAAGAAATCCCCTCTATGAAGAACACGTTTGCTTACAGTGATGAAATTAAAGAGAAGTTCAATAGGATCCTCAAGTATTATGTTGGAACCCACAATTTCCACAACTTCACTACAAGAACCAAGGCTGAGGACCCTGCAGCCAAGAGGTTCATCATTTCATTCACTGCCAATCGCGTTGTTAGGCTTGATGGGATTGATTTTGTCAGATGTGAGGTTGTTGGGCAGAGTTTCATGCTTCATCAAATCCGGAAGATGGTTGGCCTTGCTGTTGCAGTGATGAGGAACTGTGCACCTGAATCATTATATGATGTAGCATTCCGCAAGTAAAGTTCTTACCTTTTTATCATCTGAGTCTGTGACACAATCTATTCAGCTTATATTTGGATGCTGACTCTTTGCTTCTGCCATATTTGTCTTATAGGGATATCAGACTTAATGTGCCTACTGCACCTGAGGTTGGACTGCACCTAGATGAATGCATGTTCACCTCATATAACATGAAATGGAAGGATACACACGAGGCAGTTTCAATTGAACCCTATGCCGAGGAGGCTGAAGATTTCAAGATCAAGTACATATTCCCTCATATTGCTGCAATGGAACACAAGGAGGGAGCTGTAGCTCTATGGTTGCACTCGTTAAACAGCAGGAACTATCCAGATTTCCGCTACCTGGAGACCAATGGATCTGAGGCGAGGGTTGGGGCTGGAGGTGAGAATATGGAAGGAGGGCAAGTTCAAGTTGTCGCTGCAGTTGATAACATTGATACAGCGCAAGTTCCAGTTTTGGCTGGAGTTGATAATATGGAAGAAGCCCAAGGTCCTGTTGTGACTGGAGTTGGGAATATGGAAGAAGCCCAAGGTCCTGTTTTGGCTGAAGTTGGGAATATGGAAGAAGCTCAAGATCCAGTTGTGGCTGGAGTTAAAATTATGGAAGAAGCACAAGCGCCAAGCGATGGTGTAAGCAACTGAGCACTTCTTCAAAGGAACTTGTAAGTCTGATGGATATTCTGATCGTTGTCTGTAGCCTGAGAGGTTTCAAACATTGCTTGCAATAAAGACAGGATAGTAAAGATTTGCTTCTTTTGTGCAAGTATGAAGCACAGGCATCTCACTGGTCAGAAGCATGGTTATCTGCTTCAGTACTTATTGCAAAAACCTGGTAGAAAAGAGATCAATTTTCCCGATCAGAATTTTAATTCCATTGATATAATATATTGAACGTTGTTAGCGAGAATGTATGCCACCTGCTAAAACTTTGCTGAAACTATCATGGAGATCAATAGGTTCTGTTTTTATAATCTGGGCCTGAAATTTGTTGGCTTATCAGGTTAAATTGCAGCAGTGACATTATCTGTATGTAATCGTATTTTGTGTATTCATGCTGTCGAAGATACAAATTGATGCAGGCTCATATCCATACTACTATGATAATAATTGCTATTCGTTTTCTGTTACTTAACAAATCTGTATCCTTTTGCCTGTGAAGAGAACCTCTGCATGACTTTCTTGCACATGATTTTACTCATTTTTCTATTTTTCTGTAGTTTAAACGGCTTTCAGTGGTCGTATGCTTTTCCACTTCCCACATTTGTGTCCTAGTTGCGGGTATATGACTGTATCCTGCCGTGGGTAACGGTCAAATACAGTAGAATACAGTTGACAGCACACGGAAGAATGCTGGATTCCCTACTGCAAGTACGTTCGACCATTCTGCTCTCTTGTTTTCAACACAAGTGGGCGCAGAGTATTACCAACTTAGCATGGTCTGATGGTCTCCTAGCCGTCAATATTTTCTCCCTTGTTTGTCTATTTTCCTTTCAAAATGAGCAATTCCCCTGTTCTTTTATTGGGGAAGGAGCCTGCTGTTGTTTTGAAAGAGCTCTTTTATCTGGAATGGAGCCCGCTCTTGTTCAGTTGTTCTGTTTGGTAAACATGATCTCTGCAATCTTTACTCCATTGTGTAGTTAAGATCAAACAGATACCTCTAACATCTTTGGAGTGGTTGTATGCTTCGTTCAGCATACGCATGATGCCGTGATTTATGATAGACGAGCCACAAAGGATTTCGAATAATCGACCTCTTTATTAGCTCTTTTACTTGCAGTAATACTAATTTGTACAGATCTCTAGTTACAAACATAGATCAACTGACCGGACGCTGAAGCGGTGCTACACTAGAATCAGACGCTGAAGCGATCGCCCGATGCCCTGCACTACGAGATGCACCGCAGCGAGTGCAGCGACGCCGAGGTGTCCATGGACGCGGCATCGAACATGCAGCGGCGGTCGGCGGCCTCGATCCCGTAGTCCATGAGCGGGCGGCGCTCGAGCTCGTCGTCATGCCGGCGCGCGCACTCCGGGACCTCCAGCTCCGCCTTGTCCACGTGCGCCCACAGGTACTCCAGCCTGCTCATGTACCTCAGCTTCTCGTACAGCCTGCAGGATCAAACTTCTGTTTACAGCAAACAGCACCGGCGATAATCGACGTTGCCACGTTGGGATGGAGAGACGGGTGACGATCGGGCATACCCGGAGCTGAAGAGGAAGCGGCCGAAGGTGGCGAAGAAGAGGCGGGCCTGGAGGCCGGGGTGCACGAAGTAGACGGCGCGCAGCCGCTCCCTGGCCGCGGCCGGCAGCGACTCGTAGGCGGCGCGGATGGCGCCCACGCCGGGGAAGTTGTCGCCGCGGTCGACGAGGGAGTGGATGTAGACGACCACGAACTCCCGCTCTCCGACCTCCGGGAGCACGCGCCGTCGCAGGTATACCTTCAGCGCCTCCTCCGCCCGCCCGCCCAGAGCGCGCGCTGCAGAGTGACGGCCCCCGTGAGTTACAGAGACAGACGCGTCACCTTTGCTCAGACGAACTTGAACTCACCGGGGAAGTACTTGCCGACGATCCTGACGACGGCCCGTCCCTGCTTGTCGGCGCCCTGCACGGTGATCGCCCGGCTGCGCTCCAGCAGCAGCTCCGGCGAGGTGGCCATGTCCTTGGCAACGGTACTCACCATGATGTTTGCGTGCGAGTTCTGTGGGGGGTCTTGCAGAAAGGAAGCGTTTAAATGGCGATCCGATCCGAGCGGGCTGACGTGAGACGGTGGCATGGCCCGGCGCGGTGGGAGTGGTTGCTTGGGCCGTTGGGGAATGGGCGGGAGCGGTGGACGGGGTTCGACGGACGAGGCGACGCGGGATCCCAGCAGAATATGCGCCGCATATTTCGGTTGGTGGATGAATGGATTGGCGCGGCACTTTGGAGGCGGGCCACGTCCCGGCGCTTCTGTGTGCCTGCGGGTTTCGGCCGAGTTCGAAGGAGAAATGATATGTGAATAGCACATCTGTTCACTTTGAGCATCTTCAAGAGCTTATCTATACTAGTTGAATGCCTGTGCATTGCTACAGTCTCTCGAGTCTCTTTGACAATACGATTTCCATGTTTATGTTAGCACAAATCCAACAGAAAAACTTACAAATATGTATAGAAGAGAATATGCAATTTTATAATAGTTCCAGGACAAAATAACATAACGGACACCAGACATTTTTTATATAACAACCAATTATTATTCTACAGGGGCATGTAATCATGTAGCACTGCCTTAAAGTCATTCCATTGGAACATCTCATACTTCAAAGTCCTAAGATGTCACAATAGTCATTGACACCAGCAATCGTTCTTCCACTACATGAAGGTCTTCAATAAAGTTAATAATCAATACAAGTGTAGTACAATATTTAATTTTGTAAAGAGCACAACATTAAAAAAATTCAGCAAGATTGAGCTGTTCTGGGTCACCATCAGATCCACAATGCCAAAACAATCGACTTAGAATGCAGTAAAGAAATAATTTCCCATTTAGAACTTAATTTGATATGAATAGGATCTTCTAATACCTTTAAATAAATGTCACCAATATATTGATTTTTCGCTGCAGTGAGTAGCTCTTAAGCTAACTTTCAAGAAGAAAATCTCATGAACAACAGGAAAAATAGAACTTAAGAGTTGCCCCACGGAATCATAACTGGGTGTCAATTAAACTCCGGGTCTAACATATATAATTAAACCATTAGATCAGCATTTTTGCAAAGATGATATGCAGATATTAACAGCAGAATTGCAGTATTAACCTTGGTCCAGTACTACTTATAGTGCACCTCTTATTCTTGTGCCTATTTCTTGCTTCACCCACTTCACCAACCTACAAGAAAATAAATAGAATCAAAATTAGTCAGTCAAACCAGTGAAAACCCACAAAATTTGTGATGATTGCCAAGCTCATGTTATAAAACAGGAAATGCATACTTACTGACTGTATAGAACCTTACGGAAAACAAATAAGAATTAAATTCGAATAAAAAGATAAATAGCATTTTACATATCTCGACAATATTGGGAAATATCACATCAATATCAGCATTGTAAATCTTACGACAGCTGTATCTTCACTTAAGGATTGTAATGTCAATAATCAGTAACTTGTAAATCCCACTTAGAATAATTGAAGATCTTAGACCCATGAAGTTTCTTGTTACTATCAGATTATTATGTGTTTCTTGATAGTGTCAATGAGTCTTGTTCTCTGCTTTTACCCTGTTGTCTGTGAAAACTATCGAGATAGGATCCCTGTAACAGCAGGTTCTATCTTTTATTCATGAAACCGGAAAATACAATCCATAATGAAACAGTAAGATGTAAGTGCACACTTTTGGTATTTCGAATTAGCAGTCAAAAGGTCATAGGCCTAACACTACACTGAGCAGTGGCTGCATGAATTCAGTAACAGTCACCATTTTTATGAGTTTAGAAACATGCAAGACAAGTACATTGCGCACAGGTCAAAACCTTGTTGGCTGCAAATATATGGGCCTTCAAAGCTAAGCTACCTCCAAATATTAATCCAAAAGAACTGCAATTCATCATAACAATGTGATTTAGAAGACTGGACTTTTCATGGAGTAGCACTACTATGAGACTTGACTGAGAATTTTTTTCCTATGTCAATCCACTCGCTGATTACCTTTGGTGTACTACTTAAAACTGCTTGTGGTGTTGCTATGGTTGGTGGTGCCGTTTGTGTGGCAACGACGGCCGGAGATGAGCAATGTTGACGCGCAAGGTGTGGCACAAGTTGTGTATTTCTTTCACTAAGGCTGATTGAAGTCGGAGCTGCCTTGTCTTTGAGGGTAACATGTGTGGCAACGATGACATGTGCTGCGGTGAAGTTCCATGCAATTGGGTGCGCCATTTTGCTCTTCAGCAAGTCAAGTCACCCAAATCGGAGCTGCTTCGTCGTTGGAGGGGCTTGTTGTGGTGTTTCGATGTATGTGAGCTTGAGGCTTTCCTTGAGATGATCGGTGTGTGTGTGGTTTGTCCATGGTGAAGTCGGAGTCGTCGAGTTGAGGGCCGTCGAGTTGTGGGCTATGGGTGATGGTGATGACGATGACGCTTAGACGACCACGACAGATATGTCTTCTCAATGGGGGGTGTTGAGTTTGTGGTGTTGTGTTCGTGTTGTGGGTGGGTTTGTTGTATTGGTTTTTGTCCGGTTTTCCATTAATAAATCGGACAACCATCTTCTTCTTAATTAATAGAAAAGGCAAAGCTTTTGCCTCGTTTCAAAAAAAAAAAAAAACCAATACATGTATTCAACAAATTAGCATAAAAGCCTCAATCTGCTTGAACATATTTAGTGGGTTCAATATTTTCTGGGATACTGTATTTTTCTAACAAAAAATGCTGAAGAACATGCCTCCTTTAAACATTAGCAGGTTCAGTGTTTCACGAGCATTCTACCTTGTATTATTTAGTTCATTATTGCTCTTACCTTTGGCATCATGTTGTTTCGATGTAAGAAGAACATCAGTCATCAGACCACTGTTCCCAAAAGGTGTGATGCCAACAGACCTGCAATAGGAAGACCATTATTTAAGCTCTATGTACAGAAAACAACATTGTGACTGAATCAAAGCTTCTATGAAATTGGACGCTGACGTATTTTGGCTAGACATCATCTCCAGATGTTAGGCCAACATCAGTACAAAGGCAGGCATAACAAAACTACAGCAGCAAAGTAGTAGATACAATATGACCGTATTTTATCTTTATCTCTCCGTCACTTCCTTACTCTATCTCTCTCGTGCACTCTCTTCCACCCACACAGAAATAAGGTAGAGTAGCAGTAGATTCCAAAATAAGGCAGCAGCAGAACACAATTTCCCCACCTCGGCCGACAATCCCATGGCTGCCTCCTCGATCTAGGCTTGCGCCACCCAGGCACCTCCTTCACCTAGGCGTCCACCTTCACGGCAGTGTCGGCCCAGCTAGCGCCACCCCTTCCTGCTCCTCCACCTTAAGAGGCTCCGCCAAATACTGCGGCCTCCTCGGCATCAAGACCACCCGTCACTCCCCTGCATCGGTGCATCCCAATGGCCAGCAGCTGGCTGTGCGCTGCTACGCGGCGGGGGGGCGCTCCGGCCCGACACAACGACCGCCACGGGGGCGCGTTCTGGTCTAAGACCTCAAGCTCGCCGACGGGGAAGGCGGCAGGAGGACCTATATCAGGCGAGGCCACAGAAGCTTTAGGCGGCTACCCGATGCGCCCGCCGCTCTGGTGTAGGCGTGTGCCTCGCCGGTCCTGGGTTCTCTGCAGTTGGTGCTAGAGGTTTCGGTGGCAGCAACTCGGTCCGGTGACGAGCTGAGGTGACAAAGGCGAGAAGGAGAGGTGTGCGACAAGGTCAGGACGAGGGCGACTCGGTCTGGTAAATAGTTACAGTAATATTGATTGACATAATAATTGCCGAGAAAAATTTCCGGGATTGATTGACATGATTATTGCGGAGAAAACTTCCGTGAATGGAGCAAAGTGATTTGAAGACACGACATTGGTGAGGAAATCCACGGTATTGTTAGGGGTATTTTGGGAAATCAAATGATGTAAAGGCAAAGAGCCTTCGCCAACTCGAAATCAATAGTAAAGATTTTAGATAGTTAAAATGGCAATAAGTAATGGAGAGAGAAGGTTTAGGTAGTAAAAAAAACTCTAGCTCCAAGAGCTTATCTAAAAAGTGGCAACCCAAGTCACAACAGGGTCCTCGATAAAATAGAAACTACAATCTCATCCTCCTTTTTTACACCTAGGACCTTAAATAGATATATAAAAATGGAATCGAGGCCCTCCCGCACCCTCCTGGTTGTGGCTTCCGACGTGGCCTCCTGGCCAGCGGTGAGGTGACGCGCAGCCTGGGAAGAGGGGGGAGGCTTGCAGGGATGGAGGAGGGGCGGCCCATGGTGGAGGCAAGCTCGCCGGCGACAAGGAGCCGAGGAAGACGATGCGGCGGAGGCCGGCTTGACGGGAGCATACAGGGAGGCGACTACTGGTGGTCACAATCATGACGAGGGCTGCGGGCCAAGGTAGCGAGGTCGGTGGCATGCCGCGGCGGCGGCGAGGCAGGGTAGTGAGGTTGTTGGCATGCAGGCTGGCGATGGTGCGGGGTCGCTGGCGTGCAAGAGGAACAAATTTGGCCTCTCTCTGTGCATTTTGCTGACGTGGCATCAATTTTAGGTAGGATGAGTAGTGAGAAGGGGAGTACTCAAATTTGAGTATTTGGTAGCAAATTTTGAGTAGCTACTCAAAATTTTTGTGTGGGGGACCATTTTTAAGTAAGCTGTTGGAGCTGTGTTTTGGATACCAATACTCAAATTTTGGATTTTTAGATATTGGTAGCCTAATATGAGTAAGCTCTTGGAGATGCTCTTATTTGAGGAAACTGTATTATACGTTCACAAACACACACATAGATTCATCCTTATAAACTCACGCATGCATATCTTA
This sequence comes from Dactylis glomerata, assembly GCA_007115705.1. Taxonomy (NCBI): domain Eukaryota; kingdom Viridiplantae; phylum Streptophyta; class Magnoliopsida; order Poales; family Poaceae; genus Dactylis; species Dactylis glomerata. The sequence goes on along the minus strand of QXEO01000460.1, from coordinate 2,587,301 downwards.
CTCTTATAAGCATCTTTGAAGTCATCACATGTGCCTTGGTGTTGATGGGCACGCCACCTATTACTAAAAGAATAACGTTAGATAATCCTTGAATAAATCCAGATAAATGCAAACACCCATGCCAAGTCTAGGACTTGAGCATGGGTGGACTGGGAACCCAACCATCAAAGCCAAGCTTCGTTTGCCATGCTACTTTTCATTTTTGTCTTTTTTGCACGTGTCACATGATATCATATTTTGAGATGAATTTTTTTGGACGCATAACACGTAACATAAGCTATGCTCATAAATTATTTCACAACTAGTTGTGAAATATCTGCTCTCAAATTATATAGATTATTATAGAAAACTATGTCACGCAGAGAAGCCAGAGGGTACCACACGATCACGAGGTGTGTTGCAGGTTCCTCTCGGTCACACTATCTTATGGAGCGGATGGCATGGTTATTCGCCTTTTGAATGACTCCGGTGGTGTTCTGAGGTCCAAATGTGATGCCCAGCTCAGCTCACGGTGCGCCGATGGTGGATTAAGAGGAAGAAGGCATAAACCTCCAAGAGATATGATATTATTTCCAGTTTCTATAAAGGTGACTTGGTAAGGTATGTTCTACTTAATATATGACCTATAGCCTTTTCTAACAAAAATAGCGTACCATGAGACATAGAGAGAGAAAGAGAGAGTGTGTGTGTAAACGTCCAACATTGCTAATCTCAAGATCCTTGTGGTAAACGTCCTATCTTGCCTAATGAAAGATATGGACTCTTGCTAATGGCAGTTTAAAGGAAAATATGGACTCTGGTTGGGATTCATCTAGCACGAGAGGGGGACTCCACATCATCATCAGAGATCGCCGTGGTTGTGTAGCCCTTTCTAAATATAAATGTATTCCTTTGTTTACTAGTATCAAGGAAGCTGAGGTGTTAGCATGTTTGGAGAGACTGGAGTGTTGGGAAAACTGGACACACTAGTTAACCCCTTAATTTAGACATTAGCATAATTAAGCGTGGATTGAAAATACGCCAAGGAATCAAAGTAAACTTCAGGCAGTTTTGCTCTAACTCAAGGACCTTTGCTCGTGCCAGAAGGAAACATATGCATCAAACATATATGGAGGAAACAGAGAGGAGCCCTTGGCTCTCTCCTGACGTAAGACAGTCTCTCCCCTTAGGAGAGAAGCTCTCTCCTCACCTGAGACAATGTTTGTCCTAGGGAGAGAGGCCTCACAATAGCTGCAACAGTGATAAATCAACACACATGACACCAATCCTTTTTACGTGGAAAACCTCTAAACTTGAGAGGAAAAATGTGACATCCTGGCTCAAGGCTTAATAGGATTGATAGGATACTCATATCAACAAGGTATATCTTCTTTTCCGGAAGCTCATCTGAAAAGAACTCTAGGTTAAGCGTGCTTGGCCTGGAGCAATTTGAGGATAGGTGACCGACCGAGAAGTTGTTTCCGGGTGTGCATGAGTGAGAACAAAGTGCATAGAAAAGACTAGTGTTGGTTTGTGGGGCCAGTCTAGAAATCCTAGAGAGCTGCCAGGGGTAACAGGCCCAGCCACGGGGTGGCTGGGGTGTTACATTTGGTATCAGAGCCGACCCTTGCGGTAACACGGGCGTGTGCGGGTCAGGTGTGCGGACATGTGGCCCGTCATGGCACATGGGTCGGCACTGGACGCATGGACGTGTCCAATAGGGGAAGTTCCTGGACTGGGGTTGACCGACGTGACATGTGGCCCATCGTAGCACATGGGTCGGCACTGGACGCATGGACGTGTCCAATAGGGAAAGTTCCTGGACTGGGGTTGACCAACGAGGACGTCGGTCTTCTAAGGGGGTGAGTGTGTGACATCCTGGCTCAAGGCTTAATAGGATTGATAGGATATTCATATCAACAAGGTATACCTTCTTTTCCGGAAGCTCATCTGAAAAGAACTCCAGGTTAAGCGTGCTTGGCCTGGAGCAATTTGAGGATGGGTGACCGACCGGGAAGTTGTTCCCGGGTGTGCATGAGTGAGGACAAAGTGCATAGAAAAGACTAGTGTTGGTTTGTGGGGCTAGTCTAGAAATCCTAGAGAGCTGCCAGGGGTAACAGGCCCGGCCACGGGGTGGCTAGGGTGTTACAAAAACCACAGGATAAAGCCACCCAAATCTTCTACCACTATAATCAAATGGGGATAGAACAAGTTCTTCTCTAGAGAGCACTAGATTCTCAAGCACCAAGATACACACGGATCTATGGCTGCTTATAAAATATTTGGGGCACAAGAATTAGGGATCAAAGCAATCTCACCAAAGATGGTGGAACAACAGCTTGAAGGAGACAAGGATGCAGATTTGGTCTTCACAGCCTTGTGGGCAAGGCCCAACGCTTGTTTTAGCTTCTTCCTTCAACTTCTCCTCTTTCCCTTATCTCTTGGTTTTCTTCTCCAGTGGAGGCTAACCTAAATTTTTGACACTCCCCTGTGGGGGCTGGCAAGGAGGCTTATCATCCCCTTTTCCCTCATGTGCAATGTCCAAAATGACCCTTGGTCATAACCCTAATGGTTGGTGTGATCTTGCACCTATTTGGGCCGCCTGAAAGGCTTCATGAGGCTATCTCCTCACAACCCACATGAGGAGGATACCTAACATTCTCCCCCATTTGACTCATGTGGGGGGCACCGCTATGGTGACCTAGCATACCACTGCATGTGTAATATGCAAGTCGTTGACATAACACCAATGAAACACCGTCCACGGGGTGTGCATGAGTGAGGACAAAGTGCATAGAAAAGACTAGTGTTGGTTTGTGGGGCCAGTCTAGAAATCCCAGAGAGCTGCCATGGGGTGGCTGGGGTGTTACAAAAACCACAGGATAAAGCCACCCAAATCTTCTACCACTATAATCAAATGGGGATAGAACAAGTTCTTCTCTAGAGAGCACTAGATTCTCAAGCACCAAGATACACACGGATCTATGGCTGCTTATAAAAGATTTGGGGCACAAGAATTAGGGATCAAAGCAATCTCACCAAAGATGGTGGAACAACAGCTTGAAGGAGACAAGGATGCAGATTTGGTCTTCACAGCCTTGTGGGCAAGGTCCGACGCTTGATTTAGCTTCTTCCTTCAACTTCTCATATTTCCCTTATCTCTTGGTTTTCTTCTCCAGTGGAGGCTAACCTGAATTTTTGACACTCCCCTGTGGGGGCTGGCAAGGAGGCTTATCATTCCCTTTCCCTCATGTGCAATGTCCAAAATGACCCTTGGTCATAACCCTAATGGTTGGTGTGATCTTGCACCTATTTGGGCCGCCTGAAAGGCTTCATGAGGCTATCTCCTCACAACCCACATGAGGAGGATACCTAACATTCTCCCCCATCTGACTCATGTGGGGGGCACCGCTGTGGTGACCCAGCATACCACTGCATGTGTAGTATGCAAGTCGTTGACATAACACCAATAAAACACCGTCTCACTAGTATTACATCGATCAGAGTGGTACAACAGAAACATCGCAGGTCCAAGGTAGGTGCATAGGATTACAATTTCATCATATAGAAGAGCTTCAGAACCTCTTCAACAGGTAGAGGTTTAGTCCTGGCGACTACAAACGAGAATAATACATTGAAGACTCAACTAGAGCTACACTAATGCAGTTGGCTTGCTACCAAACTACCCTAGCTACTTAGGTTCTAGGATTAGGGAATTGGGTCCCTTCTATTCCTGTTCTAGTTTTTTACCAAGCTTGGCGTAGTCATTGACTTCATTGATAGTTTTAACATTGATAGAAGGCTTCAACTTCGTCTTCAGTGTCTCGGGATTGTCTCCTTGTGTTGCCTCAGATCTATGCAAGGGTTACGAGGGAGTGGGGTGAGTAACGAGCGTTACCCATCAAGTTCATATAAGGAATAAGGTGTTTGATGCACTAGCTACAGCCTTAGACTCAAGAGTCGTTTGGCAATGCAGGTTTTCGTAAACATTTCTTCAAGAGGTTGCTTTTATTCAGAAGAACTATGTCCGTCAGCCTTTGCAGGTTGATTAGAGCTTCGATGGGCTCCTTTCCTATCATGTTCGCAGCTCCTTCCCGGAACAGGGAGTATCCAGATACTTTCTTACACTCTGCAGAGGTGGTCGCTTGTACCCATAAGAGATCAACGCCTTGCTGCACAACCGGGCGATCATTCCCGTCCACACTTCCTTGGTGTGGGGCCCAGTCGATGATCCAAGTCAACCACTGTTCCTTCCCGTGACCCCGCATACCCACCCTTTTGCAGCTCCAACTTTGGCTCGCTACCCACGCCGGTCTACTCTTTGGTAGTTGCCGACCTCGGTATACTTATCCTCGACAATATGTTACCCCTGCCGGTCATCTTACACTTATGGTAATATCTGACCTCGGTAATCTACCCCCGTTGTTGCCACAATCCATCATAGACCGCCAGAACCATGGAATCTTTAGGGGGATTCCACCCATCTCGAAGCTCCTCGCAGGGAGACAACTGCTACGAAACGATGCGTCCGTTGATATGCGAGAGGGAAAAGATATAGCTGACTTCTCCGTCCCATTCTAGATCTTATGGTTGACCGTTGTTTACGGCGCTAGAATCACTAGTGACATTGGTTATTAATCCTAGGTGAACTTTCCAGTTGTAGTGGGACCTCCACCATACTCATACCATGGTCCCACTGCCCACCATCCTAGGGCAACAACCATTCCAGTCGAAACCACTACTTCATATTGATTATGAAAAGAGAACCTTTTGCCTTTTAATGCAGTAGTAATACCATAGGTATATATTTGCAAGTAATTTGATAAAAATACCCAAGAGGTATGAGCAAGAGTGAACTTGCCTTTCTGACTGCAAGATTATGCGAGTCAGGGTCTTCGATACGATAGAAATCCCAATTCTAAAATAGCAATCATCATCCAGTAGGGATGATGTTAGAAATCTGCAGCATGATATGCATAGGCTTTGGGTGACCTCTAGCGACGGCGGAAAGAGTTGGCCGGAGCTAGGGTTCGCGGGCACTATGGAGAGAGCGAGGGCGAGAGAAGAGAGAGGGAGGTGGTGGCGGACTCCTAGGGTTTCTGGCGGCGGCGGACGTTGTTTTATAGGCACTGAAGAGCGGCGGCACGGATCTTGATGTTGTCGCCCGTTCGGAGCTCGACACCGAGCTGCATCACCATCGGGAGGTTGAAGATGACTTCTTGGGTCCCTCCTGTCAGACCTACCGAAGGGGTAAGTGGCCTGGGCTGGCTACTGGGCCAAGTTGCTGGGCTGCGATCTGGTAAGCCTCTCCTTCTATTTTTCTTGTTTAATTCTTTTTTTTCATCTGTTTTCTATTGGGATTTCTATTTTCGTGCCCTTGGGTCCTTAGTTGTACTCAGTTTTCCCCAGCTCCTTAGTTTTTCCTCAGTTTTCCCCAAGCCCTTGTCTGAAACCCTCACAAGGAGCTCGGACGGGAGGAATCCCGTCCAGTTGACCGTTCCATGCTGATGAGTGGGGCCGCGTCGTGTGGGGCCGTGTCGTGTGGGGCTGGTAGAAAGGGACCGTGTGGGACAGGACGAGACCGTGTTTGGTCATACGAGCAGAGCGGGGGCCGTAGCGTGTGGGGCCATAGCGTGTGGAGCCATGTGGGTCTGGGACGTGGGCACGAGTGGTTTCTGTCTTTTTCGCCCAGATTAGCAATTTTCAATGCACCTTTTTCCTCTCTCTCGCTCGATCTCATTCATTCTTGATTGCCCAAATTGGTAGCAAATCTAGAGCAGCTTCTCCTTCTGTTTTTTAACGCCATTCATTTCTTTATGCCTTCGTTTTTACCCAATCAGGTAGGAAATCTAGGGCACAAATCCAGAGAAAATATAGGATAAGCTGCATACAGCAGCCAACATAGCATAGATATATTCACGACAGATCCAACTATACTACCGATAGATCCAACATAAGCTACATTTTAGATGAATTTAAGCTTGGAGGCTGCGCACGTGAATCCCAAGTGCTTTGTGTTGGGCCATGAACGCATGCACGTTCACGGTCGTTCCAACTCTAGCGCTGCATCTGCCAATGGATTCAGCATGGTTCACCAGGCAGTTGAAGTCGGTGGCGCGAAGCTTCCTGTTGCAGAAGGGGCACCTATAAATACCTCGAGCAAAGTGGCCATCGTAATGGCCAGACTGCAGCCTCCTGAGGACGTGACGAGTCTTGGTGTGGAAGGACTCGTCGTCGCTGTCGACGTCGCTGCTCTGCACCTGTCACGTAGCACCAAAGATCATGCAAAAAACACGGAGTCAATTGCAATGATGATGGAACAGAGAGTGAACAAAGGATCATGCATGATAATATGGGCACGAAAAAAAGAGGTAGCCTCAGTTACATTAGACACACTTATATCCAGGATTTGAGTAAGTGAACCAAAGATCATGCACAACAAATTTGTACACACCAATTGTTCACTGACCAAACCCTAAATTAATTTGTGCCCAAATATTCATCATCATCGACACAAATTAACCGGATGGGATTGATTACTCACATAAGTTAACCGAATCTTAAACAAAAGCAAATCACAAACACTAATAACGCAAGATCTAGAACTAGGAACAGACGAACCCTAATAACGCAAGATCTAACACAAAAGGATTGAACTAGGAACAGACGAACCCTAATAACGCAAGATCTAACACAAAAGGATTGAACTAGGAACAGACGAAACCTAATAACGCTAGATCTAACACAAAAGGATTGAAATGGGATAAGAACAAGGGAACAAAGGGTTACCTCCGGCTCGTCGTCGACGATGCTGGTGTCGTAGGGGTTCTCCGGCGCGACATACGACACTGGTTTGTACGGGTCCCAAGCGATGGGGGCCTGGACGGGGGCGGCGGCCGATGCGCCGGCGGCTACGCAGAAGCACCGATAATGGGCATCTCATTCTTCTCCATCGCCGGCGGTTTTCTTCGGGGGTTTTTCTTCGGTTGTGGAGAAGATGATGGGACAGGAGAGGCGGTTGCAGTGAGAATGAGAGAGTTGGCGAGCATCGAGGGAGAGAAAGAGGGGCTCTATAAAGACGAAGGTGGCGTGTACCGCAACACGCGTCCGCTATGCACGGCTGCAACGTGCTCCGCGACACGAGGCTAACCCTGGGACGTTTGGTGTACTCAGTTATAACCTCGGGCCTTATACAGAAATTTTATCTGTACTCAGTTTTCCCCTCGAGTACTTAGACTGGCAAGTGCAATATACTCAGTTTTACTCTCAAGTAGCTGGTCAACAGAGAGTCAACAAATGAGATTAACATAGCTAATTGAGTCATTTCATGCGCAAAAAATCCAAAATAAAAATAAAAACATAGTGGCACCTACTCATGGAGTCTTCCTACGCAACCTGCCACCTAGGAAACCTTAACAAACATAGATAAATCAAGTTTTACCACAAATTGCCACTTCTCAGAATCACTAGTAGCTATGAAGATGCATGGTTTTCCACTCAAACCCCTTTGCAAAACATCTTCCCCAAAACATAGTTTGTCTAAATAAGGCCATAATTGTCACACTCATGTATATTTGAATTGCAAATAATTTGATGTAGCCCAATATGAATTATATTGTACAAAACACGCATTTTTCATTTTGTAATTCTTTTGTTTGAATCCCTTAGTCTATTTACTATTTACATGCCCTTGGTTTCTTAGTACTACTCAGTTTTGCCCTCAAGTACTGTCACAAATGCTCATAGAAGCCCAAACTTATCCTGATTGGTTGAGCCGTTGTCACACAGATCGACTCCACCAATCGTTGATCCACTGATCTAACGGGCAGTATACCCCTCTCCGTCTCTTCGTGGCCACCCCTCTCTCTCTCTCTTCGTGGCCACCCCTCTCTCTTTGTCGGTGGACAGTGCCACCCCTCTATTTATGTGCAATAACGAGTTTGCCACGTAACTATATTCCCTCTATTTATGCATTATTTTCCACGATCTAAAAATGTTAAACTAAAAAGTGGTATAATTTTGGTGTAAACAAGATACATACATATTTGCGGATTTCGGTGAATGCATTATTTGTCACCCCTCTAACAATTATCAACTCTCTTTAGCATTCCTTTTTCTTTTAGGGAATATAGTTTGGGATATAGTTTTGGTAATTTGAAATGGCCCAAAAGTGGTATAATTTTGGTATAAACACGAGGCATACATATTTGAGGGATTTCGGTGAATGGATTATTTATCACCCCTCTAACAAATATCAACTATCTTTAGCATTCCTTTTCTTTTAGGGAATATAGTTTTGGTAATTTGAAACGGCCCAAAAGTGGTATAATTTTGGTAGAAACATGAGACATACATATTTGGCATATTTGGGGGATTTCGGTGAATGGATTATTTATCACCCCTCTAACAATTATCAACTTTCTTTAGCATTCTTTTCTTTTAGGGAATATAGTTTTGGTAATTTGAAACGGCCCAAAAGTGGTATAATTTTGGTAGAAACATAAGACATACATATTTGGCATATTTGGGGGATTTTGGTGAATGGATTATTTATCACCCCTCTAACAATTATCAACTTTCTTTAGCATTCCTTTTATTTTAGGGAATATAGTTTGGGATATAGTTTTGGTTATTTGAAATGTCCCAAAAGTGGTATAATTTTGGTATAAACATGAGACATACATATTTGTGGGATTTCGGTGAATGCATTATTTGTCACCCCTCTAACAATTATCAACTATCTTTAGCATTCCTATATTCCCTAACACTTATTTTTTTTGGTAATTTCGGTGAATGCACACACTAACTTTGAAAACAACTACAAGTACATGTAATGGAATAATGGATTTGTAACAAGGGATCCCTTGTAACAACTTCTAGCGCCTGATGAGCAATGATAAGAATCCGATCGCAATTATACAACAAAAAAACAACCAGTCATCAGATTAGCTTGCTTCTTCAACTCGATCAGCTGCCTTAACAGCTTGTTCATTTTCTTCAGTTCTCCCTTCACTTCCACCAGTTCTGCATTGGGAGCATTAGGCATAATCGGAACGGCTCCTCTCTCCGCCGCATTCTCTACAGCAAGTCCCCCCTCCCAAATTGCGCTCCCCAATAGCACCAATTGATTCCTGCAATTGAAGCCTCTGAACGTACACATCGATCCACTCAAAATAACTGCATTTCTTCAGGATCTGAAAACAACAACGTGAACCCTAAATCCCAAATTCGAGGGAATAACAAGAAAATCGAGAGAAAACAGAGCAATTGGAGCGAGATCTAACCTTATCCCCCTCTCTATATGGCAAGCTCTCGCATGCAAGGAACTCACGTCCACGGTTGCCGTTGTCGTCCGTCTTACAGATCGACCGCTTCAGAGGCTCCTGGCGTGGGCAGTCAGGGCATCTTGTCAAAGGCACGGGTCCATACTGCGGCCATGAAGAACGGGAGGTCAAAGAGAAACTAGACATCATCCGCCTGCCGGAGAAGGGCTGCCGCTAGCGGAGAAGAAGAACAATGGGGCGCGGGGAAAGAAAGGGGATGTAACACCCCACTTTTTGTAACCCTATTTAAGCTGAGTTTGGTAACACAAAAGTGAGGGCCAACAAAAACTTTTTGCAACTAGAAAAATAAAATAGACTTTCCTGTGTGTCTGCCTGGATTGTTGTGAAAATCTTGTTTGCAAGAGTGTTGTTTGCTGTGTGAGTTTGTGGACCAACTCAATTTTTGTGATCTAGTGATCATGCCATCCCTTGGGTTACTAGCTTTTTCTCAAAATAGAATATCTTGGCACCTCCTCTATTTCAAAATATTTTAATTTTTCTAAAACAGGAGCCAAGATCTATTTATTCAAACAAAAGCTTTACCCAAACCTGAGTTTTTATAAAACTTCAGGGTTATAGTGTTGTGATCCGACTATTTTATGAAACTACTATTTTGTAAACCTTTGATAAGTGGTATTCCAAAACACCTTTGAGAAAACTTGATAAAGGAGATGATTATGTCTCCATTTGTTTCTGAAAATATCTACCAAAGCCTTACTCCTTTCTTTGAAAACTCTTTTCAACTTCTCCATGGCTTGATCACTATTTAGCACTTGTTTAGCCATTACTTCTAGTGATGCCAGTTTAGCTTTGAATGATTGCCCTTGTGTGGTGAGTTGACTTTGTGTGACTTTGTCTAACTTGGATGAGTTGCTTGTGTGTAGATGTAATCTTCAGATAGGCCTGTGGCCTAACTCAATCCTTAAATTTTAAATTTAACTCTAATGTCTTACCATAAGACATTAGGAGCTCATCCTAAAATGAGCTATGAAAATCAAACTAGCCCATGAGAAGCGTCAAGGGTGATATTCTTATCATCCCCATCCAACCACAAAAGGGTTTCACTCAAATTTAGAAAAAAATCATCTCTTGCAGACATTTCATCGAACACCTAGTGTGCAGACTATCTTCGTTTCCGTTAACAGTTTCAGTTTTCAGACACTTGTATTAAGCTCATCTTTCCTATCCATGACATTGTACCTTCATAGAGCTCATGTTCGGCATGTGTTCTTCCATTCTCTCCATTTCCACCTGATCATTTGAGGCCATCTCCTAACTGTTCAGATCCTGTTTCAGACCCTAATCAAACCAGCTACCATTTGACTATTATCAGATGCACTTTTGCTCACCCGTTTAATTTTCGAAGTCAATTGTTCAGAGACCATTCTTTGACCTATTCCTCTTCCTTTTGACCTACTCTCACTATACATGCACTTGTTGGTGCATTTTGAAGCCTGCCACCCATATATGTGACTATGTTTTGAACCCTAGTCAAAACTGCTCCTATCCTTAATAGTCTTCTTAAGTTTCTGAAAACTACTATTAACCCTCATCATTAAACTCTCTCCATAAATCCAACTCTTCCCAACTAACTTCAGAAATGTTATCCATGCATAATTACCCCTCTCTTTTTTTCATCAAAGGTAACTTCCATAAAACTTTGATTTTCTTTTATTAACAAAAATGCATGGAAATGGCACCCCTACTATTTCTTGCACCTTTCCTCACCAAATTGATTTAAGGAAGTTCTAGCATGCTATCTTATGCATGTATAAACCTATTAACCCAAAACCCTAGTGTTTATCTTCACAATTTTCAAAATCTTGTTCCAACTCTATTTTGGCCAATGTTTTTTTTCTAAATGTAAATTATGGTGTCCCAAAGCCCATGCCACTTGGCCTAACCTTTCTCTCTCTATACTCTGCTCTCATCTCTGAATAATACCCAAACCATTGGCACCTACCCTCAAATTCCAAATTTGTTGAATTTAAACTCCACCAAGCCCTACCTATCTCTCCTTTCTCTCTACTTTTTAAAAGAATCACCAAAGAGAGAGGCGTGGTGCCCAGCACCACTCTCACACCTCTGCAAACCCATGCCCTAGCTATAGTACCCTACTTGTCCTATGTGAATGGATGGGTACATGGCAACCGACCTTGCAAAAATCTTGCCAAATCTTGTTTAAACAACCTAGCAGCAACTCCTTCTCAAGCAAGGCACTTTCCCTGTCCCTCTCTTATCCTCTCCACCGCCTTACTTGCCCAATACCGAGCCCCAACCCTCTCCATGACCAAGACCACCCTAGACCGACATGGGCATGGCCATTTTTCGAAACCTGCTCCTTTGCCCGAGCCCTCTCGCCACTGGTCTCCCCCGTGTGCCCTTGAGCCTTTCCGAGCACTCCATCGTCCTTGTCCTCTTCCTAGTGACCTCACTCGACCGTGCTCTGAAGTCCAACATTACGTCGAGCACCTGGCGTGCACTGAATCAGCATCCTCTCCCCAAGCCATCCGGCCTCCTCCTACCATGCACCCTCGCCATAGAACCCGCCTAGGGTTCCTTAACGTACTGGCGCAGCCTCAGCCTATCTTCTTGTCTCCTTGCTTCTGGCCGTGCTCGCCGCACTCCGCGGCCAGACAGCGAGCTCCACGTATCGGTAGCACACCAGCCGTCTCCACGTTAAAATGCACGCGAGCCTCATCTCCCCTATCACTTGCACCAAGCTCCTCTCCTTACCAATCGACCATTGACCCGAAGCATCACATCCCAGGTCGGCACCTTCTTCGGTGGCGTGTCCAGAGCTTCGTCGCAAGTGCTGCGTCGACATCAGCAAGCCGCCGACCTCCTTCCGTCTCTCTCTCTGACTTCTTGATGTTTTCCCACTCTCTGCTAGCACTCACCCTGTTGGGATTCGCCCACGGATCGATCACATCAAACTACACAAACACACGCGGAGACTAAATTTATCGCCAAGCGTGCGTATCGCACGCTCTAAACTTTTTCTTTATTGCTCTTTGTTTTCCCGGTGTTACAAATCTTGTAGGCCTAGTCGTGTATATATACACGCATGGCCAACCGACCAATCCTCCTATACCTACTCGGTTCAGGGGCAAACAAACCTGACCGGACTCAAACACACTTGATGACATGCAAGCCAGCTCCAACACAAACTCTGGTACTACTCAAACTTTGACTCCTCACGTACCTAGACTGCACTTACCTAATTAAGTAGCCTTAACCGATCTAGACTAGGACTAACTCACGATGCATACTATAACTAATCAAGATTAGTGCTAACAATCTCTCCCTAATCTTGATTTGTCATCTCCTTGCACTCCTTTTGGTCTTTGACTCCTTTGCAGATTCACGGCTTGTCGACTAAACTCAACGTATGATCCGGACTACCAGCCCACACGGTCGCATCTTCGTGTGCAACATGCAAGACTGGACGCATCTTCAGTCTTCACGTCGTAACAAACTTAACTGGTCACCGTCCCACTACGCCGAGCTTGATCTCCTCGCCGAGACACGCAGATGGCCGCCTTGCCACCTTGTCTTCACGCACATCTTCGTCCTTTGTGATACAACTCACCGGACCCCTCGATCATGACGCGCTTTAACTGCAACAGAAGTCCCACAGACCAGCACTTGGACACAATGACACCTCCACATATCACTTTGGACTACCGGCCCACGCTGTCGCATCTTAGCGTGCCACATGCTGACTAAACGCATAGCCTCATGTAGGTAACTCATCTTAACCGGTCCGCGTCCATATCTTTGTTGTCGGTGACGCATCTTACCGAACAACACTTCACCTTCGGCGGAAACACAACTTGTCATGTACGCGCAACGCATCTTTCCGTACATGAACTCGCCGAAACTCATCAACCACGAACAGAACGCAAGAACATAGTATCCTTTTCCGCTTGCTCCCGCACACACTTCTCTCCCCAAACGATGATCTTCATGAGACTCCTGGTACCGCACCTTGGCACCACCTCTCCCATCAACGATCATCCTCGTCCACCACCTTATCGATGACAGCTCCTCGCCGTCCCTTCCACATCACTTCGCCCAACGATGATTACCTGCCGTCTCGCCCATGACAGCGCGTTTGCCGTCTCCACCCGGTCATTCCGTCAACCGACAGTTGCCCGCCCCGAGGCAATAGCAGTCGCCTCCCCGGGGCAAGCGCAGCTTCAGATCTTCAACCTCGCTCTGATACCAATTGTTGGGATTCGCCCACGGATCGATCACATCAAACTACACAAACACACGCGGAGACTAAATTTATCGCCAAGCGTGCGTATCGCACGCTCTAAACTTTTTCTTTATTGCTCTTTGTTTTCCCGGTGTTACAAATCTTGTAGGCCTAGTCGTGTATATATACACGCACGGCCAACCGACCAATCCTCCTATACCTACTCGGTTCAGGGGCAAACAAACCTGACCGGACTCAAACACACTTGATGACATGCAAGCTAGCTCCAACACAAACTCTGGTACTACTCAAACTTTGACTCCTCACGTACCTAGACTGCACTTACCTAATTAAGTAGCCTTAACCGATCTAGACTAGGACTAACTCACGATGCATACTATAACTAATCAAGATTAGTGCTAACACACCCCTCCTCCTATCTGTGTCTAGGTAGCACGCGGAGGTCGCCGTCGTTGGAGCTCCACCCACGCCGACGTCGCGCGTGTCTCCGTCCAGGCCGACGCCTGGGAGGCGGGAGCCCGCCTGCGCGTAGGCACCGCCAGCAGCCGAGCCTACTCCCGCTTCTTCTCCGCCGTCCCCGACAGCCCCCGTGGTGAGCTCTCCAGCGATCCCGTCGTCAACGTCAACCCCAGCTAGCCAGGCATCCATCGTGCATGTCTAAAAATCCTGGAGCACGATTTTTAAAGCACCATGCCATGTCAAATTCGGCCCACTAGGAGAGCCCAGCTCTGTTTCAGTTTCGGCCCATGCAGTTTTTTTAAGGAAATCTGCTAAAACAAATCACTAGATCTGAAAACTACCAAAATTCATAAATAAATATCTGCAAATTAGATTGACCTGATTCAAATTTCTATAGGTTCCTTGTTCAAATAACTATACGCTGCCACTGGCCCCATGTCATTTGGATCCCTGTATATTTAGTTGTATTTAATCTTGTGAATTAGGCACCTTTTCATTCAAAAATCCAAATCTGAAGTTTTATAAAATGAAATTGAGTAAATCCAATTTTCAGAGGTTCCTTGTTATATTGTTCTGTAGTAGGAACTTGTTTTGCTATTTTATGATATATATTTTTCCTGTAATAGTTATTTTAGTGTTATTGATGAATTGCATTGTTTGGTTTATCATTTCTATTAGGAATAATGTTTTTGATTCAATCCAACTTCTCTGCATCACATATTACTGTAGCTTTCTAAAATGTCCTCTGGTGTGATTTTATAAATTACAGAAAATATTTAGGAACTATCTTGCCTATCTAGTGATATTTGAGACTAGGAAAAAGATATTATTTCAATCCTAATTTATTTTGGAGTGATACCAATTGGGTTAGCTCCAAAAACTTGATACCTATCTGATGTTATGTTGGTTGTAAGTTTTTGATCAAGTTTGATACCTGCAAGGTGTTGTGCTGTGCATAGGGGTTATTTGTTATTAGAATTGCTTTTCTTGTTAATAAAATAACCTTGCTTTTAAAAGATGAAATCTTAGTTCAGAATATAAACTTGCTTATTGGTTGCTATTTCTTACCGATGATAGAATCGAACAACGTCGAGTGCACTGAGGAGGGAGAAGTGCTTGAGTACCATGAGGAGGAGGCCCAGGGACATAGCTATTCAAGGCAAGCCATCTACTTGTTCCATACCTGAATCCTAATATTTCACCTTGCATTGTTTTTACTACTATTTTCTTGTTATGCATTGATTTCTATATTGCTATTATTCCCTATATAGCAATAGTTGGCGACTTAGCTCCACAAGTCGACTTGATATCATCTATAGAGATGACACCCTTGATACCTATACAACACCCCTATATTAGAGACTTGATGATTAGCGTCAAAGTCTTTGGAAAACTTGTAGTGGAGCCAAAAACTCTAGGATGGGAACACTCGCCGGAAAGATTTCAGAAATGTTTTCGAAAACCTTGGAGTAGCATCTACTCCCCTGAAATGTTTTCAAAGTGAATTTGGGACAAATGAAGTTGGACATGAAGGAAGAAGGTGTTGGTGGTTTTATAAAAGGCATTGGTGTTTCTTTGTAGTCGCTCGGAACAATTAACCCGTGCAACCACGATTACCCTGGTATGGGATGGGGCTTAGCTCGTAGTTTGTTTATTTTAGTACGGGAGTATCATAACTATATAAGGGTACGTGGTACCCCGGAATCTGGATTGCTACAAGTAAGTGGGCAATAGTAAATCGGGATCCAGCGAGGGATTTATCCGGCCGGAAGACACTATGGGTCTCCTGACGTGGCACTGGAGTTACGCTCGAACATGGAGGTAGACTGCCAGGATGTGCCGGGGAGGTACATACTCCATAGGGTAGATTCCCGTACTAAGGTAGATAAGCGAAAGGCTTTGATCGGGTGCTTGTCGTGGCATATGATGTTATGCGGGGAAGATGCCCACACGATGAGTATCCGGATGATTGTGGGTAAAGTGTACAACCTCTGCAGAGTGTAAATCTATTCGAATAGCCGAGTCCTCGGTCATGGACAGTTGGAAAGATCACTACATTGTCCAATGTCAAGTTTTGGTTTTACAAGAATGTTTTCAAAAAAATGGAGAAAGGTGCCGGACGGAGTACTTGGAGGGTACTGCCGTAGCACGGTTATGGTTCGGAGTACTTGCAGGCTACTGCCGGAGGAATGGAGGTGGTCATGTGTGATTGACCTGGATTTATAAAGGAAGGTGGTCATGTTTGAGTGACCACCGGCTCTCTCTTGGAAACCAAATGAGTTTTCCCCCTTTCCTAGAGATTTTACTAAAAAGGTTTTCTAAATGTTTTCTTTAATAAGGATATAGAAATGTCGTAAGACATGCTATATCAACACGAGAAATTGACTAGATAGGATAAACAAGATTAGAGCCTTTCTCCTTGCTACAGCCAAACTGCATGACAACTCATTCCTCTTGGATGGTTTGCGAGTACAATTCCAAAATGTACTCACGGCTTTGTCCCTGGCTATTAACTTGGTCAGACTATGAAGAAGACTACACGGAAGATGACGATGGTTACGACGATGCTGGTGCAAACTAGGAACGTCTCCCAGTCAGTTGCCTGTAGGGTAGTAGGCATGACGTGGGTCATCAACGCTGCTTGGTATCTGCTGCTTAGTTGTAGACTTGCCCTGTGTGGCAATATCGTACTTGGTGATGTGAACAATTGTAAGCATTACTGTAATGGATGATGTAATTTTGTTATCAACTCGGATATGTGGATTCACGACATACTGATCATGGGATCATGAATTGTATGCATATCGGGTATTCTGGATGGGTAATCTGGGGTCCCCATAGAGTTGGTATCAGAGCCATCCTGACTTTAGGAGACCCTAGTTAGCATGGGCGTTAGTTAGGAAAAATACTTTTGAGTAAACCTATTTGCAACACTTATTTTCTTATGAAGCCAATAGTATGGCTTATACCTTACTTACCCTTTCAAAACTTCTAACCTTACCCCTCTAATTTTTATAAGGATTTTAAAGATTTTACTCTCTTGTCTCTTCCACTTCGGATTTAATTAATGGACGTTATACCCAATTAGACCCAAAGTTTAGCAACACAAGATGGAGCAAATAGTTAGAAGGACGTCTTCAAACCTCTCCAGGTGCAAAAGGAAGAAGAGTGTGGACAAATATTTTTCCTTTGGTTCACACCAACGGCTCTGTCAAGGAGCTGACCTTGTTCCTCCCTGGACTCGCACTTTTGCAGTCGCCAAGGACCAAGTACTTAGTTGCTTGACTAGTATTTATTGGGTTTGCTGGGCGAGTATGCCACCAATGGCATACTTCAGCAATCCCTCTGAAGACCTCACAACCATGTGATGTGATACAAGAAGACTTACAAAACTGCACTTCCCAAGTCAACATCAGTGGCTCAACAACATTGCAACTTCACCACCAACTGCCATCAATTTTCTGCTGAAGCGAGAGTCAAGGAGAATGAAGACATCAACAACTATGGCCAACCATGACCCTAGGATGAATAGTACTAACCCCAAATATCACGCGTTGTTAGGCATCATTGGTACTTGAGGTACCTCGTGTGACTCTTGCAATTGTTTGTTGATTGCCTTGTGTGTTCTGGGTATTGTTTGCAGTTGCTTTGTGTGTTTCTGGAGTGTGTATTGTTACCTTGTGATTGTGTTTGTTTTTGGCCTCTTGGCCTTAAAAACCTTCTGGTGTGTAAAAGAACCTTGGTTAGGAAACCTCTCTCTACTGTGTGTTCCCTCTTATCTAATTATGTCAGCTCAAGTAGCATAGTTATGTTAGCAATAAAATACTAACTCTAACCTAGGAAATAGTGGAAAATAACTCTTCTCGCAACACATACCCAAGATCCGACGCAACAATTTTTGCCACGTGCTTCAAGCTTTGTCAAGACCTCTCTACAACGTCAAGGAAGCAGAAGACAGACCCGCCTGGACTACAAAGGACTTCTAGGAGACAAGGACTTCACTAACTCGGATCGCCTAACCTTAAATCTAGAGTTTCGCTAACATTGATGAAACTCTTTCTACACCCCAACACTTGCTAATCTTCTAACAAGCCAACTAACATGGAGCATGTAAGTATCAAAGCCAAGCCTAACTTTCGAAGATCAACCCGTTATCTTCACTTGAAGCCCGAAGACTCACATGCTTGATCTCCACTGAGCAAATAGAAGGATGAAGACTCTCCAAAATCAAGCCATCAATGTCGACTCTGCATTACGAGATATCAATGGAGGTAGAAACGAGAAGAAGTGAAGACTTTTCTAACTAACTCGCTCGCTCGTTCAAATTTTGATGGATTTGAAACCAAAGCTGACTTATGACATGAGTAGAAATCCACATGAATATTTCTCGAAAGATGAAGTTGACTCAAGGTATCCCAATATACCTCAAGATTCTCAAGGACTACAAGAAGATGGAGGAGCAGGAAGATCTTCAATGGTCTCCACCAACCCGAAGACAATAAAGGAATAGATCATTGACTACTAGAAGACACACCGTTGGTGGTGCGCCGCCACCTAGAGCGTTTTTAGCTCAATCACAAGACAACCTAGAAGAATGGTTTCCATTAGGACTAACCTGCGTCTTGGTAGTTAGGAAGCGTAGGGGACTAAGTCGACACATGTGGCGTACCTATCAAGATCGAAGCATAAATGCTCTTGTCTACCATCCTCAAAGGACTGCAAGCTCAAGATTAAAGGTCTACACCAACATCAAGCTTCCAGACGCAACACCAAGAATTGAAGACTCCATCAATCCGCACGAAGGAAGCGACAACCCCCAAGACAACAAAAGCTACCTAAGAAGCCTCTACTCTTCAAGACCTCAATTTGTGAGCTGAAAACCTTCGGACTCTCAAAGAATCTTTCCAGGTATACTAGATAGCCTAACCCCGCTAACCTTAAAAATGTCCCGATGAGGTTTCAACTAGATACTTTCGGCAACATCAACTCTTCAGCCATCAACTTCAGCAACTGAAGACGATCTACACCTTCGGCAAAAGAAAGTCCTTGATGCAACTCAAAGTATCACCGGTGGGTTGGAAGAGCAACCATTCAAAGTATCACTGGTGGGTTGGAAGAGCAACTATTGTGGCCTAACTCTAACTTAGTCTCAGCACCTCTTACTACTACGATTAGGAATCTCGGGACGAGATTCTGTTTAAGGGGGGAAGAGCTGTAACACCCCACTTTTTGTAACCCTGTTTAAGCTGAGTTTGGTAACACAAAAGTGAGGGCCAACAAAAACTTTTTGCAACTAGAAAAATAAAATAGACTTTCCTGTGTGTCTGCCTGGATTGTTGTGAAAATCTTGTTTGCAAGAGTGTTGTTTGCTGGGTGAGTTTGTGGACCAACTCAATTTTTGTGATCTAGTGATCATGCCATCCCTTGGGTTACTAGTTTTTTCTCAAAATAAAATATCTTGGCACCTCCTCTATTTCAAAATATTTTAATTTTTCCAAAACAGGAGCCAAGATCTATTTATTCAAACAAAAGCTTTACCCAAACCTGAGTTTTTATAAAACTTCAGGGATATAGTGTTGTGATCCCACTATTTTATGAAACTACTATTTTGTAAACCTTTGATAAGTGGTCTTCCAAAACACCTTTGAGAAAACTTGATAAAGGAGATGATTATGTCTCCATTTGTTTCTGAAAATATCTACCAAAGCCTTACTCCTTTCTTTGAAAACTCTTTTCAACTTCTCCATGGCTTGATCACTATTTAGCACTTGTTTAGCCATTACTTCTAGTGATGCCAGTTTAGCTTTGAATGATTGCCCTTGTGTGGTGAGTTGACTTTGTGTGACTTTGTCTAACTTGGATGAGTTGCTTGTGTGTAGATGTAATCTTCAGATAGGCCTGTGGCCTAACTCAATCCTTAAATTTTAAATTTAACTCTAATGTCTTACCATAAGACATTAGGAGCTCATCCTAAAATGAGCTATGAAAATCAAACTAGCCCATGAGAAGCGTCAAGGGTGATATTCTTATCATCCCCATCCAACCACAAAAGGGTTTCACTCAAATTTAGAAAAAATCATCTCTTGCAGACATTTCATCGAACACCTAGTGTGCAGACTATCTTCGTTTCCGTTAACAGTTTCAGTTTTCAGACACTTGTATTAAGCTCATCTTTCCTATCCATGACATTGTACCTTCATAGAACTCATGTTCGGCATGTGTTCTTCCATTCTCTCCATTTCCACCTGATCATTTGAGGCCATCTCCTAACTGTTCAGATCCTGTTTCAGACCCTAATCAAATCAGCTACCATTTGACTATTATCAGATGCACTTTTGCTCACCCGTTTAATTTTCGAAGTCAATTGTTCAGAGACCATTCTTTGACCTATTCCTCTTCCTTTTGACCTACTCTCACTATACATGCACTTGTTGGTGCATTTTGAAGCCTGCCACCCATATATGTGACTATGTTCTGAACCCTAGTCAAAACTACTCCTATCCTTAGTAGTCTTCTTAAGTTTCTGAAAACTACTATTAACCCTCATCATTAAACTCTCTCCATAAATCCAACTCTTCCCAACTAACTTCAGAAATGTTATCCATGCATAATTACCCCTCTCCGCATCACATATTATTGTAGCTTTCTAAAATGTCCTCTGGTGTGATTTTATAAATTACAGAGAATATTTAGGAACTATTTTGCCTATCTAGTGATATTTGAGACTAGGAAAAATATATTATTTCAATCCTAATTTATTTTGGAGTGATTCCAATTGGGTTAGCTCCAAAAACTTGATACCTATCTGATGTTATGTTGGTTGGAAGTTTTTGATCAAGTTTGATACATGCAAGGTGTTGTGCTGTGCATAGGGGTTATTTGTTATTAGAATTGCTTTTCTTGTTAATAAAATAAACTTGCTTTTAAAAGATGAAATCTTAGTTCAGAATATAAACTTGTTTGTCTCTGATACTCATTGGTTGTGTGATATTGATTGTGATCATGCATGTGCCTTGTGTATGCTTGCTTGCTTATTGGTTGCTATTTCTTACCGACGATAGAATCGAACGACGTCGAGTGCACTGAGGAGGGAGAAGTGCTTGAGTACCATGAGGAGGAGGCCCAGGGACATAGCTATTCAAGGCAAGCCATCTACTTGTTGCATACCTGAATCCTAATATTTCACCTTGCATTGTTTTTACTACTGTTTTCTTGTTATGCATTGATTTCTATATTGCTATTATTCCCTATATAGCAATAGTTGGCGACTTAGCTCCACAAGTCGACTTGATATCATCTATAGAGATGACACCCCTGATACCTATACAACACCCCTATATTAGAGACTTGATGATTAGCGTCAAAGTCTTTGGAAAACTTGTAGTGGAGCCAAAAACTCTAGGATGGGAACACTCGCCGGAAAGATTTCGGAAATGTTTTCGAAAACCTTGGAGTAGCATCTACTCCCCTGAAATGTTTTCAAAGTGAATTTGGGACAAATGAAGTTGGACATGAAGGAAGAAGGTGTTGGTGGTTTTATAAAAGGCATTGGTGTTTCTTTGTAGTCGCTCGGAACAATAAACCCGTGCAACCACGATTACCCTAGTATGGGACGGGGCTTAGCTCGTAGTTTATTTATTTTAGTACGGGAGTCTCATAACTATATAAGGGTATGCGGTACCCCGGAATCCGGATTGCTGCAAGTAAGTGGGCAATAGTAAATCGGGATCCAGCGAGGGATTTATCCAGCCGGAAGACACTATGGGTCTCCTGACGTGGCACTGGAGTTACGCTCGAAAGTGGAGGTAGACTGCCAGGATGTGTCGGGGAGGTACATACTCCATAGGGTAGATTCCCGTACTAAGGTAGATAAGCAAAAGGCTTTGATTGGGTGCTTGTCGTGGCATATGATGTTATGCGGGGAAGATGCCCACACGATGAGTATCCGGATGATTGTGGGTAAAGTGTACAACCTCTGTAGAGTGTAAATCTATTCGAATAGCCGAGTCCTCGGTCATGGACGGTTGGAAAGATCACTACATTGCCCAATGTCAAGTTTTGGTTTTACAAGAATGTTTTCAAAAAAATGGAGAAAGGTGCCGGACGGAGTACTTGGAGGGTACTGCCGTAGCACGGTTATGGTTCGGAGTACTTGCAGGCTACTGCCGGAGGAATGGAGGTGGTCATGTGTGATTGACCTGGATTTATAAAGGAAGGTGGTCATGTTTGAGTGACCACCGGCTCTCTCTTGGAAACCAAATGAGTTTTCCCCCTTTCCTAGAGATTTTACTAAAAAGGTTTTCTAAATGTTTTCTTTAATAAGAATATAGAAATGTCGTAAGACATGCTATATCAACATGAGAAATTGACTAGATAGGATAAACTAGATTAGAGCCTTTCTCCTTGCTACAGCCAACCTGCATGAAACTCATTCCTCTTGGATGGTTTGCGAGTACAATTCCAAAATGTACTCACGGCTTTGTCCCTGGCTATTAACTTGGTCAGACTATGAAGAAGACTACACGGAAGATGACGATGGTTACGACGACGCTGGTGTGAACTAGGAACGTCTCCCAGTCAGTTGCCTATTGATACGTCTCAAACGTATCTATAATTTTTGATGCTCCATGCTTGTTTTTGCACCATTTGCCTTGTGTTTCGTTACACTTCGTGGCGTTTTTATGCGATTTCCGGAACTAACCTATTGACAAGATGCCACAGTGCCAGTTCCCTGTTTTCTGCTATTTTTGTGTTTCAGAAAAGCTACACAGGAAATATTCTCGGAATTGGACGAAACAAGTTCTAGAAGTCTTATTTTTCCCGGAAGCTTCCAGAGAACCGAAGAGGAGTAGGAGTGGGGCCACGAGGGGCCCTCACGCCAGGCCGGTGCGGCCCAGGCCATGGCCGTGCCGCCTAGGTGTGAGAGCGCCCTGGCAGCCCCCTGACGACGCCCCTTCGCCTATATAAAGCCTCGGGACGGAAAACCCTAGGGGAGTCGGCGAAATTTTCAGAATAGTTCCGCAGCGCCACCGTCGTCGAAGCCAAATTTCTGGGGACAGAAGTCTCTGTTCCGGCACCCTGTCGGGACGGGGAAGTGCCCCCGGAGCCATCTCCGCCATCTCCATCGACCTCACCACCATCTCCATCAATCTTGCTATCTCCTATGATGAGGAGGGAGTAGTTCATCCCCGGGGTTGAGGGCTCTACCGGTAGCTATGTGGTTCACCTCTCTCTCCCATGATGTGATCTTTATGTGATCGTGAGCTTTGTATCATGTTGAATAAGTAGATGTTACTCTTCTTCATTATGTGTACTCTAGTGTGTTATGAAAGTGATCTATTACTCCTGCCATGGTGTAACGGTGACAGTGCGTGCATCATGGTGGTACTTGGTCTAGGCTACGATTGTGATCTTTTATGGATTATGAGAATAATTATCACTATGATAGTATTGAAGTGATCTATTCCTCCTTTCATGGTGTAATGTTGACAGTGTGTGCACCGTGTTAGTACTTGGTCTAAGTTGCAATAATATCTATCTTGAGTTGTGATTTGATTTGGATATCTCTATGAGTGGTGTTTGTCAAGTACTTGATGAACTTTGAGGAGTGCTTCGTAGCCCTACGCAATGATTAGTGTTATTCAATAGGATGGTAATTCAGAGTACCATAGTGAAGAGAAGTTATTTATTTGCTCAATTATGTTATATTTGTTGGGAGTGTGTCCACTAGTGAAAGTATGATCCCTAGGCCTTGTTTCCAAGCATTGCACACCGTTTACTTCCTGTTTTGTTACATGTTTGCTCGCAGCGATATTTACTTCAAATCACATTTGCTACTTATAATCATCTATACCACTTGTATTTCACTATCTCTTCGCCGAACTAGTGCACCTATACATCTGACAAGTGTATTGGGTGTGTTGGGGACACAAGAGACTTTCTGTATCGTAATTGCAGGGTTGTTTGAGAGGGATAGCTTTGACCTCTTCCTCCCTGAGTTCGATAAACCTTGGGTGATCCACTTAAGGGAAACTTGTTGCTGCTCTACAAACCTCTGGACTTGGAGGCCCAACACTGTCTACAAGAACAGAAGCGTGTGTAGACATCAAGCTCTTTTCTGGCGCCGTTGCCGGGGAGGTAAGGTAAAAGGTACTCACATCCTTTGGCTACTAAGTCTTTTAGTTGCTAGTGAGTGCTCGAAGTTATTTCCTTTAGATTCTGCAATTACATCTTTTTGTTTCTTGTTTTTATTTTCACTAGTTAGGCTTAATGTAAAATAAAGAGTTCTTTAGTCTTTTTCTTGAGTTTAGATATGAAGTGTTTGAAGAGAAAATTGAAAAACCTTTGGAGCTTAATTTGCATGCTAATAGTGTTGTTAGTATGAATGCTTTGAACACCGTTGTTGATAATGCTATAGAAAAGTCTAAGCTTGGGGAAGCTGGTTTTGTTAAGCATGATATTTTTAGTTCCCCAGCTTTAGTGGAGAAAGTTTGCTATGATGATATGTTTGATGAATATGCTTTGCGACATAGTAGTTCTCTAGCTTGTGATGATACTAAACCTCTAGTTTATGATGGTTATGATGATGAGTATAATATTTCCAGTTCACCTACTATTGAGGATAAAATTAGTTATGATTACAATATGCCTCCTATTTATGATGATTATGGTGATGAGAATAATTATTCTGTTGAATCTGCTCCTATTACTATTGTTCCTGTGGTGAGTATTAATTCTTTTATGCATGTGGCTCATGATAGGGATGCTTTATGTGATAGTTATATTGTTAGTTCTATTCATGATGCTACTGAAAGTTATTATGAGAGAGGGAAACATGGTTTGATTGATCTCAACAATATTGAGTTTCCCCTCTTTATGTTGCAAATCTTGGAGTGGCACTTGTTTTATCTATCCATGCTTGCTAGTATGTGCCTCGTTGATTTATTTTCTTACAAGATTCCTATGCATAGGAAGTGGTTTAGATTTAAATGTGTTTTATATATGTTTTTTGATGCTCTCTATTGCTTTAAGTTCCTATATGGCGCCTTTGCCTCAAGCTCTCATATGGCGCCCACATGAGCATCTTTGCAAATTACTGCGCCTAGCTCAAAGGCGTTAAAGAAAAGCACTCTTGGGAGATAACCCATTGTTTATTTTCAGTATTTTTTCTTTTATTTGAGTCTTGGAAGTCATTACTACTGTAATGACCTCTCCTTATCCTTTTTTATTTCGTTTTTTGTGCCAAGAGAAGCCTCTAATTTGAGTGAGGTAAGATTTGGGGATGTTGTTGTCCTGAAACTGTTTTCGGTGCTGCACCGTAAAAATTCGTATAAATTCTCTGTATATCTTTTGGACCTGCGATTTCTTGTGCATATGCCCCAGGTTATATCCAAACTTTCATTAGTTGAACACTTTTTGATTTGAGCAACAGAAAACCCTCAAAAATTCAACCTTTGTCAGCTGTTCTGTTTTGACAGATTTCTGCCAATATTTGTGTTTGCCGCTTTGTCGCTTTCTTTTGAGTTCTTTTGATCACGGAACTTTTGGGGAAGTTGCTACAGTAGTTTATACTTTATATGTGGTGGTTTTGGGTTGAAACCCGAAGCAAAAAGGGTTGATTCATTACTATGCTTACACTAATGTTGCTAATAGAATTGTGTTTAGTTTTGTATGAAGGAAGTTTTCAAGTGTAGGGATTGGAGAATGATGAGATGAGATGAAGAATGGACAAAAGCTCAAGCTTGGGGATGCCCATGCAACCCCCAAGAAATATCCAAGAAGTACACGCGTCAAAGCTTGGGGATGCCCATGCAACCCCCAAGAAATATCCAAGAAGTACACGCGTCAAAGCTTGGGGATGCCCCCGAGGCACCCCCTTCTTCATCGGCAAAAATCAGGTCACCTTTCAAGACACTATATTTTTATTGCTTCATGCACTATGTGTTTTTCTTGGAGCGTCAGTTGTTTTTGTTTTCAGTATTAGTTTAGTTTAGTTTGCTGCAATAAATGGTTAGATCACATCATGTTTCTTTTGGAGGAGATGAATCGCTTTATATTGCCAAGAACACTCTAGTTTTCACTCTTATCGTTCAACGAGTGTTCTCTTTTTCTGCTACTGCATTTAGCTCGTTTTTCGCCTTCATTTTTGTTCAGATCTTGTTTTATCTTCCCATCAAGGTGTATTTTGACCTCTGGTCCATGTTGGTTTTCCTCAAAAGAGTTTCCTCAAAAAGGTTTTAATGGTGTTGGAAAAGAGAAAAAGCTTTATGCAAAAAAGTGGTACAAGAAGGAGCTTGTGTAGACTGTGGCCTAGGCTTTTGCATGTCGTGCTTGATGTCTTTTTGATAGTATGCTTAGTGGTTTTGATGTAGCATGACTTGTCTCAAATGACTGAGATTGCTTAATGAGCCTTTGAAAAAATCATGCGTTGTTTTTATTATATGGAAGCATTTATTTGGTTTTCTCCTTTGATGCTTTATTTGGGTTGACTTGGCACATGCTTACACCATGTTGACTACAAAATAAGTCACCTATAGCCTCTATGATCATTTAGTTTTTGACTTTTGATGCCATCTTATGCTTTTTTTTAATGTTGCTTTGTCGCTTTGCATGATTATGGCCATTATTGCTCTCTTAGTTGGTCGCTCCCAGTCTTTTGCTAGCCCTCATTTTGTACTGAGTATGAGCTCTACTCATGCATCCAACTCCCAAAAACGAAGTTTGCCATTGTGTCCACTATAAATTCCTATGCATGGTATTTCAAAGCCATTCCAAGTAAATTTTCAAGTGCTACCTTTCAAAAAACCTTCAAAATACTTCTCATTTTGTGACACTGTTTTCAGCTCATGGGGACGTAGTGGTCGGATTTGCTATCTTCCATATTGCTTATTCCAAAAAGAAAAAGAAAAAGAGAAAAAAGAAAGAAAAAAGGCACTCCTCCATGGAATGTGAATGTTGGTGGGCACCCGATGGAATCGGTTAGCCATGGTTTGTGAAAGGAAAAAAGGTGGGGAGGAGTTCCAAGCTTTATAAAAGAGCACAAAAGTGCCAATCTCTCTCTCAAAAACTTGCTTCATTTTTGTATGGAAGATAGTAAGAACCCCATTGCTAGTCGTTGACAAAAGCAACCACCTCTCAAAACTCAAGTTTTATCTCTCTGTTTTACAAATGAAAAGCTCTAGCACATGTTTAATCACTGCTTCCCTCCGCGAAGGGCCTTTCTTTTACTTTTATGTTGAGTCACCACCTTCTATCTTTATGCACCATTAAGAGAGCATAGTTGTCATTCTTAGTATAATGTGCATTGTCCCAAAGTTTTCATTGATTGATTCATATTGTTGGTTTCACTTGTTCTTAAATTATTTGTATCTAGTCGCCCTCTTAAACTTGAAGGTGTCCTATGCATTTATGTTTTGCTATTCCATGAGGGACAAGCTAAAAACCATTTACTATGTTTTTCCATATGATTTGAACACACGTTTGACTTTCATTGTTTCATTATTCATGATATTTTGTTTGTGTTCTTTTTCATGTTATAACATGGTTGCTAAGTTTCTATTATCAAGATTATGTCTTTCATGCCCATGTTTTAAGTTCTTTGATCTCAGCACTCAATGCTTTACCTATATGATCAAAGTTGTGATGGTGCATGTCACCTCAAAAATTATTTCTTTTGTTATCACTTACCTACTCGAGGACGAGCAGTAGTTAAGCTTGGGGATGCTGATACGTCTCAAACGTATCTATAATTTTTAATGCTCCATGCTTGTTTTTGCACCATTTGCCTTGTGTTTCGTTACACTTCGTGGCGTTTTTATGCAATTTCCGGCACTAACCTATTGACAAGATGCCACAGTGCCAGTTCCCTGTTTTCTGCTATTTTTGTGTTTCAGAAAAGCTACACAGGAAATATTCTCGGAATTGGACGAAACAAGTTCCAGAAGTCTTATTTTCCCCGGAAGCTTCCAGAGAACCAAAGAGGAGTAGGAGTGGGGCCACGAGGGGCCCTCACGCCAGGCCGGCGCGGCCCAGGCCCTGGCCGCGCCGCCTAGGTGTGAGAGCGCCCTGGCAGCCCCCTGACGACGCCCCTTCGCCTATATAAAGCCTCGGGACAGAAAACCCTAGGGGAGTCGGCGAAATTTTCAGAACAGTTCCGCAGCACCGCCGTCGTCGAAGCCAAATTTCGGGGGACAGAAGTCTCTGCTCTGGCACCCTGCCGGGACGGGGAAGTGCCCCCGGAGCCATCTCCGCCGTCTCCATCGACCTCACCGTCATCTCCATCAACCTTGCTGTCTCCTATGATGAGGAGGGAGTAGTTCATCCCCGGGGCTGAGGGCTCTACCGGTAGCTATGTGGTTCACCTCTCTCTCCCATGATGTGATCTTTATGTGATCGTGAGCTTTGTATCATGTTGAATAAGTAGATGTTACTCTTCTTCATTATGTGTACTCTAGTGTGTTATTAAAGTAATCTATTCCTCCTGCCATGGTGTAACGGTGACAGTGCGTGCATCATGGTGGTACTTGGTCTAGGCTACGATTGTGATCTTTTATGGATTATGAGAATAATTATCACTATGATAGTATTGAAGTGATCTATTCCTCCTTTCATGGTGTAATGTTGACAGTGTGTGCACCGTGTTAGTACTTGGTCTAAGTTGCAATAATATCTATCTTGAGTTGTGATTTGATTTGGATATCTCTATGAGTGGTGTTTGTCAAGTACTTGATGAACTTTGAGGAGTGCTTCGTAGCCCTACGCAATGATTAGTGTTATTCAATAGGATGGTAATTTAGAGTACCATAGTGAAGAGAAGTTATTTATTTGCTCAATTATGTTATATTTGTTGGGAGTGTGTCCACTAGTGAAAGTATGATCCCTAGGCCTTGTTTCCAAGCATTGCACACCGTTTACTTCCTGTTTTGTTACATGTTTGCTCGCAGCGATATTTACTTCAAATAACATTTGCTACTTATAATCATCTATACCACTTCTATTTCATTATCTCTTCGCCAAACTAGTGCACCTATATATCTGACAAGTGTATTGGGTGTGTTGGGGACACAAGAGACTTTCTGTATCGTAATTGCAGGGTTGTTTGAGAGGGATAGCTTTGACCTCTTCCTCCCTGAGTTCGATAAACCTTGGGTGATCCACTTAAGGAAAACTTGCTGCTGCTCTACAAACCTCTGCACTTGGAGGCCCAACACTGTCTACAAGAACAGAAGCGTGTGTAGACATCACCTGTAGGGTAGTAGGCATGACGTGGGTCATCAACGCTGCTTGGTATCTGCTGCTTAGTTGTAGACTTGCCCTGCGTGGCAATATCATACTTGGTCATGTGACCAATTGTAAGCATTACTGTAATGGATGATGTAATTCTGTTATCAACTCGGATATGTGGATTCACGACACACTGATCATGGGATCGTGAATTGTATGCATATCGGGTATTCCGGATGGGTAATCCGGGGTCCCCATAGGGGAAGCAATGGCACGGGCACGGGCGCGGGGCTGGCTCGCGCTCCCATTTTGCAACGGTCACCTAGGTAAGCTGTGGGTCTGGCGCGCTAACGTGGACAAGTTGTGGGTCCCATGATGATCTGGATAAGTGGAGACGTGTCCACTGCGGGGCACCAACAGCGGCCCCACTTGCCAGCACCAACCAACGATCAACTAAACGGGATTCCTCCCATCCGAGCTCCTTGTGAGGGTTTCAGACAAGGGCTTGGGCAAAACTGAGGAAAAACTAAGCGGCTGGGGAAAACTGAGCACAACTAAGGACCCGAGGGCATGAAAATAGAAATCCCTTTTCTATTTGCTGATTTGAATTCTAATTTGGAATTTGATAATTTGTTTTGCAGGTTTTACCTTAGGAACTTTACTGGAGCAAATATATGATAGCGAGTATATTTAAACATACATCAAAGAGTACTTATATGTGCATATGCACATAGAACTATCTATTTAGTACTAGGGTTTTAATTAGGCTCTAAATAGGAATAGTTTGAAATACTACTATGACAGTGTTCAAAGCATCGTGTTAAGTCTTGGTGAGTTCCATATTACTATTTAGGAATTTGCATTTTGGATCAATTGAATATTCTATCTAATGTTTGACTTATTATGCAAGTATAGGTTCCATTAACATGATTTTCTGTTCATCCGAGTTCTTAGTGCCATTGAAATGTCCTAAATAATACTCCAAGTGATTTACACATTCTTGATTCCTTATCTTATAATGTAGGAGTATCCATACTATTCACAAGAATGGCTTGCTTGAGATTCTGACTTGGATATATAATTGTATGGTTGATTACTAGTTGAAAGATTTGGTTTATCTAAGAGAGATTATTGTTTAGATGACACTCTTAGATTTAAGGATAAGACATGATTATGGGGTTTTGCTGGTGATCACAAAGTGATACATAAGTTGAATCTTAAATTGGTACCATATGGCTTCAAATGTATAAATGGAAGGACATTGGGTTGGATAAGTTTATATCACCCATAGATGCAGAATTAGAATTGGACAACATAGTAGAGTTTCAAATGGATAGGTGGAAAGAATATGAAATATCATAGAAGTGCCTCATAAAAGGGGTGATTTTCTTAATGTAGTGTTCTCGCAATTAATTCCACACATGCTCTTGCAAAGGATATGGTGTCTAGTTGATTTGGCTATATGCAAACATGTATCTCAAATAATATGTAAGTGAGGTATTAGAGTGTATACTAATTTATCTTAGCATGCTAGGCTATATAAGCATTCACACAATTAACAATTGGTGTGTTCACTAACTAATGGCAGCTAAAGATAATGTTCTAACCTTTGTTATGCAAGTGTAGGTGTATGAATAATATGCATGAGTTGATAGTGATTTATTGGTACAGACATATGCATGATATGAATAGCTACTCTACATTTTCTGGGTTTGATTTGCTTCCTAGTAAATTTACTTGTTTGTTCTTGGTGCTCATATGATCATTTAGATGTATGTGATATGCCCCTGGATCATGTATATGTTTTTAGTAGATGATTTCAGATCAGAGGCATATATTTCTCTTGCTTATGGTGAGTTCTTCACTTTTCCCTCTAAGTACACTCCTATACTCTCATCCTGGACCAACCTGGTGGTCTTGTGAAGCTTGGTCTTCGGGAAATCTGGTAACCTGCCTCTTGTGGCATGCCTGCACCTCCTAGCTGCTTCATCTTGGTCCTATCTCATGTATGAAGTGGCCCAATTTCCTTGGTGTCCTCATACCATGATTTTATGGGGTCAAAATGGATGCCATGGGGTTCCTTTTATAGCATTTTGATACCCACCACAAGTTGACACCTCAAGTGGTGACTCTTGTTTTAATTTGGCGAGTAAGCTACTTGTTGTCAAACTCTCATGCATGAGCATTACTTGGGGTTCAAGTATAGGAATATATTTTCAACTGGATAACTATCATAGGTGGCATTAGGAAGATATTTTCAAGTGGATAACTATCCTAGGTGGCATTAGGAAGATATTTTCAAGTGGATAACTATCCTAGGTGGCATTAGGAAGATATTTTCAAGTGGATAACTATCCTAGGCGGCATTATGCTTATCCTATAATAATCTTTATTTTGGACTGCCAAGTGGCATATGGCACTAAATGGACTTATTGCTGAATCAATTTATATTCTTATACATATTTGTAATTCATAATTGAATTGTTATCAACGGATATTGTATTAATTGTTTGGAAGTTTAACTTCCAAAGTTCATATTTGAAATGATCCAGTTATTGTGAATTATGCATATTGTCATATCTTATTTGTTCCTATTATCAGTTGTGCTCAAAATATCCAAAGTTAGCAAATGTCATGTTCAAACTTTGAATGATTTTATTTGATTTCACCAAGGCATGATCATACGAGTTTCAAAATGATCATAGTTATTTTTATTCAAATAGTTTGAACTATTTAATGTAATGTAAATGAGTTTAGTTTTGTTATATCTCATATAGTTGATAAGTTATGATTTAAATAAGAATGTGTGGCTTTTATGCACTCTAAACCTTGTGGTTTACCAATTTTTGTAACAAGTTTAAGAGTGAATTATATAATACCCAGAAGTACTGATAATTATTTAAGTGGTTAAATTCTATTGTACACCCCTCTAGCCAGAATAATAGTTTTAACAAATGTCATGTTGGAGTTTATCGCACTTCAGTTGATGAGCTACTTCTGTTCCACCAACTTAAGAGAAACTTCAATCACTTTGACAAGTTTTATTTTAAAAGCGCGAAAATTTCCCAGATTTTTTATGCATGAATGCAATGCACACTTCTGTGTTCTCTCTATTTCTAGCCTCACATCCTGGGATGTTACAACCGCCATGCCCATTGCCTTGCAACATACAATTAACTTTCTTGTGGCAATATCTTGGTCATCATATCCAAGTCAATTTTGTCGGTATGGATGTTGTCAAGTTGCACCAACTTGGAACTCGCCACCTCTCGAATCCAATGATACCTCACATCAATGTTCTTGGTTCGAGAGTGGAAACTTGGATTCTTGGTAAGGTGGATAGCGCTCTGGTTATCGCAAAACAGATTTTCTCTTGCTTCATGCCCAACTCGTGCAAGAAGTTTCTTCATCCATAGCACTTCCTTGCATGCATCAACCGCTGCTATGTACTCAGCATCTATGGTTGACAATGAAATGCAATTCTGCAACTTTGATTGCCATGACACTGCTCCCCCCGCATAAGTCATCATGTATCCAGAGGTAGACTTCCTAGAATCTTCATCACCAGCATAATCTGCGCCTGTGTAGCCTTGCAACACAGGATCACAGCGCTCCAAAGCATAAGCATGATCTAGAAGTACATTTGAGATACCTGAGAATCCACTTCACTGCATTCCAGTGAGATTCTCCTGGATTTGTCATGAACAAGTTAACAACTCCAACTGCATAGGCAATGCCTGGCCTAGTGCACACCATGGCATACATCAGACTACCCACGACAGATTGGTACTATACTCTACTAATTTATTCTTTCTCCTTGCTACTAGGACATTGTTCAGAACTCAGTTTGTGATGGCCCAAAAGTGGAGAGGTAATAAACCTTGTGTCTTTCATGTTGAACCTTTCAAGTACCTTCTCAATGTATCTTTCCTGTGAGAGCCAAAGCAGCTTCTTGGGTCTATCATGGGAGATCTTCATGCCAAGTATTTGTTTAGCTGGTCCTAAATCCTTCATGGCAAATGATTTACTCAATCCCTTCTTGAGGAGAGAAATACTCTTTTGTGCCATTTCCAACAATCAACATGTCATCGACATATAGCAAGAGAATAATGAAGTCACCCTCGGCGTACCTCTTTGTAAATACACGATGATTAGGTTGTGCTTTATGGTAACCAAGCTTGGTCATGAATGACTCAAACTTCTTATACCATTGTCGAGGAGCTTGCTTCAAGCCATACAAGCTCTTCTTCAATCTGCACACTTGGTGCTCCTTGCCTCCAACAATAAATCCTTCTGGTTGCTCCATGTATATCTCCTCCTCTAGGTCACCGTGTAGAAATGTTGTCTTCACATCGAGCTACTAAATTTCTAAGTCCATAGTGGCAACAATGCCAAGCACAACTCGGATCAAAGACATCTTGACCATCGGAGAGGATATCTCATCAAAGTCAATGCCCTTTTCTGACGGAAACCTTTCACAACCAATCTGGCCTTGTACCTTGGATCTGAGCTATGATCTTCAATCTTCACTCTGTACACCGACTTGTTCTTAAGTGCTTTCTTGCCCTTTGGCAAAGACACCAACTCAAAGGTGTCGTTCTCATACAGGGATTTCATCTCATCCTGCATGGTTTCTGACCATTTATTCTTGTGCTCGTCAGACACTGCCTCCTCATAGCATGAGGGCTCACCTACATCAGTCATCAACACATATTGATGTGGAGGATATTTGTTGGAAGGTACTGAATCTCTCCCACTTCTTCTCGGCTGCTGCACTGGAGGTAAATCAGGTGGATTATCGTCACCTTAAGTATCATCATCATCACTTGATGGTTCTTCATGTCGCTGACTTGTACTGCTTTAATCAGTTGCATCATCACAATCTTCAGCATCTTCACCATCTCCCCCATGATTGTCATTCACTAAGGGAGGATTAACTAGATCCAAGACTGTTGGGGTTGGAAGCAGAAAACAAAAATTTCCCTACAAACCCATAGCCCATGATCTATTCTACGCAACTATAAGGTAACAGAGTAGCGGTGGTGTTCATACCTTTGTAGACCGAGAGTGGGGATTACGTTCCCGCACAAATGTTGACAATGAAGACCGTCGAAGCCGACCTCAAGGTCGTGTAGTCATACAGCTTGACAAAGACTAGCACCGCAAGATCAAAGCCTCTGAGGGATTACACACGTATGGTGTATAAACATCGTCTGGGCTTCGGTCTAGTAGAGCAGCGAAAGAA
This sequence comes from Dactylis glomerata, assembly GCA_007115705.1. Classification (NCBI taxonomy): domain Eukaryota; kingdom Viridiplantae; phylum Streptophyta; class Magnoliopsida; order Poales; family Poaceae; genus Dactylis; species Dactylis glomerata. The sequence goes on along the minus strand of QXEO01000460.1, from coordinate 2,552,848 downwards.
GAAAGACTGGAACTGGAAATCCAGTAGCGCGATGGCGTCCGGAACGTAGAGTTTCCTCTAACTCGCGGGCATGGCTCCAAACGTGGGAGCTAAGCCACCGAGAAAAGAGGAGGAGAGATGGATGAATGAACCAAGGGGTCATGGGGGGGGAGGGGGTGTCGATGGATTTCGTGTCGCAAGAACACGGGGTACCACGCGACGGACCCAAAGATTTGAACGCAGGGGGCTGAACGTGTGAGATCTAGGATCGCAGCGAAGCACGGTGACGGAAGCCTCGAGTCGTCGAACGCGCTACGCACTGCAGAGAGAGACGCCGAGTCTTACCCAGGTTCAGGGCCCTCGTGGTGAGGTAAAACCCCTACTTCCTGCCTTCTTGTATTGCGACGCGACACCTCGCGAGGAGTACAAGGTCTTGGTTACAAAGCTCTAGCTGGCCAGAGGTTGAAGAACCTGCGTGCCCAGCTAGCAGCCTGAAGAAGATGAAGATCCCCTCTAAGGGGTGGCCTCCCCCTCCTTTTATAGCGCCAAGGTCCTCCTTCCCCTTATCTTCTTGGGGAAGGGGTTGCCACACACGGCCAAGGAGGGAGGACAGCTGTAGACTCTATTCTTCTGTGGACGTAGTCTTCGTAGAGTAGTGGCGCCGGTCCACCGGAGTGGGTGGAGGAAGCTGACGTCTTCCTCTGGCGCCCTGCACCGTCCACGCTATTTTTAGGGGGGGTGGCCACCAACCACTGTGCCGCTTTGGGCAGGCACAGCGAAAGTTGGTCTCCTCCCTGTCGGGGGTAGCGTGGGTGGTACGCGGTCTTCTGCCCGTTATCTTCTTGCTCTGCACGCAAACGTGCTGAGCTGACGTGGGCGTGCTTCCTCTCCTCACCAGCAGGGGCTCGTGAGGAGGTCTTCTGGTCCTTAGCAGTTTTGGTCGTCGTTCTCCTCACGAGGCGTCTCCTCGTGAGGGTCTTCTCCGCAGCTTGGGTCGTTGTCCCTCCCCTGGGCTGAAGATGGGCCGATGACGGGGCCCAGGAGCAGGTGGACCGGGATACCCCGGTATCCAGAACACTGATAGTAGCCCCTGGGAGCCCGGCCCGTGAACGCGCCCTCTTGAGGGAGCGAAGGGCCGGGGGCCCCAGAAGCTGCTGGGCCCTCCAACGGCACGCGTCAACTGCGCGGTCAGAGGACCATGTGAAGAGGCAGAGGCTGTGGACGCGTGGCGCGGCCGCAGCTGGCGAGACGAAACGGCGGGCGACGCTGCAGTCTCCGAGGCGTCAAACCATCGTAATGATGCATCGCTTGACTACGGAGCGCTGCGCCAATGCTTCGATTCCCGCGCAGGGATTTGACGCATCGACGCCGGACGCCCCCCTTAAATAGATCCTCCTCGAGACCTCCGGCACTTCACCTCCTTCCTCCAGTGCCATTTCTGCTTCCTCGCCCCTGAGCTCATGGATCCTTCCAACTCCTCTGTCGCCGCTGGATGGAGCTCTGGAGCAAAACGCCACGGACGCCCCCCGGGCAGCGGGAATAAGGCGAAGATCCCGGCCCGATGGACGCCCGGCGCCGGCGGCCCCCTTTGCATTGTCGCGCCGAGGCGGGACGAGGCGAGCCGCGTCGCCTCAGGGGCCTCCGGCGCTATGACCCTTAGGGGTCCTGCAGCTGGCGGCGCCCTGAACTCGCCGTCGCCGCTGGCGGCGGCGCCCGCTCTCCGTGCTCCGGGGAGCGTCGACCGGGTCCTCCGGGAGGTGGAGGCCGCCCTGGGCCCCCCCCTGCTGCAGATCTTCCGGCCCCGCCGGCGAACGGAGTGGTAGCCACTCCGCGCCACCTGGCGGCGGCGATGCTGGGACCCCTCATCAGCCCGGGGTCCCGCTTCCTGGAGCTCCTCGTCGTCGTCGACGCCCCGGGCTTCAACTCCCTTCGGCTGCCCGACGCAGTCCGGAGGGTGGTTTACGCCCCCGGCGCGGCCGCCGGGGAGATCGCCCTGGGGGAACAGAGCAGGCCAGATCTCCTCTGGCCTGTGGACATCCTCCTCGGAGTGGGCGGCAACGCCGTCCTCTCCGGCCGCTGGAGGGCCTTCGCCCTCGGCCATCGCCTCCGCGTCGGCGATCTCCTCGTCTTCCGCTTCAAGCTGGGGACGCTGGAGGCTTCGGTGCGGATCTTCACCGCCGGTGGCGTCCGCCGCACCTACCCCCAGCCCGCGGCGCAGTGAAGAGGAGGCCCTGACGCGGTAGTCTTCTGGGGAGGGAAGCTAGTCTCCTCCCCTCTTTTGTCGTGTAGTCCTCGCCGGCGGGGTATGCCCCGCCGTGCTTTTGCTCCTCCCTTTGGTGGGATTATTTCAATGAAGTCTACTTTTTAGCTGTCTTGCCATTCGCTTCTCATTGCTCTTCATTGTCCTGGTCATTCGCACGCTCGAGAGCCCTGATGAGCTGTTAGCGTCGATGGGAGGCCTCCCTTCGCCTCAGAGCTCGAGATGGGGTCGGCGCCGACGACACATTGGACGATTCCTGAGACAAGAAGTTGAAGAAAGAGTTGGAAAAGAAAAAACCCCAAATCCCCGAAAACAGAAAAACAAGTCGATAAAACAAACGAAAAAAGAAGGCGAATAAGATGCCCCTGTGACCGGCACAGGGACCTTCTCCGTCGTGGAGGAGCGCGGCACTATCTGTGCCAGCAGCTAAGAGCAAATTGCCGCGCGTGGCGATTCACGGGGCCTTCCTCGTCGTTGAGGGAAGCTGGACCCTCACGGACGTGAAAACGTTGACGCTTAAGAGAGCCCAGAGACCGTCGACACCTCGCAAGGGTTGCTCACGAGGTGAAGGTTCTGGCGTGGACCTCCGGATCTGCGTCTCCTTCGCAAGATGATCGGAGCGGCCTTGGTCTTCAATAATCCTGCCACGTTAGGCCTTCCTCGATAGAGGGAATCTTCCTGCGGATGCTTGTCGCATCGACGCATTCTTGCCTCCTCGTGAGGGTTGCTCACGAGGGGTAGGTCCTTAGCGGGTGCCTTGGGGCACACCTTGGACTTTCCTCGAAGATTTTTTATTTTCCGATGTACTTCGCGAGGAACTAAGCACCATGGGTATTTAGAGGTGATCGATAACAGGGCCGTCGCCCCCAACCAGAGCTCATTCCCTTCGGGTTTTTCGGGCTCGCTGTTTTCCGGGCGAAGACCCCAGCATAGACACCATGCCTAGCCCCCTTCCGCGTGGAGTACAACAGAAAATAAATGGACTTCATGCCATTTTGATGTCATGCCGAAGCAGAGGTGCTACATTGCGCTTTAACTTAATATCAGTGCTTAAGAGTAGGTTGAGCTGATACAAGTGCCGTGAAAACGGTCTTTTTCTTCTCATGAGGAACCTAAGGGTAGAACTTTCGCAGATGAGCTATGTTCCACGGGTTCCCCACCGGCACACCTTCTGCGGTTTCCAGCCGCGCCGAGCCTGGCCTGGCGATGTGCATCACCTTGAAGGGTCCTTCCCACATTGGAGATAGCTTGTGCAGGCCCTCGCGAGAGAGTATTCTCCTCAGCACCAGGTCGCCGACCTCCAGAGTCCTTGCTCGAACATGGCGGCTATGGTAGCGGCGTAGTCCTTGCTGGTACCTCGCGGCGCGGAGCGCGGCTTGGCACCGAGCTTCCTCGAGCAGGAGGAGGCGGTCCTTGATGAGGTCCTCTTGGCGAATCTCGTCGAAGGCGAGCACCCTTGGCGACCCAAACTTGACGTCGGTGGGAAGAACAGCCTCTGCCCCATAGACCAGGAAGAAAGGGGTCTCTCCAGTTGGTTTGGTGGCGGTAGTCCTGATGGACCACAAGATGGATTGGAGGTTGTCTAACCATTTTTTGCCGCAGGCTTCGAGCTTGGCGTTGAAGCTTTTCGTCTTGAGTCCCTTGAGGACCTCGGCGTTAGCACGCTCGGCTTGGCCATTGCTCCGGGGGTAGGCGACGGAGGCGAAGCAGATCTTGATGCCGACCGATGCACAGTACTCCCAGAACAGTCCGCTGGTGAACTGGCTGCCGTTGTCGGTGATTATGCGGTTAGGCACACCAAAACGACAGACCAGCCCACGGACGAACTTGACTACGGACCTGGCCGGGATGGTGCACACCGGTTCCACCTCCACCCACTTGGTGAATTTGTCGATGGCAACGTAGAGGTAGCGGTAGCCCACTTGCGCTCTAGGGAATGGACCGAGGATGTCCAGCCCCCAAACTGCAAAGGGCCAAGTGAGTGGGATGGTTAGCAGCTCCTGCGCCGGCTGGTGGATCTGCTTGGCATGGAACTGGCACGCCTCGCACCTCTTGACCATTTCCGCCGCATCACCAAGCGCCGAGGGCCAGTAGAAGCCGCTTCGATATGCCTTCGCGGCTAGAGTTGCCGCAGAAGCATGATGGCCACACTCGCCGGCGTGGATGTCCCTGAGAAGCTCTTGGCGTGGATGCCAGAAGGACGCGGTCTCCCGAAGGAGGCCCGTAGCCTGGAGCCCCCTGCTCCGGCGGTGGCGGAAGGGCAGGTGGAGGGTCGGATCCAGATGACGGTGGAGAAGCGGACGGCTTGAAGAGACGCTCCTCAAAGACGCCGGCGGGTTGTGCCAGGGGGTGAGAGGCGCGCTTGGCGATCTCGTCGGCTTCCACATTTTCTCCTCTCGGGATGTGCTTCAGCTCCAAACCTTGGAAGCGTTTTTCCATCTTTCGATGCTCCTCGAGATAGGCCGCCATGTGCTCATCCTTTGGAGTGTAGCTCTTGTTCGAGAAGTTCACAACCAGCTGTGAATCTCCCTTGACGATGAGGCGCTTGATGCCCAAAGCGTTTGCCGCCCTTAAGCCGGCGAGTAGTCCTTCGTATTCCGCGATGTTGGAGACCTTGTTTTTCTGGCTTGAAGCAGAGCTGCACGGCGTAGAAGAGCTTGTCTCCAGAGGGAGATGTCAGGACAGCACCAGCTCCCGCGCCGGGGAGGTTGAAGGCGCCGTCGAAGTGCATGACCCAGAGGCCTGGGGCCTCCTCTCCTGGGAGCGTTGACTCCACCTCTGGAGGCTCGTCGGCGAACGGATCGGTCCACTCCACAGTGAACTCGGCCAAAGCCTTGCTCTTGATTACCTTTGTAGTTTCGAAGGAGATCTCGAAAGGTTGAAGCTCCACGGCCCATTCTGCCACCCGCCCGGTGACGTTGGGATTGCGTAGGATGGTCTCCAGGGGACGATCGGTTACCACCTTAATCGGGTGACCCTAGAAGTAGTGGCGTAGCTTCCGCGAAGCGATGAGCAGGGTGTAGAGCAGCTTTTGCTGCATGGTGTAGCGTTCCCGCGCGTCGCGCCGTACCGTGCTGACGAAGTACACAGGCTTTTGCACCTTGACGACACCCTCGGAAGGCTCCTCCTCGGGAGGCTTTTGAGCGTTGCTCTGAGAGAGCGGCTCGGTCGGCGAAGATGCCACGGGCGGTTCCTCTCGAGGGTCGGGAGATGGAGCGGCCTCTTCCTCGCGAGGAGCCCCCGGGCTCGGAGGATTGACCTCCTCTTTGGCAATCACCTTGGCGTCTCGCTCCGCGATGAGGACGGCACTTGCAGTCCTTGGAGTTGCCGTGATGTAGAGTAGCAAGGGCTCGCGGGTAGTTGGGGCAACCATGATCGGTGGGCTCGTGAGGTACCTTTTCAACTCGGCGAAGGCCTTGTCGGCTTCCGGAGTCCACTCGAACTTCCCAGCGCGCTTCATGAGCTTGAAGAAGGGCAAGGCTTTCTCCCCACTCCTCGCGATGAAGCGCCCCAGGGCTGCCATGCACCCCGCGAGGCGTTGCATCTCCTTGAGATTGCGCGGTGGACGCATTTCTTCGATGGCCTTGACCTTGTCAGGGTTCGCCTCTATCCCGCGATGGGACACGAGGAACCCCAACAGTTTTCCCGACGGTACGCCGAAGGCGCACTTGGCGGGGTTGAGCTTGATATTTACCCTTCTCAGGTTGACGAATGTTTCGTCCAGATCCTCAATGAAGGTGTGACTCTCGCGAGTCTTGACGACGATGTCGTCGACGTAGGCCTCCGCGTTCCTTCCCATCTGAGCCCCCAAGGCCTTGCGCATGAGCCTTTGGAAGGTAGCTCCTGCGTTCTTCAGACCGAAGGGCATGCAGACGTAGCAGTACACACCACAAGGCGTGATGAAGGCGGTCTTCTCTTCGTCCTCCTTTGCCATCTTGATCTGATGATAGCCGGAGAAAGCATCCAAGAAGCAAAGGAGGTCACAGCCGACGGTGGAGTCGACGATTTGATCTATCCTCGGGAGGGGATAAGGATCCTTGGGGCAGGCCTTGTTGAGACTTGTGAAGTCCACGCAGAGGCGCCCACTGCCATTTGCCTTTGGGACAACCACTGGATTTGCAATCCAGGTGGGGTGGGCTACCTCGCGTATCAGCTTGGCCTTCTTTAGCTTCTCTATTTCCTTGACTATGAAGTCCTGCTTCTCCTGCGCTTGTTTCCTAGTCTTCTGCTTCACGGGGTGTGCCTGGGGGCACACGGCTAAGTGGTGCTCAATCACCTCCCTGGGAACGCCGGGCATATCTGACGGAGTCCAAGCGAACATGTCAGAGTTTGCCCGCAGGAAGGTGACAAGCGCGCTTTCCTATTTGGGGGAAAGCCCTGCCCCGATGGTGACGAAGTTGTCGCAGCCCCCAGCCTGAAGCGGGACCTTCTTGGTTGCAGAGCGCTCTTGGGTGAACTGGGGCCTCCTGCCTGAGGGTACCGCAGCTTCCCCAATGCTCATGTCCAGCATTGGATGGACCAGGTCCTCGCTTGGAGTAGGCGATGCCGAGGCGGCGAACCTCTTCCCTGTCGAACCCAGCGGATGGGGCTCGAGAGAGGCCTTCTTCGCTGCAGCCCGCTCTTGGGATATGAGCTGCCTCTTCCTCGCGAGGTCGCCGGAGTGTTCCAGCAGATCTTCGTCGGCGGGGAATATGGTGGCGGCCTCATGGTAAACATGCTCCACTGAACGGAGAGCATCCTTCTCATTGCAGCGCACGGTGATCGTGCCGTTGGCGCCCGGAATCTTGAGGACGTTGAAGCCATGGTGCGTCGCTGCCAAAAACCTTGCCAGGGCTGGGTAGCCGAGGATGGCATTGTACGGCAGGGCGATGTAGGCGACGTCGAAGTCGAGGATTTCCGTCCTGTAGTTGTCCCGGGTGCCGAAGGTGACGGGCAGGCTTACCTGCCCAATCGGCATTGTAGAGACTTCGGTTACCCCGAAGAATGGACGGGTCGGCATAAGCCGGTGGTACGGCACCTGCATTTTCTCGAAGATCTCGACCGAGATGATGTTGAGGCCCGCCCCTCCGTCGATGAGAGTGCGATTGACGGCGACGTTGTTGATGGTTGGCGTGCACAAGAGAGGAATCGTGCCCACGCCCCTGGTGGAAGCCGGATGATCCTCCTCGTTGAAGCCAATCTTGCACGTTGACCACTTCATTAGGCGGTTGCCGACGTTGGGCTGTGCTGCCGCGATCTCTCGCGACAGCTGCTTGAAGTGTCGGTTAGACAAAGGAGCCTGAGCTCCACCCAGGAGGCAAGCGGCGAAGTCTCGCGGCTCTTGATAGCCCCCCTGGTTCTACTCCCGACGATCGCTTGCTGGTGGGGGCAGCGGCAGCGGCTCGGGATCGGCTCGAGACAGACCCTCGCGGCGGCGACCTTCCTCGCGGTCGTCGTCGCGGCGATCGCCCCGGGATCCACTCTTGCCGTAGCTGCGGCCACCCCCGCGGCGTTTGGAGACACCATTTTCTTCATGAAACTTTTGGACAAACCAACAATCATCGGTATTGTGGGTGTCCTTCTTGTGGAGAATGCAATAGCGGTGACGTCGACCCTTGTCGCGCTCGGAGCGGTCCCCGCGGCGTTGCTTATGATCTGGCTCCGCCGCGAGGACAGCGGCCTCCTTTCGCTTGGGGTCCTTGGACTTTGGCTTTGGGGAGGCGCCTCCGGCAGGTTATGCACGAAGAGCCTCCCTTCCTCGGCCTTGGCGCAGCGGTCGGCGATCTCGAAGAGCCTGATGACGGAAGTCAACTCATCATTCACGGACAGCTTCTCCCTCATCTTGATGTCGGAGACGCCCGTGGAGAATGCGGAGATGACCTCCTCGTTGGAGATCCTGGGGATCTTGTTCCTCATCTGGCTGAAGCGCTGAATGTACTGACGAAGCGTCTCGCCCTTGTACTGACGCACCGCCTTAAGATCGTTCTTGGTAGCGGGGCGCTCGTACGTGGGCATGAAGTTGGCAACGAACTGACGGCATAAATCCTTCCACGAAGTCACGGATTCGTGAGGAAGATTCATGAGCCAAGTTCGCGGAGCGTCCTTGAGGGCCATGGGGAACCAATTTGCCATGGCACGCTGATCTCCACGCGCGGCCTGGACGGCGACAACGTAGAGTTGGAGGAATTCGACGGGGTTGGTGGTCCCGTCGTAACGCGCACTGATGTCCGGCTTGAACTTGTCAGGCCAGACGACGTAGCGTTGCTGGCGAGTGAGAGCGAGACACCCGGGGTTGTAGATTGGGTCGTCGGGGGTCCTGACGTTCTTGCCAGCTTCGCCGATGTCGTCGATGGCGCGGTCATGGTTTTCGCGGCGGCGCTCGAAGGAGACGCGTGCGTCTTCCGGAGCGCGTTGGACGATTTGGCAGCTGGGCTCCCCGCGCGGCGAAGATGCGGCGCGGGAAACCACCTTCTTGGCCTTGTTGGCCTTCCCATCTCCGGCGCCCGGGGCGCTACGCCCCGCCACCGGATCTGGGTCTCCCGCGCCCTGGGCTCCTCCCTGGGCCGGGTCTTCGTTGGCGATGGCGACGAGCATGGCGATTCGAGCGCGCCACCCCTCGCGCCCGTCATCGGTGGGTTGATAGCGCAGCAGCTCCTGCGCCATGGCGAGAGCCTGCGCAGGAGACAGCTGACTCCCAGAACGAGCGCGAGAAGTGGCGGTGGCGGTGAAGGAGAGCGAAGGCTCTGTACGCCCGGACGGGAGGTAGGAAGACTCCAGATCTTCCTCCTCTTCCTCCTCGGCCGAAGCTTCACGACGACGGAAGATTGGCTCGGTTTGCCCCCGAGCAGCGTTGCGATGGCGAAGACGCTCGAGCCTTGCGTTGGCGTCGGCCATGTCGAAGCAGATCTAGGAGAAAACACACCACAGCCCCCTACCTGGCGCGCCAAATGTCGATGGATTTCGTGTCGCAAGAACACGGGGTACCACGCGACGGACCCAAAGATTCGAACGCAGGGGGCTGAACGTGTGAGATCTAGGATCGCAGCGAAGCACGGTGACGGAAGCCTCGAGTCGTCGAACGCGCTACGCACTGCAGAGAGAGACGCCGAGTCTTACCCAGGTTCAGGGCCCTCATGGTGAGGTAAAACCCCTACTTCCTGCCTTCTTGTATTGCGACGCGATACCTCGCGAGGAGTACAAGGTCTTGGTTACAAAGCTCTAGCTGGCCAGAGGTTGAAGAACCTGCGTGCCCAGCTAGCAGCCTGAAGAAGATGAAGATCCCCTCTAAGGGGTGGCCTCCCCCTCCTTTTATAGCGCCAAGGTCCTCCTTCCCCTTATCTTCTTGGGGAAGGGGTTGCCACACACGGCCAAGGAGGGAGGACAGCTGTAGACTCTATTCTTCTGTGGACGTAGTCTTCGTAGAGTAGTGGCGCCGGTCCACCGGAGTGGGTGGAGGAAGCTGACGTCTTCCTCTGGCGCCCTGCACCATCCACACTATTTTTAGGGGGGGTGGCCAACAACCACTGTGCCGCTTTGGGCAGGCACAGCGAAAGTTGGTCTCCTCCCTGTCGGGGGTAGCGTGGGCGGTACGCGGTCTTCTGCCCGTTATCTTCTTGCTCTGCACGCAAACGTGCTGAGCTGACGTGGGCGTGCTTCCTCTCCTCACCAGCAGGGGCTCGTGAGGAGGTCTTCTGGTCCTTAGCAGTTTTGGTCGTCGTTCTCCTCACGTGGCGTCTCCTCGTGAGGGTCTTCTCCGCAGCTTGGGTCGTTGTCCCTCCCCTGGGCTGAAGATGGGCCGATGACGGGGCCCAGGAGCAGGTGGACCGGGATACCCCGGTATCCAGAACACTGACAGGGGGTTATATAAGCGGAGGGGTAGGTGGCCACCGGCCCTAGGGAAACCCTAGGGCACCACCCGCCCCCCTTGGCCACCGTCGGCCCCTAGGGGAAACCCTATGGTGCCGGGCGGCTGGGCCTGACCGCCGCCCCTAGATGGGCTGGCACATGGTGGCCCATTTAGGCGTTAGCCTTTTTCCTTTTATTTTATTAATTTATTAATTCTCTTTTAATATTTAATTACTTTAATTAAATACTAAACCCATTAATTAACCAATACCTTGGCACAATTCTTTCCCCAGAACATTTCTGATAAAGTTCAGAACCTTTCTGATGTCTTCAGAACCCTTCCAATAATACTCAGAACATTTTCGATTAACTCCATATGATTTCCATTAATTCCAAATCTATCCCTAAGCGTCATATACCCTTAAGTGTGACACCCTACGGGTTGGGGAATACTCCAGACATGATCGAGACACCTCTACGATCAATGATCAATAATCAGCTCTGGAAAGCTCTGCTGAACCCTGTGCATTCTATGAAACTCTTCGTTGATCCGTAAACATCATATCCTACTCCTTTCGTCTCGTGATACTAGATCTTGTCCGAGGTTAGATCACCGATATCTCTATAATTATGTTCACCCTCATTACCGACAAGTCATTTACTCATTCAAGATATTGCATCCTCTCTGACCTAGTCACACGCTTGCAAGCTTCATAGATGCAACTGTCACTAAGTGGGCCCAGAGTATCAATCAGTCACGCGGATGGACAAATTCCGCTCTTGGTGCACACGCCTCAACGTACCCCATCGGCATACCCAAATGAAACCCTTGCAGTCAATCTTGTTACGGTAATGACGGTTGATGCAATCGAAGTAGCCTCCGGATGTAGTGATTAGATGTGACCTCACAGTCTAAGGATTAGGTTACTTTATTTCTTAGTTAATTGCAATGTTGAAACTTATGTGACTGGGCCATTGCCATTGACGTAATTGCCACCTTGATCATCAGATGACATATGAGCTAGTTCAACTAGAGGCAACCAGGGACCTGTTTGTTATATGCCACACATGTACTAATGTTTCCGCTTAATACAGTTATAGCATTACACATAATATATTATGAACAAATGAGATATGACAATAAAATACACTTTATTATTTGCCTCTAGGGCATATCTCCTTCAAAGACAACCTCATGTGTGGTGTCCTTTGGCAGTTCGGCTTCTCCGGTTTCCCAATATCTTGTATTTTTTTTATCTTCAATGAAAACCACATCTCGGCTTCTCATGGTCTTCTTCTTGATTGGACCCCACAATCAAGCGTGGAATAAAAATACGCAGCGGAATCAAAGTAAACTTCAGCCACTTATGCTCTAACTCAAAGACCTTTGCTCGTGCCGGAAGGAAACATATGCATCAAACATATGGAGCAAACAGAGAGCAGCCCTTGGCTCTCTCCTGACCAGAGACAGTCTCCCCCTTAGGAGAGAAGCTCTCTCCTCACTCGAGACAATGTCAGTCCTAGGGAGAGAGGTCCCACAACAGCTGCAACAGTAGGAAATCAACACAGGGACACCAATCCTTTTTACGTGGAAAACCTCTCAACTTGAGAGGAAAAACTATGGGCCGAAGCCACCCAAATCATCTTCCAGTATAATTAAATGGTAATATAACAAATTCTTCTCTAGAGAGCACTAGAGTATCTCAAGCACCAAGATACAAACAAACCTATGGCTGCTTCTACAAGATCTGGGGCACAAAAGCTAAGGCTCGGAGCAATCTCAACAAAGATGGTGGAACAGTAGCATGAAGGAGACAAGGATGCATATCTGGTCTTCACAACCTTGTGGGCAAGGCCCGGTGCTTGATTTAGCTTCTTCCTTCAACTTCTTCTGTTTCCCTTCTCTCTTTGTTTTTTCTCCAAGGGAAGCTAACCAGAATTTTCGTTACTCCCCTATAGGGCTAGAAAGGAGGCTTATCACCCACTTTCTCCCAATGTGCAATGTCCAAAATGAGCCTCGATCATAAGCCTAAAGGTTGGTGGACCCTTGCACCTATTTGAGCCGCCTAAAAGGCTTCATAAGGTCATCTCCTCACAACCTATATGAGGAGGATATCCAACATGAAGCTTCTGATCACCCAACAATGCACTTGGGCATCCTTGGAATCTGACTGCATCCAAAGTGATAGTCAATTCAATTCCCCAGCTAGAACTTATATTGGGAGTGTCATGAGATTTTTAAAATCTACTCCCTCCATACCGGATTATTGGACAATTATGTATTTTAAGACAAATTCTAACCACTAATTTTAGTCAAAAAAATATGAGATATTTGACATAAAAATTATACTATTAGAAAGTTTTTTTTGAATATGAATACAATGGTATAATTTTTATATTATATATCTTATATTTTCTTGACTAAAATTAAAGATGAAAGTTTATCTCAGAGTGCGTAATTACCTTATAATCCGGTATAGAGGAAGTATGAGCTATTAGTATCTTCAAGTGATAACATGAGCAACTAAGCAACACATATTAGCATAGTTAGGCAAAAGTGGTACTGGTGTTGTTTTAATTGGTTCTACTACCTGACATGACATGTCGTGTGTACCGTGATTATGAATGATTGCAAGAATATTGTTGTCTAATTAATAAAGCTTTTGTTTCTTATGAAAAGTTGTATTTCTACTATTCATGCATTTCCTTATTGCGAAAAGTTAGGAACATTTATTCTCGGTCAATAGCAGATCAGGCCGGAGCGCTTGTATGCCGACCTGGTCGGCCCTAACCAACCAGGTGTAGCACACCTATGTGGTGTGTTGGGCTGGCCCAGTTCCTTTTTACCATTTCTTCTCATTTTTTTCTTTTTTGTCGTTTCTTTTTCTTTTTTCCTTTTCTGTTGTTTTTTGTTTTGCAAAAATTCAAACGTTGTTCATATTTTAAATATTTTGATATATTTTAAATATTGAACGATTTTAAAATTTGAACGGTTTCCAAATCTGAAGGATTTTCTAAATTTTAAACATTGTTCTGAATTTTAACAATTTTTAAATGTGAACGGTTTTAAATTTTAAATGATTCTCAAATTTGGAACTTTCAAATTTGAACCTTTTCATTTTTGAATTATTTTAAAATTTGAAACAATTTTCAATTTTTGAAAATTTTCAAATATGGACATTTGCAAATTTAAATCTACAAAGAAAAAAGAAGAGAAAGAAACGGAAAAAGCAAAAACTGCGCTACCTGGCTGGCACACACCCCCGGGAGGGGTGTGCTGCGCGGTAGAGCGCCTGACCAGTGGGGAACATAGAATTGATCGACCAGGCCAAACTCTTAACGGTAAAGGCCAAAACGGGAGCACCTATACGCCGCATTCAGTGGCGCGACCCGGACGCCCCGTCTGAACCATCCGCTGTAATAGGCTGGACCAAATAAGCATAGACGGGTTCAGGTAGTAGTTCTATCCTTTTCAAAAAAAAATCTGAATATTTTTTTCGAAAATCCAAACTTTTTCAAATTTGAACAAATTCGAATCCGAACAAAATTACAAATCTGCACAAACTTGAACAAATTTTAAATTTGAAAAAAATTCAAAATCTGAACAAATCTCAAAATATTTCAAATCTAAACAAAATATCAAAATCTGAATAAATTTCAAAATCTAAACAAAAAATTTAAATCACAAACTAATTTCAAAATCTGAACAAAAATTTCAAATCAATTTTTTTAAAAAGAATTGAATACTACTTGAAAAATAGAAAAACCAGCAAAACCCGTAAAACTAGGAAGGAACAAAATACCGTCCAGAAAACCTAAAAGCGTCAGAAAAAACCGTCAAAATAACACGCCGGCATAGTTGGGCCAGGCCCAAACGCCTGCTGCGGCGCAAAAGGGGTACTCTACAAAGAGAGAAAGTAATGCTTTTACAATGGGCCTAGTCCATATATACGAACATGGTTACTAGAATCTTGAAAGATATAATTAACGACATTGGGCTGAAATGAGCTGAAAGATCCAATGAAATTTGTGGGTTACTAGAACAACCTTTAATGCTCACAGGCCGCTCATTAGTCCGACTGAAATTATTTGTGGAACTGTACTATATCTTCTTCTTTTCTTCATATGGTAGAACCGAGTACATATACATTACATGACACAGTATTAGCTGCTGGGCAATGAGGGCGCTTCATGAATCCGTAATCACGAGAGGACTGGGCCGTGGTCAGAGGAGTTGGGAAACATGCGTTGAACCAAGTGGGATTCCACCTATATCCCACTTGTAGTGTATTTAAAAATTTTAGTGTAAATTTTAAGACACAAATTTATACTAGCAAAGACAAAATAAGCTATAAGTGGGACTTAGATGGGATCCCACCTGACACGATCCATCCTTAGGCTGTCAGCCATTGGTAACTAATGGCCTGAACCTCTCATTACGTCGTTTACTAAACAACGCAAGAGTAAATGATTTTTATTGTTCAAGCATCCTCATCCTTAGGCTGTTACCCCCATGTCGGCTTATTGTTCTTCTGCGGTGGCTTGCCTCTGTCCTGATGTTTGAGCCGGTGGTCTTCGTCTTCCTCAAGGAGAGCTTATTCATCCTATTTTATGTGCTTAGGTAGTGCTGATGTTGTAAGCTGTTTTTCAACATCCTTGTACCGCCGGCCGTATAATATTATTAAGTTAAATTAGGACATTTATGCCTACATTTAAAAACAATGAGACCTGGACAAATGATCAACTCAAACCAAAATATGCTCACTCGATCAATTCAAACCAAAATATGCTCACTCGATCAATTCAAACCAGATACGCCTACGGTCAAAGCTGCAGGCAGGAAGGCGCGCGGCATGCAAACGCGCAGAGTGCCAGCCCGCCCCGCAAGGCCGCAATGATCGATCGACGGGATACACTCTCTCGATCGTCGCGTAGGCTGGCCCTGCGACGCCGCAGCGGCACGCACGCGCGAGCCAGGCGCCAGTATTGGGCAGGCAGGCTGCGCTCGGCTATGCATAGCATAGCTGCCGCCTGGCAATGGCATGCATCGACCATGATTGCACGGATGACGCGCACCTCGCCGCCGGGATCGATGCGCGCGACGTGATGGCCTTCCCTCCCTCCCTCCCTCGGAAATGATGGATGCATCGCATGCATATGCTGGCTAGGCTAGCTCGCCTAGAGCAAATCTTTTGTGCAGGGAAATCGCTTCCCGTTGATGGTTGCGTTGATACGGGCCTCCTTTCGAGCAAGTATAACAAATTATAAGCTAGTGCATATCAGCATAATTCTACTATCTTTATCCTTAAATAAGTGGTGTGGGTTCATCTAAATTTGTATGTATCTAGACATGCTATAGTACATAGATACATACGAATTTGGATAAATTCACATCACTTATTTTTGAACAGAGAAAGTAGTTAAAATATAGAAGAAAGAAAAGAGAAGGAAGCAAGATTTTATTCTACAGCTTAGCTATAGCATAACACTGTATAGCCCACATACAGCCATGCACCAGCTCTAAGCCAATAACCGGCTATATTATTAACCATGTTATTCTGGCCTACTCGTTGATACCAGCAGTCATCTCGTCTAGATCGACTCTCGTGTGCCTTCTCGCTCTGATTGGAATACCAACGTTTTCTTCTACTTTGCGCCGTGTAAAGGCAGTCAATCGATCCACTCCAGCGTGTATGAGCATGCGAGTATGATTAGGTATGCGTGTACAATCGGAGTGTTGATAGCGTTAGTAGACCCCGGGGGAAGATTAACTTTTTGGCATTGTCTGGAGTAATTTTCAGCTTTTCAAGATTTGCGAGCACTACTCAGCGATGACAGTGTGCAAAGGGCCATTGGATTCTTCAAGACAGTTTACCCGAGATGACTACGGCAGTGTGGATGGATCTTCTTGTGTCCAGTGTCCACGTGCCATTGGATTTTTGATCCAATTGTACAATTAGCGTGGAAGTCTTAGATTTTGCATTTTGATCCTTTCTTAGGAAGGATGCAAATTCCCTTTTCGAATAAACCTCGTAAGCAAAATAAAATGGCTCCGGAAAAAAGTACGAAAAGCTGGTCTGCCATCTCCCACCAAGAAGATTGAAGGATGAGCTACAACGAGCGGAAGGGCGAGGCAAAGGCCACAACGTGCTTCCAGAATCTTCTCCCGGATCCGTCCACTAGGAAGTTTTCCAACCGGTATGAGGTAATTGGCAGTGCGGACGACAATTACGCGCACTCCGGTGAAAACACAAGATCTGTGATCATACAATATCAACACACATGCGTCGTCCCTTTAAAGAAGGTGGTGGCTCGAAGCTCGACTTTGCTAGTTGAAATGCCGAGATCAATCTGTGGTTGGACTCGTCATCATCGACGCAGTTGCGATAAACCCTTATTGAACCCTTTGTCTATGAGTTATGTACTTCTCTTTGTTGGTTCACTTGCCAGGGTTTCGTGGTACAATTGTGGAGATAATGTCACGAGGTAGATGATCACTGGTTGTTTATTGTTTTTACAAATTTATTCAGCATTGATGTCTAGCTTTCCTTGGCATCATGGAATAATTAATAATACATGGTTGTGCGCATCTACCAATTCCTAGGCCCGTTGTTAAAAAGGCATTTTGGCTCATGGGACTGATGAATAGTACATTCACAAATAATGTTAAAATATTATAAGATAATTTATTTTTCGATGTTGTACATGTTTGTGTCTTTACATATCTACATTTTTATGTGAATAGAATACATATTTAGTGTCTTAGACAAAAAAAAAACACCAAACAAATATGTCGTAAAAAGTGTTTTTAGATAACATTTTTTTACGCAGGTTGCAAAAAAATATTTTTTCTATAAATATATGCATGAGCACGTGACATGGAAATGTATATGTGTTAAAATTCCCATAATTTTTTGACATTTGAAATGTCCTTTCTATTTAGTTGCGGAGCATGTGCTATTGGGAGCTGCTTATTTTACATTGAAACACACATATAGAAAGGTAAATGGCTACTGCCACCATTTAGGCAATCATGTGGTCATTTCCCCTGACATTTTCAGCAACCATCTTTGAAGAAGATTTCGATCATCTTGCATACTACTTCCTCCATTGCAAAATAAATGAAGTTATAGTTTTATCCCAAGTTAAATTACTTTAAGCTTGATCGAGTTTATATAAAAGTGGCTGTTTTGGCTCCCATGTGCATATGCTCCCATTATTTGAATATAATATTTGATACATTTTGAAATGTTAAAAAAATTCAAACAAAAAATTCACACGTACGTCTTCACATGTTGTGTGTGCACAAAGTCGTTTTACAAAAAACCGACTTGTCATTTGGCCTACGTAAAAAAGACAAATTTTGATGCTAAAAAGAAGACATTGTATCATACATGTTTTGTCTTTTTTACACCGACCACGTGCAATGTCATTTTTTCGCAAAACTTTTATGAACACATATGGATTATGAAGATGTACATGTGAAATTTTTCGTTTGAATTTTTTGACACTCAGAAATATAATTTTTTAGCATAGGGAGCATATGCACATGGGAGCCGAATTGAATTTCCGATATATAGATTGGATGTTGTAAATGTTGACATTTTTTCTTCAATTCAATCTTAGAATAATACTGAAAGTTCAGTTATTTTGAAGAGGAGGGAGTAATAAAAATGATCCAATATAGAGGGATGGATGGAGTAGTTAAGCTTCTTATGTGGTTGACTAATTGTTAGGTCTAGCTATGATCTTTTTGCTCTGTATAACAAATTTACAGTGAAATATAGTATTTTATCTTGGTTGAACGTGGCTCAAGATCGATATGAAAATCGTCACAAGCGTGTATGAGCCAACTCTTTTTTTCTCGATAATGGGCATTTTATTACTCAATCAAGCAATACACCCAGCCTCTGCATAACTAAGATGCACACAGCCGTCCAGTAACCAAGTTCGAAACAAAAAGGAAAAAATACATATTGTATCAATCAATTGAAGATCACCTAAGGTGATGATGGTGGTCCAATCCTAAGATTATGCGGCCACCCATGTGGAAAAAAAATATCCCTCGCCATAGCCTCCAATCGCGTATAGACCTCCATAAATAAGTCGTGATTCTCCATCCACTGAAGAGGTGACCACAAACGAAGCATACTGGTACATCTGTAGATTACCTGCAAGAGAGAATAATTTTTATCATAAAAAACTTTGTCATCTCTACACAGCCATAGCGCCCATATAATGGCTAAGGCTCTCACCCTAATAAGCGTTCTAAACCTAAAATCGATACCATGAAGCCAATTTCCAAAAATATTGGCAACACTAGTTGAAGGATACAGGCTGGAAGCTGCTTAGATGATTGACCGTATAGAACTGACAAAGCGGCATTGGAAGAAGAGGTGTTTAATGGTCTCGTCCTAGTGACAGAACGCACACCTCCTGCTTCCATGCCAGTTGCGCCTAGCAATATTAATTTTGGTTTGGATCACTCCTCGACGAAGATACCAACCAATTTTTTTGGTTTTTAATGGTATTTTCATCTTCCAAAGCTTCTTATTACTATCGACTGAAATATCAAATTGCAGAATCACTTTGTATAAAGAATCTACCGAGAAGACCCCATTGGCCTATAGATTCCAACGGAATTCGTCTTACCCCGGCGATAACTAAACAGAATTCAAACATTGTAGTAAGACATTCTAAGCAGTTAATCTAGGATCTAATAAATCACGTCTAAACGTTACATCTGGAGGTGAGGTAGCCATTACCTTAGCAATAGTATCACTTTTATAACAAATGATACTATACAAAGCAGGATAGTAATCTTGAAGTGGAACATTATCCAACCAAATATCCTCTCAAAAACGTATCTGTGATCCATAAGTAATGGAGAAAGTACCATAACGGAAGAAGAATTTCTTCAAAACTATTACGTCAGCTAAGAAATGCGAGTCCCTAGGTTTCCAGAAAAACGTATGAGCCAACTATATTTTTTTTTGAAACGAGGCAAAAGCTTTGCCTATTCCATTGATTAAGAGAGAGTTAAAAGAGTTCAAAATACATGGAGCAAAGCTCCAAACATAAGCCTACTCTCGCGGCATTAAGGCACTCAAAAATTTAGCTCCGGCTAAGCCCCACAGAATAGCATTACTCTTGATGGTCGAGACCACTCTAGTAGGCATGGATGCCACACTCCTAAACACTCTCGCGTTTCTCTCATTCCAAATCTCCCAAGCGGTGAGTAAGAGTAACGAAGAAAGGCCCTTCCGTCGTCTTCCATTAGCACCGGAGATATGACACCACCATTCCTCAAGGGAGTCGAAGTTTGCCCAAAGATTGGTGTCAAAATCCGCAAGACCAAGCCATTCCTTGAGCTCATTCCACACCCGGAGCCAAAACCTACATTGAAAAATCATATGAGCCAACTATTTAAGTTAACATAGGCCACGTTCGGATCGTCCCGTAGACCACGTTCCCAAAGCGAATGGAGCGGCAACACAATTTACGGGAGTTAGTTAAACCGAGCTCAAGTATTACCAGCTTAGCCTGGCCCGACTCATTTGCATAGGTAATTTTTTAGCGGTGTGTTTGACCTACGGAAGAAAGGTGAAAAGTTACAGGATTGCAGCGGAGTAGTGAACCAAAACCGACAAATTTATGTGCAGGTGTTTGAAAATCCTCCTGCGGTTTTGGTTTAGCCTGCACTTGAAGGCAGGCGGGCATTAACTCGGTGTATCATCATTCAAGGAACGAACTCGGCGTAATGTGTCGGTGGATGGAGTCCCCAATCTACGGAAAAATCCACGTTAAAATCGGATCATCTGGCAGTGGTGTGGGGTGCGTGGAGTTGATGATAGGTTGGTGAGATGGATCTGGGGCAAATTCAATGCCGATTTCAAACCGGCATACGATGCGAGAAGCGCCTAGCCTGCACTCCATTGCTGCTGGAGTATAGTCAGTTTTACTATTCTGATTTCAGCAGGATCCGATGGGGGAGAGAGAAGAGGGAGGAGAGAGCGGTGACATTGGCGTGGAAGAAGGCCATATGGGTGGGGGCGGGAAGCATCATCAGTGACGGTACATCGGGGGACAAAAGAGAAGAATTTGGAGCAGCCTCGTCTTGCTGCCGTGCCCACTGGCTGCATGCCCACAGCAAGCGTCACCCATCCTTTTGGCGCGCTTCCCCTATCTCTCTCTCTCCATTGCAGCTACTCCATGATCGCCACTTCGCCAGGTTGCCCTTTTCGCACATCATCAAGGCTGTGGGTAGTGCATCCACTGTTGTATAGGCATCCTAAGAAGCGCGGCTATGGTGCTGCAGCCTAACCGGCTACATTAGAGGATCTCAGCATCTTGCCAATATTTTCCTTCTATTATCCAGAAACTGTCAGTAGTCCTAAGGGTTAATTGGATTCATGCCATTGCAACTTTTACTATTTGGAAAAATTCCACTATAGGGAGAATTGATTATAACCCCCTCAGTTGCTGCGCCTTGGATCTTAAGCCTCTCTTTTCGTCTGCCTCACTTCTAAGCCCCCCAAGTCGGCCTGGTTGTTGCTAATTTATCCCCTTCACATGCTTACCATATTTGTCAATACATAACCAACAAATGGGCACGTTAATAGCAGAACTGCCCTTCAAGTTAATCAGTTTCTACCTGCAGACGAATCGTCCACCGCGGGTTCCATCCGGCTCTGTCCTTAACAGCTCCGGCCTCCAATCAACCAACCCTCGCCGTCCTCCTCCTCATAACCAGCTCGAGCTCCAGATCGCCGCCACCAATCAGCCCAAACGGGATCCCCATCCGAACGCCAACTCCAGATTGAGCGGGTCTTCAAGGTTGGGCAGCTCCAGATTGACGCAGACCTCTGCTCCGATAATCGCCGTCAGGCTTCAGCTCCGTCGGTCGACATTAATCTCTGCTCCGACCAGCCGCCGGCTCGCCTCCTTGTGCCGCTCGCCCGCCGTCTCTGTCTCTCGGCGGTTGGGAGCACAAGCGATTTCTCTGTCTAGCTAGAAGAAAATAGATGAGGGCAGAGTGGTCATTTCAGTATATAATTAGACTAACATATTGGATTATTAGCTCAATAGAAAGATAACAATGTCAAAGGGGGCAGATTAGCAACAACCAGACTGACTTGGGGGGCTTAGAAGTGAGGCAGACAAAGAAAGGGGCTTAAGATCCAAGGCGCATCAACTAGTGGGGTTATAATCAATTCCCCCGGATCAGTCAAAAGGTGAAAATAGGGGTATTATGTAAATACTACTGACGAGGGTTAACTCGATAAATGTCCAATATGAAGGACTTAGGATCGGGGAAATAGGGCGTCGGATGAACTCGAAGGTAAAATCAGTCAAACAAGGTGTGTATTGAAAGTAAACGTGGTGGTTGACTTAGCTAGCTTTCAATCTCTCACTTGTCGTCCTCTCCTAGCCCCTATATATAGGTGACCAGGTCTCAAGGAACGAGAGGGGTCCGATACATATTACAACATTAGTATACGACATGAACTCGTATTTCGACGAAGATTATACTTGGGTCTAGCTTAACGGGCCTCAGGGGTACTCAAGTAACGAGCTCTATTATCTATACCCTTGTCAGTAGCCCCCGAGATTCTATCAGAATTGTAGATTCGGGTTGAATCTCAAATCTTCATATCTTTGACTTGATCAAATTTTTAACTTCTTCTTCTTGTAAAAATAATCGACTTCCATTATATTATCTCGCAAGGGGTTTTGATGAACAAGTGTGGTGACCCAGCATACCACTGCATGTGTAGTATGCAAGTCATTGACATAACACTAATTAAACACCATCTCACTAGTATTACATCCATCAGAGTGATACAATAGAAACATCGCAGGTCCACGGTATGTCTATAGGATTACAATTTTCAGCATACAGAAGATCTTCAGAACCTCCTCAACAGGTAGAGGTTTACTCCAGGCGACTATAAACGAGAAAGAAACACGGAAGACTAAACTAAACTACAACTAATGCAAATGGCTAGCTATAGAAATATCCTAGCTACTTAGGTTCTAGGATTAGGAAAATGGTTCCCTTCTATCCCTATTCTAATTTTCCACAAAGCTTCACAAAACTGTCGACTCCGCTGATAATCCTGATGTTGGTAGAATGCTTCATCTTTAATGTCTTGAGGTTTGATGGGGCCGAGTTGATGAAGTAAAATAACTGGCCAGTTGGAAAACCCCAAGAGAAGGTTTTGATGAATATAGCAGCAAGTTTTCCCTCAGTTAAGAACCAAGGTATGTCGATCAGGAGAAGAGCAGACAATACGA
Source organism: Dactylis glomerata (assembly GCA_007115705.1). NCBI lineage: Eukaryota > Viridiplantae > Streptophyta > Magnoliopsida > Poales > Poaceae > Dactylis > Dactylis glomerata. The sequence goes on along the minus strand of QXEO01000460.1, from coordinate 2,530,488 downwards.
CTGAAGGTGATGCTTGCTAGCTTGCGACGGCTTAGGACAATTTGTAGGGCGCCTCGTCCAAGCTTTGCTTGCTAGCTGCAACGCGGAACCAGCACACACACAACCAAATACTTTGTTCCCAACTTGCGATGAGGTTGTCAATCTCACCGGTTTGCTTGAAACAAAGGGTATGAGCGTATCGAGTGGAAAGTGATAGTACTATGCGAGTAAAGTAAACAGTGAGAGTAAAGTAAACAGGTGATAGCAATATGATGGAAATAGGACCGGGGTCCACAGTTCACTAGTGGTGTCTCTCTATAAGATAAATAACACATGCTGGGTAAACAAATTACAGTTGGGCAATTGATAGAATAAAGATAACGTGATATGTCAAGAAGATCACTATGCGATTTACTCTGGGCATTACAACAAAATACATAGACCGCCATCCAACTGCATCTATGACTAATAATCCACTTGTGGCGAATCAATCCGAGAACTCCACAAGTATTAAGTTGCGAACAACAGATAATTGCATTAAGCAAAGTGTGTAATGTAAACAAAGCATATGCCCTTGAGCATATGAATATTGTTTTCTCCCTAGTAGCAACATCACATCTACAACCTTAGAGGTTTCTGTCACTCCCCCAGGTTAAATAGAGGCATGAACCCACTATCGAGCATAAATACCCCCTCTTGGAGTCACTAGCAACTACTCGGTCAAGATAGCTACTAACAACAGAGAGCATGCAAGATAATAAACAACATAGATATAACAAAAGATATATTTCAGTATAGCAACTCAATCATAACACCAATATTCATCGGATCCCAACAAACCAAACATGTAGAATTACATAACGGTGATCTCAATCATGTAGGGCAGCTCATGAGATCTAAACATGAAGCACGTGGTGGAGGAGACAACCATCTAGCTACTGCTATGGACCCATAGTCCAAGGTAGACTACTCACTCATTGCTCCGGAGGCAAGCATGGCGATGAGGAAGACCTCCGGTGGCGATTCCCCTCACCGGCAGGGTGCCGGGAAGAGCTTCTGGACCCTCCCGATCTCGGGTCAACGACGGCGGCGGATCGCGATGTGTTTTTGGAAAATTGATCGGGTACTTAGGTTTTTTCCGTCGGGGGGTCTTTATAGGCGAAGGGGCATCGTCAGAGGTGGCCCGAGGGGCTCTCACACATAGGGGGCGCGGCCAGGCCCCTGGCCGTGCCGCCCTGGTGTGTGGGGCCCTCGTGGCCCCCCTCCAACTTCTCTTTGGATCTCTGGAAGCTTCCAGGAAAAATAAGACTTCAGAAACTTGTTTCGTCCAATTCCGAGAATATTTCCTGTGTATCACTTCTGAAACATAAAAATAGCAGAAAACAGGGAACTGGCACTGTGGCGACTTGTTAATAGGTTAGTTCCAGAAAATGCATAAAAGTGCCATGAAGTGTAACGAAACAGTAGGCAAATGGTGTAAAAACAAGCATGGAGCATAAAAAATTATAGATAAGTTGGAGACGTATCAAGGTTGCATCCTTGAGTTGCCTTCAATCTAAGCAAGGGTTACGGGGGAGTGGGGTGAGTAATGAGCGTTACCCAGCAAGTTCATAAAGAGTATAAGGTGTTTGATGCACTAACTACAACCTTAGACCCCAAGAGTCATTTGGCAATGCAAGTTTTCGTAAACATTTTTTTAGGAGGTTGATTTTATTCTGAAAACTATGCCCGACAGCCAACACAGGGTATTAGTGCCTTGAGAGCACCTTTCCTGCAGCGTTCGCAGCTCCTTTCCGGAACAAGGGGTAACATGTCACATCCTTTTATACTCTGTAGAGGTGTGTCCTTCCAAAAGAGATCAAAGCCTTGTTGCACAACCGGGCGATCTTTCCCGTCCACACTTCCTTGGTGTGGGGCCCAGTCATTGATCCAAGCCATTCACTGCCTTCTCCGAACAATGTATGCCCACCCAATTCACGCAAAGCAGGTTTAGCCCCTGATATTCACCCCTAATGATGAAGTACCTAGGCGCCTCTTGCGGACCCTCATAGACACCAGTTGTCGTGGGAACTAAGGGGTCCCACCCATGTGCATGTATTCTCGCAAGACATACGGCGAACGGTAGCTGAAGTGTCCATTGACATGCGAACGAGAGAAGATACAGATGACTTTCCCGTTCCATTCCAAGTCTCTTGGATGACACGGTTTTTACGGCGCAAGAATAACTGCGGCATTGGTTATTACTCCTAGGGTTTACTTTCCCGTGCAAGTGGAACCTCCGCCACAACAATCTTACCGTGGTTCCACCTGCTAGCCATCCTAGGTTATCACCACTCGGGTCGATAACCACTAGTCATATTAATTATGAAAAGAGAACCTTTTGCTTTTTGATGCAGTAGTAATACCATAGGTATATTTGCAAGTAATTTGATAAACATAATCAAGAGAGATGAGCAATAGTGAACTTGCCTTTTTGACTGCAAGATTATGCAAGTCATGGTCTTCGATACGTAAGAAATCCAAAAACTGAAATAGCACCATCATCTGGTAAAGATGATGTTAAAAGAACTGCAGCATGATATGCATCATATATGATATGCATCGTTCTAAGCGTAACCTAACCCCGATGGTTTAGTATACAAGGTTGTGATGATTTATTTATAATGAGTTGCACTTTTAGATTCACTCCACAACAAGGTTGTTAAGGATTTTAGATTGACTGACAAACTTTTAAAGTAAAAGAATAAAGCTTAATACAAGAGTTATTGCAAAAGACTAGTATAGCAATAAGTGAAAACTTGAAAGTAACACTTTTAAGTGGTATCATATTATTAGCAATCAAGTAGTTGGGTATTGACAAGCAAAGCTGAAGTAATTCTTATTTGATAAGAATACCTAGTTAGTCTTAGGGTTGACAACAATCTTAACACACAAATAGACTTATTTATGTTGAAGCTTAATGGAATGGTTTGTATTTACACCCGAGGTTTAGTGTTCTAGGGTTTAGCATAGCTCTATCATAATTAAAGAGTAGATATAAGGTGGAACATAACAAAGAAACAAACTAAGATTCAACTAGTACTTGTTCAAATTGCTTGAATAAGATCATTCAAAGCAGTTGACCTTGCTGTTTAACATGTATAGCTATTTCTATAGTTGGCACAACATTTTTATCAAGCATAGGTAGTTACTTATACCAAGGCATAAGAATTGGTGTGATGTTTATTTTATATGTTCTTTAAAGAATTACTTTTAAAGAACAAATACCTTAATGGATATTTTTATTACTTAAAGGAATGGTGATTAGGTGATGCTAGGAAGGTAACAGTTTTTAAGTTGTATCAAAGGTGTTCCAAATAGTTAGTTGACTAAGGTATACCATGTTGAAATAGAATATCAAACTAACCACTCATGGTTTAATTAGGAAGTATGGCTAGACTATCACACTAAGGTAGTTGGTGGTTTTAATACACAAGTTATTATATATTCAAGATTTTTCCTAAAGTTTAGTATTTTAAAATTATTTATGAAAATAGATTTAAGGTTTTAAGTTGCTAATAGAAAAGTTTTAAATTTATACTTTGAAGAATGAAATTCTAATTACAGTAGTAATATTTAGGTTTAAAACATTTATGTGATACTTATGAATGGTTTGAAGTATTTTAATTTGGTTTTGAATTTAAGTTCGAAATATTACTTAGGCATGATTTCTAATGTGATTCAAAATTATTTCAAACAAGAATTCAAGATTACAAGTTAAACAGATAGGTTGTGTTTTTGTGGTCATATTGGTAAATTATTTGCATTTTTCTGATTTTATTTGAATTAGATATGAATTTTCTAAGTTCTAAACATTTTCTGGAATTTCTAATTAATAGGGAAGAACCTTTCTAACCTAAACTACTGCTAGCCGCAGAGACTGACTAGCGGGTTCCGGCCACGTCAACTGCCACCTAGGCAAAGACCGAGTCAAACAGTTTGACTGGGCCAGGACGGCGGCAGCACGACGGCTGTGCACCGGCGATCGACGGAGACCAATTTTCAGCACGAATATCGCACGCCCGATTACACGCATCGAATTAGAAGAACAAGGCCAACCTACTGGTGGGATCGCCGATGCTAAAAGACCGCTGGAAACACGCCGGCGACATGGCCGAATGATGGCGGATGGTGGCGCACGGTGTGAGCTCGGTACAAGATGCTAGAAGAAGATATGAGGAGTCCCAGAGGACCAATAGCTCACCGTGATCCTCCTGTAGTGGTCGGAGTCGAGGATTAGAGTCAGGGGTGAGTGCACAGTGGATTTCCCCGATGAACTCCGGTGAAAGGGAACGGAAGAAATCTAGAGATTAAGCCCACTCCAGATTGATTCCTTAAGCATGGACGCATAACTCATCGACATGGAGCTGTGGAGACTCACGGCGAGACTCTGGGTGGCCTCAAACGCCGGCGAGAAATCTCAACCGGAGTTAGGGTTTCGGGTCTATGGAGGAAACTTGAGAGAGAGAGGAAAAGGAGTACGGCGCTAGGGTTTTCAAGGCAGCGCGGGGCTTCTTATAGGCATCCAGGGTCGGCGGCCTTCATCTCGTGCGTCTAGGAGGCGGCGGTCGATCGAGTGCCTGGAGAAGCTCCACCGAGCTGCCTCCGTCCCGAGGTTGAAGACGGCGAAGGGGTAAGTTGGGCTGGGTGTTGGTGGGCCAAGCAGTTGGGCTGCGACGGCTGGGCTGCGGCCAGATTTCCTCCCTCCTATTTTTTTCTCTTTCCTTTTGTTTCAAATTCTATTCTCATTTCTAACTCAGATTTGCTAATTTGTTTTGTAGATTTTGAACTAGTGACTTGTTTGCAGGAATTTGAATTTGGAAAATCTTGTCAAATATGAATATGACACTACTAGTTCAACACACAATATTAGATAGGTTTTATAGGTGCACTTGCACATAAGATATTATACATATCATTGGGATTTTCTATTGTGAATCTTGATTGGATATTTCCAAGCAGCCTTGGTGGAGTATTCAAGATACTTTGCTAAGTTTGAATCAACAGGTAGTTATATGTAGCAATATTATCTTGCATCATATCTTATAAGGAAACAAAGAAATAGTGTTTAACCACAATTCACTTTCCTGTTAAGGAAATGGTGAAAAGCATGACTCTATGTTTAACCCAATTTTTCTAATGGCATGGAATGTCCCAGATATCTGATGCGTGGTTGATGACCAGCCTGTTGGGAACCCCAAGAGGAAGGTGTGATGAATATAGCAGCAAGATTCTCCCTCAGTTAAGAAAGCAAGGTTTATCGTTCAGGAGAGGAGAGACAAACGACTGAAGGTGATGCTTGCAAGCTTCGCGACAGCTTCAGACAATTTATATATGGCGCCTCGTCCAAGCTTTGCTTTGCTAGCAGCAATGTGGAACCTGCACACAACACAACCAAATACTTTGTTCCCAACTTGCGATGAGGTTGTCAATCTCACCGGTTTGCTTGAAACAAAGGGTATGAGTGTATCGAGTGGAAAGCAGTGAAAGTATGCGAGTAAAGTAAACAGTTCGAGTAAAGTAAACAGGTGATAGCAATATGATGGAAATAGGACCGAGGTCCACAGTTCACTAGTGGTGTCTCTCCATAAAATAACACATGCTGGGTAAACAAATTACAGTTGGGCAATTGATAGAATAAAGATAAACGTGATATGTCAAGAAGATCACTATGCGATTTACTCTGGGCATTACAACAAAATACATAGACCGCCATCCAACTGCATCTATGACTAATAATCCACTCACGGGGATATCATCCGAACACCCCATGAGTATTAAGTTGCGAACAATAGATAATTGCATTAAGCAAAGTGTGTAATGTAAACAAAGCATATGCCCTTGAGCATATGAATGTTGTTTTCTCCCTAGTAGCAACAGCACATCTACAACCTTAGAGGTTTCTGTCACTCCCCCAGGTTAAATAGAGACATGAACCCACTATCGAGCATAAATACCCCCTCTTGGAGTCACTAGCAACTACTCGGCCAAGATAGCTACTAACAACGGAGAGCATGCAAGATCATAAATAACATAGAGATAACATAAGATATATTTCAGTATAGCAAGTCAATCATAACACCAATATTCATCAGATCCCAACAAACCAAACATGTAGAATTACATAACGGTGATCTCAATCATGTAGGGCAGCTCATGAGATCTAAACATGAAGCACATGGTGGAGAAGACAACCATCTAGCTACTGCTATGGACCCATAGTCCAAGGTAGACTACCCACTCATCGCTCCGGAGGCAAGCATGGCGATGAAGAAGACCTCCGGTGGCGATTCCCCTCTCCGGTAGGGTGCCGGGAAGAGCTTCTGGACCCTCCCGCTCTCGGGTCGACGACGGCGGTGGATCGCGATGTGTTTCCGGAAAATTGATCGGGTCCTTAGGGTTTTTCCGTCGGGGGGTCTTTATAGGCGAAGGGGCATCGTCAGAAGTGGACCCAGGCATCCTCACACGTAGGGGGCGCGGCCAGGGGCTGGGTCGCACCGCCCTGGTGTGAGGGTGGCCTGTGGCCCCTCTCCGTCTCCTCTTGTTTTGTCCAATTCCGAGAATATTTCCTGTGTAGCACTTCTGAAACACAAAAACAGCAGAAAACAGGGAACTGGCACTGTGGCGACTTGTTAATAGGTTAGTTCCGGAAAATGCATAAAAGTGCCACGAAGTGTAACGAAACAGTAGGCAAATGGTGTAAAAACAAGCATGGAGCATCAAAAATTATAGATACGTTGGAGACGTATCAATATCCCAACATCATTAGTAGTTTCTTGCTACTTTATTTGAAGATATTTTATACCTCTCTCTAACAAGCAAGAACTATCCAACTAAGGGCAAGACATGCAATAAGATGTGAGTTGGTCACTAAATCAAGATTCTGGTTGATCTAAGAAGAACTATGGTTTGGACATATTTTCTTGGTTTAGGGATAATACATAATTCTAGAGTTTTACTCATGATCACAATGTGATGCACAAGTTGAATGATACTTGGAATGAATCCCCAAGTAAATGAATAAGAGGTTATGGAATTGGATAGAATGCTATTACACACATCAAGGAAATAATGTTCCCTCTAAGATGTGATCAATGCGACAAAGGATCTATAGACTAACTAAGTTTCTAGGTCAAGGCTTAGGATCTGCTCAACCTATATCCAGATGATTCACTCAATGACAACTTGTACAAAGATCAAGGTATCTCCTATAACTTTAACAAGATGGTCATCTCCTAATTGAGATGTGCTTAAGTTGGACTTCTACTCCACACTTGGTTTTAGGATGATATCTGCTTATCAGACTAGGTTTCATAACTAACCTAACTATCTTCATCAGCAAGCATAATCATGTACTTGACATGATCATACCATTTCCTTCATCAACTCCCTCTATCAAGGATTTATTCTTGGTTGTACCTACCTTCTGAGATTAAGGATATAATCTCCTCTTTATGGGATTCATATAGGATCTACTCCACTTTATAAGTCCATAAGTCTAGGTATTGGTTATACTTCCTAATGATGGTTCTAGTCTAGACCAGAATTAGGGTTTATGATGTGATCTCCCCTTATATCAAGTGACTTGTCCTAATTAAAACTTGAGTAATGTCTTAAGTCTCCTAGTTGACCTTTCTAGGAATGGCTCTAATGTTCTTAAGTTATCTCACCTAGAATTAAGGTAAATATTATAATCAAACTGGCATTGTGTTATCCTTTCCACTACTCATATTTGGTCTCAATAGATTAGGACATAAGAATATAGAATAGATCATGATTTAAGAAATAGACTTGTGTTGACTTCTTTAGCATGAAAGAAGTAGGGTTTTAAAGAATACCATGATGATCTTGGTGTGAATAGATATCTGGTCCTAAAATGGTGTGTCAAGCATTTTAGTTTTACCTCACTTAACTCTCTTTTAGTTGTTGTAACTATCACTTCCCAAAACAAAGGATTTTAACAAAGGTCATATTGAAGTTTATCGCGCTCTAGTTGATGAGCTACTTCAATTCCATCAACTCAAGTGAAACTCCAATCACTTTGACATGTTTTATTTAAATGCGCAAAAATTACCCGGATTTTCTTATGTATGAATGCAATGCACACATCTGTTGCCTCTATTTTATAACCTCTAATCCTGGGATATTACAGTCTCCCCCCCTTAAACTAAAGTTCATCCCAAAGTTTTCGTTCTCGTACGTTGTTGGACGAACTTGTTGTTGGTATCATATGTCTTGAAGTTCCTTTACCAACTAATTGGGATATAGATGGTATCCTTTGTCCAGGGTGTTCCTCGAATCTTCTGTTATCTAACTCCAAACATTAATCACTTGAATTCCATCCGTCTTGGTCTCTTCTTGGTCATTCTTCTGGATTATCCCTGTTTGCAATACTTTCTATGCCTTATAGGGTCCTACTAATTGTTCCAACGAATCTTCCTAATTGGCTCTTGGTTTAACCACCTAAGAACGGATTGAACACATGTAGTGTGTCCATTCAAGTTTTTGATCCATCTTTATAGATCTTATTTGGTCTTCTAGGTTCAAGATTATGGTTAACTCTAATCTCAAACTTCTCCAGCTGCGGTTCATGATACCAGTTGCGGTTCATACTTGGTGTGATTATGGTCAAAATCATCTCACTTCCTTGCCGAACTCCATAAGGTTACGACAAATCTTGGAAATAATTTACTTCCGACATACTTCATCCAACTTTCAACATTTTTAAGTTTCCTGGACTCACCCCTAGACTTTTGTAATGGTCTTTGAACATATTATCTTCTAACCATTAGAAGTCCATGGTTAAACTATAAATCTTAGTCGGTCTTTCTACTACATCTTTCTAATGGTTTTTCGAAGAAATATGTGGTGTACCCACACTATTATGGATATCCGGTACGAATTCTTCGATTATGTATCTAGGTAGGGTGTTATATTCCACTTTTGGGTGTGTGTTCTTACCCAAAGGTTTAAATAGTTGATGAGAATTGGGTTTTCCCATCATTATATATCCTAATTCATATGGTAGGTTAGATACAAAGCCACGGGAGAACTCCAGCAGAGTGTCTCTTGTACCGGAGGACATCCACGACAGGTAATTGTATAATTTGAACAATACATGAAGTAACAGGGCCATAAACAAACCAATGGTCTCAACGGATCATTGTTGACACGAATCTTCACAAGTCTTAGTCCGTAGACAAAGACTACAACTCTAAGATAAGGAAAGGCATTGCTAAAGTCTTAACCACCAATCTACAATTGAAGATTTTGGGACTAGGGATCAATGTTATACAGAAATGTTATGTGTCTTAGTCACGCTATCAACGAGGGTTACTGGGGTTACCACTCCCAGGCTGAATAAAGCAGCAGGCAATACCGGAATGTATTATCGATATCACAACACCTCAATCAACCCGTGATGTACTAAGCATAACCAATGCTGAATAACAACGAGCTCAAGTACCTTAAACTCAACTGCGGTTACCTAATTAGTGGTTCTACTCAACAACCTAGAGTTACCTCTAGTGTTTTAAGACCTAGAATACTGCTACTAAATTCCAATACTTCATCTTCCTACCACTTCATGATGCTTCCATGAAGATCAGTTGATAGCTTCCTTCTTTTGGCTTCAGTCATCTGGTGATTCTTCATCTTCTGGCTTGATTGCCTTAGGAATTCGTCTCTCCCTCACACGAATCCCTTAACCCTCTAGAACTATAACATCAAGTAAGGACTTGATAATGCAACATGCACTTGCACATCAAAGTCATACTTCATGCATAGATCTAGTCATACAATAAAATCCAAGAAAATCCAAATTTGTGCAGGCAACATACATCATCATAAGCCCGTGAGATAGTAATAAGTAAAACATCTCTAAAATTCAGGCTTAGATGTGTACCTTATAGCACCAAATAGTATAGGCTTATATTGTGCTATATTTCACGTAGTGGTGGACTACTACTCTTTGTCTCAATACTTATCTCAATTGCCCATTTGCAATCGAATAAATTTGAGCAAAGGGTTTGGAAATCATTCTAACGGGTCCATATTCCTTTAGGACTATCACTTCTAACTTAACTTCCGTTCTATTGAAGACGATCCTCACATGATCACTCAAAACTTTATGTATTCATGAGAATTGTACTTCTTCACCAGACATGGTTCCCATAACTCCATATCTTTTATAGAGTTTCTCTATTGTGTAACTTCCTCCTCAGCTTGAAATTGCTGGTTCACTAAAAGTTCTACTCCATCATGTAAAGATTCTCAAGTGAATCTAACATGATTAACGTGTTTACTTCGTCGGTACATCATACTTGTATATGGCATTCTTGAGTATCCATATATAAGACTAAAACCTGAGGTCCTACTACCTCATAAAGCTTCACTTCACCACTTAACATCATCCTACTACCGTTTCAGATGGCTTAAGTTTAACATAACGACTTTGGTATACTTCTTCCAATAGGATATTTTCCATTCCGGTTGTATCCTCTCTTTGGACTACCATGTATTGTATACCAAATATAATCTACTTCCATCCTTTATGTAAGGCTCTATTGATGTCAGAACTCTATGGTATGAATCAAGATATCTAACTTCACTTAAGAATATAGGTAAGAACATTTGACTCGAGTGTGTCAGGATTATTCTTTTATTGAATATCCATCCCAAGTCATTAGAAGAATTGGTTTAGATAAGAAGGCTTCCTATAGTCACTACCAAACCTACAGGTCTCCGATTAAAGGGTTTTAATCCTAAGGTCAAAGCGTTTGCTCTGATACCAGCTGTGGTGACCCAGCATACCACTGCATGTGTAGTATGCAAGTCGTTGACATAACACTAATGAAACACCGTCTCACTAGTATTACATCCATCAGAGTGGTACAACAGAAACATTGCAGGTCCACAGTATGTCTATAGGATTATAATTTTTAGCATACAGAAGATCTTCAGAACCTCCTCAACAGGTAGAGGTTTAGTCCAGGCGACTATAAACGAGAAAGAAACACGGAAGACTAAACTAAACTACAACTAATGCAAATGGCTAGCTATAAAAATATCCTAGCTACTTAGGTTCTAGGATTAGGAAACTGGTTCCCTTCTATCCCAATTCTAATTTTCCACAAAGCTTCACAAAACTATCGACTCCGCTGATAATCCTGATGTTGGTAGAATGCTTCATCTTTAATGTCTTGAGGTTGCATCCTTGAGTTGCCTTCAATCTAAGCAAGGGTTACGGGGGAGTGGGGTGAGTAACGAGCGTTACCCAGCAAGTTCATAAAGAGTATAAGGTGTTTGATGCACTAACTACAGCCTTAGACCCAAGAGTCATTTGGCAATGCAAGTTTTCGTAAACATTTCTTCAGGAGATTGATTTTATTCTGAAAACTATGCTCGACAGCCAACACAGGGTATTAGTGCCTATAGAGCACCTATCCTGCAGCGTTCGCAGCTCTTTCCCGGAACAAGGGGTAACATGTCACATCCTTTTACACTCTGCAGAGGTGTGTCCTTCCAAAAGAGATCAAAGCCTTGTTGCACAACCGGGCGATCTTTCCCATCCACACTTCCTTGGTGTGGGGCCCAGTCATTGATCCAAGCCATTCACGGCCTTCTCCGCACAATGTATGCCCACCCAATTCACGCAAAGCAGGTTTAGCCCCTGATATTTGGTGGCGCGGTGATGATGTATGAAATTAATGAAGTAAATGACCGGCCAGTTGGAAAACCCCAAGAGAAGGTTTTGATGAATATAGCAGCAAGTTTTCCCTCAGTTAAGAAACCAAGGTATGTCGATCAGGAGAAGAGCAGACAATACGACTGAAGGTGATGCTGCTAGCTTGCGACAGCTTCGGACAATTTATAGGGCGCCTCGTCCAAGCTTTGCTTTACTAGCTGCAACGCGGAACCTGCACACACACAACCAAGTACTTTGTTCCCAACTTGCGATGAGGTTGTCAATCTCACCGGTTTGCTTGAAACAAAGGGTATGAGCGTATCGAGTGGAAAGTGATAATAGTATGCGAGTAAAGTAAACAGTGCGAGTAAAGTAAACAGGTGATAGCAATATGATGGAAATAGGACCGAGGTCCACAGTTCACTAGTGGTGTCTCTCCATAAGATAAATAACACATGCTGGGTAAACAAATTACAGTTGGGCAATTGATAGAATAAAGATAAATGTGATATGTCAAGAAGATCACTATGCGATTTACTCTGGGCATTACAACAAAATACATAGACCGCCATCCAACTGCATCTATGACTAATAATCCACTCTCGGGGATATCATCCGAACACCCCATGTGTATTAAGTTGCGAACAACAGATAATTGCATTAAGCAAAGTGTGTAATGTAAACAAAGCATAGGCCCTCGAGCATATGAATGTTGTTTTCTCCCTAGTAGCAACAGCACATCTACAACCTTAGAGGTTTCTGTCACTCCCCCAGATTAAATAGAGGCATGAACCCACTATCGAGCATAAATACCCCCTCTTGGAGTCACTAGCAACTACTCGGCCAAGATAGCTACTAACAACGGAGAGCATGCAAGATCATAAACAACATAGAGATAACATAAGATATATTTCAGTATAGCAACTCAATCATAACACCAATATTCATCGGATCCCAACAAACCAAACATGTAGAATTACATAACGGTGATCTCAATCATGTAGGGCAGCTCATGAGATCTAAACATGAAGCACATGGTGGAGGAGACAACCATCTAGCTACTGCTATGGACCCATAGTCCAAGGTAGACTACTCACTCATCGCTCCAGAGGCAAGCATGGCGATGAAGAAGACCTCCGGTGGCAATTCCCCTCTCCAGCAGGGTGCCGGGAAGAGCTTTTGGACCCTCCTGATCTTCAGGTCGATGGCGGTGGCGGATCGCGATGTGTTATGGAAAATTGATCGGGTCCTTAGGTTTTTTCCGTTGGGGGGTCTTTATAGGCGAAGGGGCATCGTCCGAGGTGGACCGAGGCGACCTCACACATAGGGGGCGCAGCCAGGGGCTGGGCCGCGCTGCCCTGGTGTGTGGGGCCCTCGTGCCCCCCCTCCGACTCCTCTTCGGATCTCTGGAAGCTTCCGGGAAAAATAAGACTTCAGGAACTTGTTTCGTCCAATTCCGAGAATATTTCCTGTGTAGCTTTTCTGAAACACAAAAATAGCAGAAAACAGGGAACTGGCACCTGTGGCGACTCGTTAATAGGTTAGTTCCGGAAAATGCATAAAAGTGCCACGAAGTGTAACAAAACAGTAGGCAAATGGTGTAAAAACAAGCATGGAGCATCAAAAATTATAGATACGTTGGAGACGTATCAAGCATCCCCAAGCTTAACTCCTGCTCGTCCTCGAGTAGGTAAGTGATGACAAAAGAATAATTTTTGAGGTGACATGCACCTACACAATCTTGATCATATATGTAAGCATTTGTGAGCTGGGATCATAAGAACTTAAAACATGGGCATGAAAGATATAATCTTGACAATAAAAACCATGTTATAAACATGAAAATGAACACAAACAAAAGATCATGAAAATGAAACAATGAAAGTCAAACGTGTGTTCAAATCATAAGGAAAAAACATACAAATGGTTTTCAGCTTGCCCTTCATAGAGAGCAAAACATAAATGCATAGGACACCTTCAAGTTTAAGAGGGTGACTAGATACAAATAATTTGAGAACAAGTGAAACCAACAATATGAATCAATAAATGAAAACTTTGGGACAATGCACATTATACTAAGAATGGCAACTATGCTCTCTTAACGGTGCATAAAGATAGAAGGTGGTGACTCAACATGAAAGTAAAAGAAAGGCCCTTCGCAGAGGGAAGCAGTGTTTCTAAGTTTTATAGACCTTCAAAAATTATGTTACTTACCGGCTTTGAGCTCTCATTGCCCCTATCATAAGCATCTTGAATGGTTAAAGTTAATGCGAGAACAATTATGATGCATATGCTTGACAAATCATAAGTCGAAAACCTCGTGCCCCATGAATACGAGTACCCAAACCTCATGCTACTTTACTTAGAGTCCCAAGTAAGGCTCTTGTTATTGTAAGTATATATGTATCATCGAGAACCGCCAACGGGGTACCTCCGTGCCCGATGACATGGAACAAGCCCACATCAAAATGATAGGACAAGCAGACAATGAACACCTCGACATCTCTTTTATTTGCCATTTATTTAGCTTTTTATTTTGAGATGCATCGTCGAATGTCCACCATGGGTATGCTGCAAATTTCCACCATGAATTATGCATGGCTTAGATTGGCGGCCCAGGCGTTTCCCTAACACATATAAAAACTCCATGATCCTCGCAAGATTCCCAATTCATTTCACACCGCGGGCATCTATAAACAAAAGATCACGGTATCAACTTAAATAAGAAGTGCAATGTTGAAAACTTGCCCCATGACAGCATGGGTGGGATAGTCTCCAACTTACAACTTGCAAGCATAACAACTCAACATAAGAGACCACAATGTCAAATTTTTAAGAACAAGAAAAAGTAAAGTGTGCCTTCCGGTTCGTGAGAGCTTTACTAACCAATTTTCGCATAACACTGGTAAGAGTTTAATTTGAAGAATAAATAAAAGCAAGTCAAATTTACTTGGAATAGCAAATTGCTAATAGGTATGTATGGTGGACACTTTGGAAAACTTTGGTTTTTAGGAGTTGGATGCACGAGTAGAGCTCATACTCAGTACAAGGCGAGGGCTAGCAAAAGACTGGGAGCGACCAACTAAGAGAGCAATAATGGCCATAATCATGCAAAGCGACAAAGCGACATTAAAAGAAGCATAAGATGGCATCAAAAGTCAAAAACTAAATGATCATAGAGGCTATTGGCGACTTTGTAGGAGTCTAACATGTGTGAGCATGCGCCAAGTCAACCCAAATAAAGCATCAAGGAGAAAATCAAAATAATGCTTCCAAATAATTAAAACAACGCATGATTTTTTCAAAAGCTCATTAAGCAATCTCAGTTATTTGAGACAAGTCATGCTACAGAAAAACCACTAAGCATACTATCAAAAAGATATCAAGCATGACATGAAAAAGCCTAAGCCGCAGTCTACACAAGCTCCTTCTTGTACCACTTTTTTGCATAAAGCTTTTTCTCTTTTCCAACACCATTTGAATTTTTTTTAAGACATCTCTTTTGATGAAAACCAATAAAGATCAGAGGCAAAAATACACCTTGATGAAAATATATGACAAGGTCTAAACGCAAATCAAGGCGAAAATGAAAACCAAAAGCAGTAGCAGAAAAAGAAGAACACTCGGTTTTTGATAAGAGTGAAAACTAGAGCGTTCTTGGCAAATGAAAAGCAAGGCAACTTCTCCAAAAGAAATTTCTTGGGGTCCAAACATTTATTGTAGCAAACAAACTAAACTAATAAAGAAAACTAAAACAACTGACGCTCCAACAAAAACACATAGTGCATGAAGCAATAAAAATATAGTGTCTTGAAAGGTGACCTGATTTTTGCTGATGAAGAAGGGGTGCCTCGGGGGCATCCCCAAGCTTTGACGCTTGTACTTCTTGGATATTTCTTGGGGTGATGCATGGGCATCCCCAAGCTTGAGCTTTTGTCCATTCTTCAACTCATCTCATCATTCTCCAATCCCTACACTTGAAAACTTCCATCATACAAAACTAAACACAAATCTATTAGCAACATTAGTGTAAGCATATCATATAATCAACCTCTTTTGCTTCAGGTTTCAACCCAAAACCACCACATATAAAGTATATAATACTGTAGCAACTTCCCCAAAAGTTCCGTGATCAAAAGAACTAAAAAAAAGCGATAAAGCGGCAAAAACGAATAGTGGCAGAAATCTGTCAAAACAGAACAGCTGACAAAGGTCGAATTTTTAGAGGGTTTTCTGTTGCTCAAATCAAAAAGTGTTCAACTAACGAAAGTTTGGATATAACCTGGGGCATATGCACAAGAAATATCAGGTCCAAAATATATACAGATAATTTTCACAAATTTTTACGGTGCAGCACCGAAAACAGTTTCAGGACAGCACCATCCCCAAATCTTTACCTCACTCAAATTAGAGGCTTCTCTTGGCACAACAATGAAATAAAAAGGATAAGGAGATGTCATTACAGTAGTAATGACTTCCAAGACTCAAATAAAATAAAAATTACTGGAAAGAAAACATTGGGTTATCTCCCAAGAGTGCTTTTCTTTAACGCCTTTGAGCTAGGCGCAGAAAATTGCGAATCAAGTATTTTTAGAAGAAGCATTAAGATCAACTGCAGAGGTCTTGTCAATAAGGCATTGTATTTCATCCACATAAGTTTTTGAAGACCCTTTGTGATCACGCTTTGGTTCACTCAAATCACTAAAAAGATTTTTGGGACAGATCCAGTCAAAATTATTTTCAAAAGCTTCATACAATCCCAAGTGCTTGCTAGGTATAGGTATTTCGGTTCCTTCATCGTTTGTACTAATAACCTTTATAGGTAAACCGAGTTTATTAAAACGCTTAAGAACTTTCCTAGCTTCAATAGCAACATCTTTAAATTCTAAGCGCAAAGTTTCCAAGATAAAGGCTTTTTTTCAGGATCTTCAATTTCATGAAGCTTAAGGAACATGTGCTGCATAAAAGGATTAAGGCTAGCAAACCTAGCTTCTAACATGTGAATTAAATAAGCAGAAGCAACTTCAATACTAGGAGCTAACTCAACCAAAGACTTTTCCTCAACTTCTTTATGCATACTAATGTGATTAAAGAACTCCTCAATGTTATCTTTCCCAATAATTGAACCACAACTTACTGAGAGGTCCTCCAAAACATACTTAGGGAACAACATGATGACTAAAAGTAAAGAAATAACAACTACCAAGGATTCTAATTTTTTTGGGTTTTTGATATAAAACGATGCAAGTAAAAACAAAGTAAAGCAAAACAATAAAGAAAGTAAAGGATGTGTGTGCAAAAAATTACCTTACAGAGGTCTTCCACTTCTTCCCCGGCAACGGCGCCAGAAAACTTCTTGTGCCAAGTTGACGTGGGAACGTGTAGTTGATGTGGGAGCTTCTTCTTCAATCCCCGGCAACGGTGCCAGAAAACTTGTTGGTGGCGCGGTGATGATGTATGAAATTAATGAAGTAAATGACCGGCCAGTTGGAAAACTCCAAGAGAAGGTTTTGATGAATATAGCAACAAGTTTTCCCTCAGTTAAGAAACCAAGGTATGTCGATCAGGAGAAGAGCAGACAATACGACTGAAGGTGATGCTGCTAGCTTGCGACAGCTTCAGACAATTTATAGGGCGCCTCATCCAAGCTTTGCTTTACTAGCTGCAATGCGGAACCTGCACACACACAACCAAGTACTTTGTTCCCAACTTGCGATGAGGTTGTCAATCTCACCGGTTTTCTTGAAACAAAGGGTATGAGCGTATCGAGTGGAAAGTGATAATAGTATTAGAGTAAAGTAAATAGTGCGAGTAAAGTAAACAGGTGATAGCAATATGATGGAAATAGGACCGGGGTCCACAGTTCACTAGTGGTGTCTCTCCATAAGATAAATAACACATACTGGGTAAACAAATTACAGTTGGGCAATTGATAGAATAAAGATAAACGTGATATATCAAGAAGATCACTATGCGATTTACTCTGGGCATTACAATAAAATACATAGACCGCCATCCAACTGCATCTATGACTAATAATCCACTCTCGGGGATATCATCCGAACACCCCATGAGTATTAAGTTGCGAACAGCAGATAATTGCATTAAGCAAATTGTGTAATGTAAACAAAGCATATGCCCTCGAGCATATGAATGTTGTTTTCTCCCTAGTAGCAACAGCACATCTACAACCTTAGAGGTTTCTGTCACTCCCCCAGATTAAATAGAGGCATGAACCCACTATCGAGCATAAATACCCCCTCTTGGAGTCACTAGCAACTACTCGGCCAAGATAGCTACTAACAACGGAGAGCATGCAAGATCATAAACAACATAGAGATAACATAAGATATATTTCAGTATAGCAACTCAATCATAACACCAATATTCATCCGATCCCAACAAACCAAACATGTAGAATTACATAACGGTGATCTCAATCATGTAGGGCAGCTCATGAGATCTAAACATGAAGCACATGGTGGAGGAGACAACCATCTAGCTACTGCTATGGACCCATAGTCCAAGGTAGACTACTCACTCATCGCTCCGGAGGCAAGCATGGCGATGAAGAAGACCTCCGGTGGCGATTCCCCTCTCCGACAGGGTGCCGGGAAGAGCTTCTGGACCCTCCCGATCTTCGGGTCGACGGTGGCGGCGGATCGCGATGTGTTCTGGAAAATTGATCGGGTCCTTAAGTTTTTTCCGTCGGGGGGTCTTTATAGGCGAAGGGGCATCGTCAGAGGTGGACCGAGGCGACCTCACACGTAGGGGGCGTGGCCAGGGGCTGGGCCACGCCACCCTGGTGTGTGGGGCCCTCGTGGCCCCCCTCCGACTCCTCTTTGGATCTCTGGAAGCTTCCGAAAAAAATAAGACTTCAGGAACTTGTTTCATCCAATTCTGAGAATATTTCCTGTGTAGCTTTTCTGAAACACAAAAATAGCAGAAAATAGGGAACTGGCACTGTGGCGACTTGTTAATAGGTTAGTTCCGGAAAATGCATAAAAGTGCCACGAAGTGTAACGAAACAGTAGGCAAATGGTGTAAAAACAAGCATGGAGCATCAAAAATTATAGATACGTTGGAGACGTATCAATATTCACCCCCAACGATGAAGTACCTAGGTGCCTCTTGCGGACCATCATAGACACCAGTTGCCGTGGGAACTAAGGGGTCCCACCCATGTGCATGTATTCTCGCAAGACATACGGCGAATGGTAGCTGAAGTGTCCGTTGACATGCGAACGAGAGAAGATACAGATGACTTTCCCGTCCCATTCCAAGTCTCTTGGACGACACGGTTTTTACGACGCAAGAATAACTGCGGCATTGGTTATTACTCCTAGGGTTTACTTTCCCGTGCAAGTGGAACCTCCACCACAACAATCTTACTGTGGTTCCACCTGCCAGCCATCCTAGGTTATCACCACTCGGGTCGATAACCACTAGTCATATTAATTATGAAAAGAGAACCTTTTGATTTTTGATGCAGTAGTAATACCACAGGTATATTTGCAAGTAATTTGATAAACATAATCAAGAGAGATGAGCAAGAGTGAACTTGCCTTTTTGACTGCAAGATTATGCAAGTCATGGTCTTCGATACGTAAGAAATCCAAATACTGAAATAGCACCATCATCTGGTAAAGATGATGTTAAAAGAACTGCAGCATGATATGCATCATATATGCTATGCATCATTCTAAGTGTAACCTAACCCCGATGGTTTAGTATACAAGGTTGTGATGATTTCTTTATAATGAGTTGCACTTTTAGATTCACTCCACAACAAGGTTGTCAAGGATTTTAGATTGACTGACAAACTTTTAAAGTAAAAGAATAAAGCTTAATACAAGAGTTATTGCAAAAGACTAGTATAACAATAAGTGAAAACTTGAAAGTAACACTTTTAAGTGGTATCATATTATTACCAATCAAGTAGTTGGGTATTGACAAGCAAAGCTGAAGTAATTCTTATTTGATAAGAATACCCAGTTAGTCTTAGGGTTGACAACAATCTTAACACACAAATAGACTTATTTATGTTGAAGCTTAATGGAATGGTTTGTATTTACTTTAAATGTATCTTGAGAGAATATCATTTGAAGAACATGTTTATTATTGATTAGAAGCACTACACCTAAGGTTTAGTGTTCTAGGGTTTAGCATAGCTCTATCATAATTAAAGAGTAGTTATAAGGTGGAACATAACAAAGAAACAAACTAAGATTCAACTAGTACTTGTTCAAATTGCTTGAATAAGATCATTCAAAGCAGTTGACCTTGCTGTTTAACATGTATAGCTATTTCTATAGTTGGCACAACATTTTTATCAAGCATAGGTAGTTACTTATACCAAGGCATAAGAATTGGTGTGATGTTTATTTGATATGTTCTTTAAAGAATTACTTTTAAAGAACAAATACCTTAATGGATATTTTTATTACTTAAAGGAATGGTGATTAGGTGATGCTAGGAAGGTAACAGTTTTTAGGTTGTATCAAAGGTGTTGCAAATAGTTAGTTGACTAAGGTATACCATGTTGAAATAGAATATCAAACTAACCACTCATGGTTTAACTAGGAAGTATGGCTAGACTATCACACTAAGGTAGTTGTTGGTTTTAATACTAAAGAAATGGTAGGTGCTTAAGTTATATGTACTTCAAAAGAATAACTTTTGAAGAACATGTAACTTAATGAGAAGTAGTATTAGAATTTCATTTTAAGTTTCAATTCTTACTCAGAAATAATTAGGAAAGCCTGGTTATTTATGTTCCTAGGGTTTCAGGGTTGGAATCCAAAATATAAGTGTTTAAAGATTTTTAACTTACCTCTTAATAAAACAATGGATGAAAATAACGTGGAATTAAGAAATAATTCTAATACACAAGTTATTATATATTCAAGATTTTTCCTAAAGTTTAGTATTTTAAAATTATTTAGGAAAATAGATTTAAGGTTTTAAGTTGCTAATAGAAAAGTTTTAAATTTATACTTTGAATAATGAAATTCTAATTATAGTAGTAGTATTTAGGTTTAAAACATTTATGTGATGCTTATGAATGGTTTGAATTATTTTAATTTGGTTTTGAATTTAAGTTCGAAATATTACTTAGGCATGATTTCTAATTTGATTCAAAATTATTTCAAACAAGAATTCAAGATTACAAGTTAAAAAGATAGGTTATGTTTTTGTGGTCATATTGGTATATTATTTGCATTTTTCTGATTTTATTTGAATTAGATATGAATTTTCTAAGTTCTAAACATTTTCTGGAATTTCTAATTAACAGGGAAGAACCTTTCTAACCTAAACTACTGCTAGCCACAGAGACTGACTAGCAGGTACCGGCCACGTCAACTGCCACCTAGGCAAAGACCGAGTCAAACAGTTTGACTGGGCCAGGACGGCGGCAGCACGGCGGCTGTGCACTGGCGATCGACGGAGACCAATTTTCAGCACGAATATCGCACGCCCGATTACACGCATCGAATTAGAAGAACAAGGCCAACCTACTGGTGGGATCACCGGTGCTAAAAGGCCGCTGGAAACACGCATGCGACATGGCTGAATGATGGCGGATGGTGGCGCACGGTGTGAGCTCGGTACAAGATGCTAGAAGAAGATATGAGGAGTCCCAGAGGACCAATAGCTCACCGTGATCCTCCTGTAGTGGTCGGAGTCGAGGATTAGAGTCAGGGGCGAGTGCACAGTGGATTTCCCCGATGAACTCCGGTGAAAGGGAACGGAAGAAATCCAGAGATTAAGCACACTCTAGATTGATTCCTTAAGCATGGACGCATAACTCATCGACACAGAGCTCTAGAGACTCACGACGAGACTCCGGGTGGCCTCAAACGCCAGCGAGAAATCTCAACCGGAGCTAGGGTTTCGGGTCTGTGGAGGAAACTTGAGAGAGAAAGAGGAAAAGGAGTACGGCGCTAGGGTTTCTGAGCCGGCGCGGGGCTTCTTATAGGCGTCCAGGGTTGGCGGCCTTCATCTCGTGCGTCCAGGAGGCGGCGGTCGATCGAGTGCCTGGACAAGCTCCACCGAGCTGCCTCCATCTCGAGGTTGAAGACGGCGAAGGGGTAAGTTGGGCTAGGTGTTGGTGGGCCGAGCAGTTGGGCTGCGACGGCTGGGCTGCGGCCAGATTTCCTCCCTCGTATTTTTTTCTCTTTCCTTTTGTTTCAAATTCTATTCTCATTTCTAACTCAGATTTGCTAATTTGTTTTGTAGATTTTGAACTAGTGACTTGTTTGCAGGAATTTGAATTTGGAAAATCTTGTCAAATATGAATATGACACTACTGGTTCAACACACAATATTAGATAGGTTTTATAGGTGCACTTGCACATAAGATATTATACATATCATTGGGATTTTTTATTGTGAATCTTGATTGGATATTTCCAAGTAGCCTTGGTGGAGTATTCAAAATACTTTGCTAAGTTTAAATCAACAGGTAGTTATATGTAGCAATATTATCTTGCATCATATCTTATAAGGAAACAAAGAAATATTGTTTAACCACAATTTACTTTCCTATTAAGGAAATGGTGAAAGGCATGACTCTATGTTTAACCCAATTTTTCTAATGGCATGGAATGTCCCAGATATCCCAACATCATTAGTAGTTTCTTGCTACTTTATTTGAAGATATTTTATACCTCTCTCTAACAAGCAAGAACTATCCAACTAAGGGCAAGCCATGCAATAAGATGTGAGTTGGTCACTAAATCAAGATTCTGGTTTATCTAAGAAGAACTATGGTTTGGACATATTTTCTTGGTTTAGGGATAATACATAGTTCTAGAGTTTTACTCATGATCACAATGTGATGCACAAGTTGAATGATACTTGGGAATGAATCCCCAAGTAAATGAATAAGAGGTTATGGAATTGGATAGAATGCTATTACACACATCAAGGAAATAATGTTCCCTCTAAGATGTGATAATTGAACAAAGGATCTATAGACTAACTAAGTTTCTAGGTCAAGGCTTAGGATCTGCTCAACCTATATCCAGATGATTCACTCAATGACAACTTGTACACAGATCAAGGTATCTCCTATAACTTTAACAAGATGGTCATCTCCTAATTGAGATGTGCTTAAGTTGGACTTCTACTCCACACTTGGTTTTAGGATGATATCTGCTTATCAGACTAGGTTTCATAACTAACCTAACTATCTTCATCAGCAAGCATAATCATGTACTTGACATGATCATACCATTTCCTTCATCAACTCCCTCTATCAAGGATTTATTCTTGGTTGTACCTACCTTCTGAGATTAAGGATATAATCTCCTCTTTGTGGGATTCATATAGGATCTACTCCACTTCATAAGTCCATAAGTCTAGGTATTGGTTATACTTCCTAATGATGGTTCTAGTCTAGACCAGAATTAGGGTTTATGATGTGATCTCCCCTTATATCAAGTGACTTGTCCTAATTAAAACTTGAGTAATGTCTAAAGTCTCCTAGTTGACATTTCTAGGAATGGCTCTAATGTTCTTAACTTATCTCACCTAGAATTAAGGTAAATATTATAATCAAACTGGCATTGAGTTATCCTTTCCACTACTCATATTTGGTCTCAATAGATTAGGATATAAGAATATAGAATAGATCATGATTTAATAAATAGACTTGTGTGGACTTCTTTAGCATGAAAGAAGTAGGGTTTTAAAGAATACCATGATGATCTTGGTGTGAATAGATATCTGGTCCTAAAATGGTGTGTCAAGCATTTTAGTTTTACCTCACTTAACTCTCTTTTAGTTGTTGTAACTATCACTTCTCAAAACAAGGATTTTAACAAAGGTCATATTGAAGTTTATCGCACTCTAGTTGATGAGCTACTTCAATTCCATCAACTCAAGTGAAACTCCAATCACTTTGACATATTTTATTTAAATGCGCGAAAATTACCCAGATTTTCTTATGCATGAATGCAATGCACACATCTGTTGCCTCTATTTTATAATCTCTAATCCTGGGATATTACAACAAGCCTGATAACTCTGACGGATCAAGAGGCCAGTTAACTGCCGGAGCAGATACTTGTCACCTACTTCAAATTCAATCTCCTTGGACTTGAATCCGGGAAACTGGTCAAACCCATTCTTTTGCCGCATTTAGGACTTACAAAGAACGAGTTCCAGTGGTTCTCAGTGTACCCAGTGCGTCCACCAGGATTTTCTTCGCGTCGTAGACACGAATAATTACTAGCAGAGCGCATCCGGGTGCGTATACCAGGCCACATAGGACGGATCCTGGGGTCTTACCTTCACGATATGTTTCAATCATGGCATTCGAGTTTCATCGCGATGACGCAACTCGAGAATCATATCTTGCAGCCTTGTTTGACTGTTTCAGCTCTAAAAATCTTCGGGTTGTCCAACCTTGACTAATATAAATTCCCTCCCGATGGGAGTTGACGAGGTTCTAACTCGGCAATGCCCATGTTTAGGGCTTTTGATTCATGGAGCTTATGTGGGCGCTTGGCAGATTCGACGGCTTTAGACAGAAACAGGGGTGCACACGAATTTACCCAGGTTCGGCCCCCCGGAGGGTAAAGACCTACATCCTGCTTGTCTGATCGTGTATTGCTTGGATAGTTGGTGCTGTTACAATGGTGCGCAGATGGGATCTGGCTATGGTCGAAAAAGAGATAGCGTGTGCTAGCCTATGCGTGGGATCTATGCAAGATTGTATTGTCGCCTATCTAGGGGATGCCCTTGGTGGCTTTATATATGCAGCCAGTTAGGGTTTACAAGTAATCTTTGCCTTCTACTCCAAGTCGAAGTGCTGGGCCTTGTGGGCTTCGTGTATCCTTCGAGCGGGCTTCTTTCTTGGCAGGAACCAGGTAGGCAAATATCGAGGACCGAGGGGTCATACCCTCGTCAGGAGTAATTGCACTATTCGAGTCTTCTTTTACTTTTCCTTGGAATTTTAAAAAAATTCGTCAGGTGCGCGACCAGCGCTCCCGATGGGAGTAGCCCCTGAGGCTATAGTCGAAAACATGTTTCGAGTATAGGCTCAAGTAGGATTTTCTTCCTTCATCTGTCACGTAGCGGCTCATTTGATAATATCGTCGGGTGCACGGCCAGCGCTCCCGATGGTAGTAGCCCCCGAGGCTATAGTCGAATATTTTCGGGTATAGACTCAAATACGAGTTTTCTTCACTGACGCCTCTTATCTTGTGTAAAAAAAATTGTCGGGTACCTTGATCAACACCGATGGGCAAAATAACATGCGAGACCTTCCGCTGAATTTTTGATTAGTACCCATGATCGTCGCGTTGCATCTTGATGTTTTTATTTCCCAATTACTTGAATGCTCGTGATGTCATTGGTAGAATCACTCTGCGTGTGACTTGACTGGGCGCTGACCGTTGCTCGTGGGCAGCGCAGTAATTTTACAATTTTTCCTGCCCGTTAGTGGGCTACTGATTGCTATAGATGGCACGGTGATGATGAAGTAAATGATCGGCCAGTTGGGAAACCCCAAGAGGAAGGTATGATGAATATAGCAGCAAGTTTTTCCCTCAGTAAGAAACCAAGGTTTGTCGATCCAATAGGAAAAAGCCAAACTCAAGAAGGTGATGCCCGCTAGCTTTGCGACAGCTCCGGACAATTTATAGGGCGCCTCGTCCAAACTTTGCTTTGTGAGCGGCAACGTGGAACCTGCACACAACACAACCAAATACTTTGTTCCCAACTTACGATGAGGTTGTCAATCTCACCGGTTTGCTTGAAACAAAGGGTATGAGCGTATCGAGTGGAAAGTGATAGTAATATGCGAGTAAAGTAAACAGTGCGAGTAAAGTAAACAGGTGATAGCAATATAATGGAAATAGGACCGGGGTCCACAGTTCACTAGTGGTGTCACTCCATAAGATAAAATAACACATGCTGGGTAAACAAATTACAGTTGGGCAATTGATAGAATAAAGACAATGTGCATATGTCAAGAAGATCACTATGAGATTTACTCCGGGCATTACAACAAGATACATACACCGCCATCCAACTGCATCTATGATTAATAATCCACTTGTGGCGAATCAATCCGAGAACTCCACAAGTATTAAGTTGCGAACAACAGATAACTGCATTAAGCAAAGTGTGTAATGTAAACAAAGCATATGCCCTTGAGCATATGAATGTTGTTTTCTCCCTAGTGGCAACAGCACATCTACAACCTTAGAGGTTTCTGTCACTCCCCCAGATTAAATAGAGGCATGAACCCAACTATCGAGCATAAATACCCCCTCTTGGAGTCACTAGTATCTACTCGGCCAAGATAGCTACTAACAACGGAGAGCATGCAAGATCATAAACAAGATAGAGATAACATAAAATAATATTCAGCACATCAACTCAATCATAACACCAATATTCATCGGATCCCAACAAACACAACATGTAGAATTATGTAACGGTGATCTCGATCATGTAAGGCAGCTCATGAGATCTAAACATGAAGCACATGGTGGAAAAGACAACCAACTAGCTACTACTATGGACTGATAGTCCAAGGTAGACTACTCACTCATCACGCCAGAGGCAAGCATGGCGATGAAGAAGACCTCCGGTGGTGATTCCCCTCTCCGGCAGGGTGCCGAGAAGAGCTTTTGGACCCTCCTGATCTCGGGTCGACGACGGCGGCGGATCGCGATGTATTCTGGAAAAGTGATCGGGTATTTAGGTTTTTCCCATCGGGGGGTCTTTATAGGCGAAGGGGCATCATCAGAAGTGGACCGAGGCGGCCACACACATAGGGGGCGCGGCCTAGCCCTGGGCCACGCCGCCCTTTTGTGTGGGCCCCTCGTGCCCCCACTCCATCTCCTCTTCGGTTCTCTGGAAGCTTCGATGAATTTCTGGATGTTTGGCTTTTGTTTTGTCCAATTCCGAGAATATTTCATGTGTAACTTTTCTGAAACACAAAAATAGCAGAAAACAGGGAACTGGCACTGTGGCATCTCGTTAATAGGTTAGTTCCAGAAAATGCATAAAAATGCCACGAAGTGTAACGAAACACTAAGCAAATGGTGTAAAAACAAGCATGGAGCATCAAAAATTATAGATACGTTAGAGACGTATCAGCATCCCCAACCTTAACTCATGCTCGTCCTCGAGTAGGTAAGTGATAACAAAAAAAAAATTGAGGTGACATGCACCTACACAATCTTGATCATCTATGTAAGCGTTGTGCGCTGGGATCAAAAGAACTTAAAACATGGGCATGAAAGACATAATCTTGATATAAGAAACTTAGCAACCATGTTATAACATAAAAAAGAACACAAATGAAAGATCATGAAAATGAAACAATGAAAGTCAAACATGTGTTCAAATCATATGGAAAAACATATAAATGGTTTTCAGCTTGTCCTTCATGAGAGAGGAAAACATAAATGCATAGGACACCTTCAAGTTTAAGAGGGCGACTAGATACAAATAATTTAAGAACAAGTGAAACCAACATCATGAATCAATCAATGAAAACTTTGGGACAATGCACATTATACTTAGAATGACAACTATGCTCTCTTAGACGGTGCATAAAGATAGAAGGTGGTGACTCAACATAAAAGTAAAAGAAAGGCCCTTCGTGGAGGGAAGCAGTGATTGCAAGTTTTATAAACCTTCAAAAATTATGGTACTTATTAGCTTTGAGCTCTCATTGCCCCCATCATAGGCATCTTGAATGGTTAAAGTTAATACGAATACACTTATGATGCATATGCTTGACAAATCATAAGTTGAAAACCTCGTGTCCTATGAAATACGAATACCCAAACCTCATGCTACTCGACTTAGAGTCCCAAGCAAGCTCTTGTCATTGTAAGTATACATGTATCATCGAGAACCGCCAACGGGGTACCTCCTTGCCCGATGACATGGAACAAGCCCACATCAAAATGACAGGACAAACAGACAATAAACACCTCGGCATCTCTTTTATTTACCATTGGTATAGCTTTTTATTGTGAGATGCGACGTCGAATGTTCACTATGGGCATGCTGTAAATTTCCACCATGAATTATGCATGGCTTAGATTAGTGGCCCAGGCATTTCTCTAACACATATACAAACTCCATGATCCCGCAAGATTCCCAACTTATTTCACATCGTGAGTATCCATAAACAAAAGATCACGATATCAACTCAAATGAAAGATAGTGCAATGTTGAAAGCTTGCCCCATGACGACATTGTTGGGCTAATTTCCAACTCACAACTTGCAAGCATAACAACTCAACATAAAAGAGCCACAATGTCAAAATTTTAAAACGCGAAAAGTAAAGTGTGCCATCAGGTCCGTGAGAGCTTTACTGACCAATTTTCGCATAACACCAAAAAGAGTTTAATTTGAAGGATAGATAAAAGCAAGTCAAATGTACTATGGAATAGCAAATTGCTAATAGGTATGTATGGTGGACACGTTGGAACAACTTGGTTTTTAGGAGTTGGATGCACGAGTAGAGCTCATACTCAGTATAAAATGAGGGCTAGCAAAAGACTGGGAGCGACCAACTAAGAGAGTAATAACAGCCATAATCATGCATAGCGACAAAGCGACATTAAAAAAGCATAAGATGGCATAAAAAGTCAAAAACTAAATGATCATAGAGGCAATGGCGACTTTGTATGAGTCTAACATGTGTGAGCATGCGCCAAGTCAACCCAAATAAAGCATCAAAGGAGAAAACCAAAATAATGCTTCCAAATAATTAAAACAACGCATGATTTTTTCAAATGCTCATTAAGCAGTCTCAGTCATTTGAGACAAGTCATGCTACAGAAAAACCACTAAGCATACAATCAAAAAGACATCAAGCACGACATGCAAAAGCCTAGGCCGCAGTCTACACAAGCTCCTTCTTGTACCACTTTTTTGCATAAAGCTTTTTCTCTTTTCCAACACCATTCAAACTTTTTTGAATCAACTCTTTTGATGAAAACCAACATGTACCAGAGGTCAAAATACACCTTGATAAAAAGATATAACAAGATCTAAACAAAAATCAAGGCGAAAATCGAAAGCTAAACGCAGTTCTAGAAAAAGAGAACACTCGTTGAAACGATAAGAGTGAAAAACTGAGTGTTCTTAGCAAATGAAAAGCAAGGCAACTTCTCCAAAAGGAATTTTTGGGGTCCAACCATTTATTGCAGCAAACAAAACTAAATAGAAGTGAAAACTAAAAACAACTGACACTCCAAGAAAAACGCATAATGCATAAAGCAATAAAAATATAGTGTGTTGAAAGGTGACCTGATTTTTGCCGATGAAGAAGGGGTGCCTCGGGGGCATCCCCAAGCTTTGACGCTTGTACCTCTTGGATATTTCTTGGGGTGCGTGGGCATCCCCAAGCTTGAGCTTTTGTCCATTCTTCAACTCATCTCATCATTCTCCAATCCCTACACTTGAAAACTTCCTTCATACAAAACTAAACACAAATCTATTAGCAATATTAGTGTAAGCATAACATTGAATCAACCCTTTTTGCTTCAGGTTTCAACTCAAAACCACCACATATAAAGCATATACTACTGTAGCAACTTCTCCAAAAGTTCCGTGATCAAAAGAACTAAAAAAAAAGCAATAAAGCGGCAAACACAAATATTGGCAGAAATCTGTCAAAACAGAACAACTGACAAATCTCGAATTTTTAGAGGGTTTTCTGTTGCTCAAATCAAAAAGTGTATAACTAATGAAAGTTTGGATATAACCTGGGTCATATGCACAAGAAATTTCAGGACCAAAAGATATTCTGAGAATTTTTACGGATTTTTACGGTGCAGCACCGAAAACTGTTTCAGGACAGCAACATCCCCAAATCTTACCTCACTCAAATTAGAGGCTTCTCTTGGCACAAAAACGAAATAAAAACGATAAGGAGAGATTATCTTCTATATCTAAATAAGAGACCCCCACTACCTAATTTTGCAGCTTTCTCGTGCGTCCACATCACCCTTAATTCTCCCAGTTAATTCTAACAATGCGTCGTTTCATCGTGAGTGGCCATGTCATGGTTAATTCTCCCTGGGCGTCGCTTTTTGTGTGTGGATTCCTATTTGGGCTTATTTGTACGTGGTCTGGGCATCCGTACTTGGGCTGGACGAGACGGCCTGATTTGTCGCTCGCACTTCCTCCTGACGTTGGCTAAAAAAAAACCTTTCTCCTGTCGTTCCTCTTCCTTGATGGTGCTCTCAGTCACCGCTATTACCTAGGAATTCATGGCCACGAATCCTCCCTCTACAACCAATGCCTTCCTGGCCACAAATGCTTGTGAAACTGCACCATGATGCCCATTATTCATGAGCCATCATTGCCCTAAAAAACTGCCGTAGGTCGAAACGATCCGTCGCCACCTCCACGTTTAAAAAGCTCCCCGTGTTGCCATGGATATGCAGCGCCCCCGCCTGCTCCTGTGCATCTCTGGCAGTACTCTCCATTCTGGTAGTTGTCAGATCTAGATTCTTCTTCTATCCCCTCACACATGCTGTCAGGTTTCTCTCCTGCTCAAAACTGCTTGACGTGTTGCCTGCCCTGATTTGATTGGAATTTCATTCAGGGTTCCAGAATTGCTATCAATTAATCCGATTTGCTCTAGCTGATGGCGTATGCAAAGACATTGGAATTTATCAATCAGTTTACTGAAGCCCCTTGAGGAAGGCTATGGCGCTATGCTATCATCCACTAGAGGTAAATATGTTATTGGTTGCTAAAGAAGATCTGGAGAAATTACCTGCAATACTACACAAATTCCCTCTGATGTATGCATCCATAATCTTCTTTATATCATTGAACACATCTTCTATTTTCCCTACTGTTCTGTGTTGAATGTATCTCTTAACAATTGAAGTATATTGATATTTGCATGTTAGTCTTGAATTTGCAGTCCCCACATGTAACCTATATTTATTTGTAAACAGTTCAAGGAGGGTGAACATATTTTTTCTTCCATTGGCATGGATCTCAGAATATTATTATGAAACAGGATTTATCACTCCTTATTTTCGTAGATGCAGACCTGAATTAACTTGACGCCATCAGAGTGCATTCTCAGTTTCTCACACAGGACAACACACGAGAGAAGGACCTTGCCTGTGTAAAAGTTGGCAGCTTTTTTGTTATATATACATATTCTCTTCTTATTATTCTGAAGGATACAGAATTTTTTTAAACAATATGTCTTTTTTAAATTACTGTTACAAACTGTTCTCCTTTTGATTACAGAAAGGATTACAGAAATTTACACCCCCAACATGGAGTCCCACTCTGCTCTATATTTTAGAAGACCCAGCCTCCTAAACGATCTTCTCAGCAAACTCTAAAATAATAAGAGGTAAATCTGTTATTTTCCTCAAAATTTGTCAATTAGTTTCATTCTTTGCATGCTTTATGTCAAAATAATGCTGTTATCCGCACACGCACGTGTCAAATACTCGGGTCATAATTCAGTGTCTCTATCTCATGTCCGGAAACCAAATGTATAATCCCACTTTGGGAAAATAAATGAATAGTAATTCCCACATGGTAAATCAAGCCAATGTGATTCATGAAAATGTAATTGTAGATCGTGTACTACTGTATGTATTCTTTATGGTATAATGTGGAAAATAATCACTAGGCAAGCCTAGGAAACTTTCTGAAGTTTCCTGTCATTGGCAAGGCTCCTTTTTTCACACGCATGGAGCCCAGGTCTGAAACCAAATTAGCTCTACTGGCCGCATTATTATAGACCATAGATTAGATGGCTTCTCAGTTTCTAAAGTGACAATGTTTATTGACATTGCAGATACCCAGGCATGTTCTGAGGCATAAAGGTCACCATCATGGCAAGCGAGTTGTAGTTGCTCTTTTTTTTTGAGAAATGTAGTTGCTCTTACAGACGCCCGAACATGCCCTGATGAATGAAGGCCCGACAATGATGGATTTTTCAAATATTCAGTCTTTTTGGTCAAATGTCTTACATTGCCCTTCTACATGTGAGGAATCCTATGATTTTTTATTCACGTACATGTCTTTGTTCCTGATGTGAGAGATACAAAATGATCACCTATACTGGTGAAAAATTCGACATATTTTGCTACAATGATATTGTTATGCTATTAATGATGCACATGATTGTTACTATCTAAATTATAATTAGCTAATTCCTGACATGTATTACCAACCAAAAAAGGCTTCATATCTTTGAATTCAAGACTGTTTGATGATATTGTTCTCATATTCCATTTCCCTGTCAACGTGCAGCAAAGTAAATAGCTATTATATGTTTGCACTTCATGACACTATATTCAAATAAGCATTATTTTCAAAGATTGTTGGTGCCATTTTTTGCATACAAGAAATCATCTCTAATATCCGCTGCAGCGCGCGGGGTATCAACTAGTTACAGTAGTAATAACTTCCAAGACTCAAATAAAAGAAAAAGTACTTAAAGTAAAAACATTGGGTTATCTCCCAAGAGTGCTTTTCTTTAACGCCTTTGAGCTAGGCGCAGAAAGTGCGAATCAAGTAATATCAAGTGATGAAGCATCAAGCTCATAATTTGCTCTAAGAATAGAGTCAAAAAGCAATTTATTTATCTTTCTAGGGAAGTTTTCCATACCTTTGTTGAGTGGGAATTGATATTTTATGGTGCCTTCCCTTATATCAATGATGGCACCTACAGTTCGAAGAAAGGGTCTTCCCAAAATAATAGGACATGAAGCATTGCATTCAACATCCATGACAAGAAAATCAATGGGAACAAGGTTATTGTTAACCATAATAAGAACATCATTAATCCTTCCCAAAGGTTTCTTCTTAGCAACATCAGCAACAGGAACATCATAATAGCACTTTTCAAGCGGTGGTAAATCAAGCATGTCATAAATTTTTCTAGGCATAATAGAAATACTAGCACCTAGATCACATAAAGCATGGCAATCAAAACCATTAACATGCATATCAATGATGGGTTCCCAACCATCTTCTAATTTCTTGGGAATAGAGGCTTTTTGCTTCAACTTTTCATCCCTAATTTTCATGAGAGCATTGGTAATATGCTTAGTAAAAGCAACATTTATAGGACTAGCATTGGGAGTCAAAGCAAGCTTTTGCAAGAACAAAATAACTTCAGATATATTGCAGCCATCAACATCAAAATCATTAAAGGAAATAGAGCTATCATCTCCCACACTCCGAAAAATTTCAGCACTCTTTTGAGAAAAAGTTTTTGCTGTTTTGGGCTTTTTAACACTAGGAGTGGGAGTTTTCTCTACACCAATCAAAGTAAGAGGATTGCTAGCATTATGAGCAACATCATTAGAGGTAGTAATGGTACATACCTTCATCTTCCTAGCCATCTCATCTTCTCTTTCCCACCTGGTATGCAATTCTGCTAGCATCCTAACATTTTCATCAATTCTAACTTGGATAGCATTAGCAGTGGCAAAAGGATTATTCTCTTTCACATCATTAGGCAACACTTTTAATTTCAGAAGTTCAACATCATGAGCAAGGCTATCAACTTTAGAAGCAAGAATATCAATTTTGCCTAACTTTTCCTCAACGGACTTGTTAAAAGCAGTTTGCTTACCGATGAAGTCCTTGAGCATTACCTCAAGCTCAGAGGGCGCGGCCCTAGTGTTGTTGGAGGAATTACCATAAGAATTACCATAACCATTACCATTGGTAGAAGGATACGGCCTATAATTGTTACTAGCAAAATTGTTCCTATAAGCATTGTTGTTAAAATTATTATTTCTAATGAAGTTTACATCAACATGCTCTTCTTGAGCAACCAAAGAGGCCAAAGGAATATTATTAGGATCTACATGAGGCCTATTATTAGAAAGCATAAGCATAATAGCATTAATCTTATCACTCAAGGAAGAGGCTTCCTCAACAGAATTTACCTTCTTACCTTGTGGAGCTCTCTCGGTGTGCCATTCAGAATAATTTACCATCATGTTGTCGAGAAGCTTGGTTGCGGCGCCCAAGGTAAGGGACATAAAAGTGCCTCCAGCAGCTGAATCCAATAGGTTCCTTGAAGAATAATTCAGTCCTGCATAAAAAGTTTGGACAATCATCCAAGTAGTCAGTCCATGAGTGGGACAATTCTTTATCATAGATTTCATTCTTTCCCAAGCTTGAGCAACATGTTCATTATCAAACTGACTAAACTTCATAATATTGCTATGCAAAGCTATAATCTTAGCAGGAGGATAGTATCTAACAATAAAAGCATCCTTACACTTAGCCCATGAATCAATACTATTTTTAGGCAAAGATAGCAACCAATCCTTAGCTTTTCCTCTCAAAGAAAAAGGAAACAACTTAAGCTTAATAATATCACTTTCTACATCCTTATATTTCTACATCTCACATAGCTCAACAAAATTGTTGAGATGAGCTGCAGCATCATCAGTACTAGCACCAGAAAATTGCTCTTTCATAACAAGGTTCAACAAAGCAGGCTTAATCTCATAAAAATCAGCAGCAGGAGCAGGTGGCGCAATAGGAGTGCAGATAAAATCACTATTATTAGTGCTAGTAAAATCACACAACTTGGTGTTCTCATGAGTACCCATTATAGCAAAGCTTAAAGCAGACAAGTAAAAACAATTGTAAAGGAAACTAATTTTTTTGTGTTTTTGATAAAATGATGCAAGTAAAAATAAAGTAAAGCAAAATTTAAAACAAAGTAAAGGATGTGCGTGCAAAACTCCTCTTGCAGAAGTCTTCTTTTTCCCCAGCAACGGCGCCAGAAAAAGTCTTGATTGCTATAGATGGCACGGTGATGATGAAGTAAATGACCGGCCAGTTGGAAAACCCCAAGAGGAAGGTATGATGAATATAGCAGCAAGTTTTTCCCTCAGTAAGAAACCAAGGTTTGTCGATCCGATAGGAAAAAGCCAAACTCAAGAAGGTGATGCCCGCTAGCTTCGCGATAGCTCCGGACAATTTATAGGGCGCCTCGTCCAAACTTTGCTTTGGAAGCAGCAACGTGGAACCTGCACACAACACAACCAAATACTTTGTTCCCAACTTACGATGAGGTTGTCAATGTCACCGGTTTGCTTGAAACAAAGGGTATGAGCGTATCGAGTGGAAAGTGATAGTAGTATGCGAGTAAAGTAAATAGTGCGAGTAAAGTAAACAGGTGATAGCAATATAATAGAAATAGGACCGGGGTCCACAGTTCACTAGTGTCTCTCCATAAGATAAAATAACACATGCTGGGTAAACAAATTACAGTTGGGCAATTGATAGAATAAAGACAATGTGCATATGTCGAGAAGATCACTATGAAATTTACTCTGGGCATTACAACAAGATACATAGACCGCCATCCAACTGCATCTATGACTAATAATCCACTTGTGGCGAATCAATCCGAGAACTCCACAAGTATTAAGTTGCGAACAACAGATAATTCCATTAAGCAAAGTGTGTAATGTAAACAAAGCATATGCCCTTGAGCATATGAATGTTGTTTTCTCCCTAGTGGCAATAGCACATCTACAACCTTAGAGGTTTCTGTCACTCCCCCAGATTAAATAGAGGCATGAACCCAACTATCGAGCATAAATACCCCCTCTTGGAGTCACTAGTATCTACTTGGCCAAGATAGCTACTAACAACGGAGAGCATGCAAGATCATAAACAACATAGAGATAACATAAGATAATATTCAGCACATCAACTCAATCATAACACCAATATTCATCGGATCCCAACAAACACAACATGTAGAATTACATAACGGTGATCTTGATCATGTAAGGCAGCTCACGAGATCTAAACATGAAGCACATGGTGGAGAAGACAACCAACTAGCTACTGCTATGGACCCATAGTCCAAGGTAGACTACTCACTCTTCGCGCCGGAGGCAAGCATGGCGATGAAGAAGACCTCCGGTGGTGATTCCCCTCTCCGGCAGGGTGCCGGGAAGAGCTTTTGGACCCTCCCGATCTCGGGTCGACGACGGCGGCGGATCGCGATGTATTCTGGAAAAGTGATCGAGTATTTAGGTTTTTCCCATCGGGGGGTCTTTATAGGCGAAGGGGCATCATCAAAAGTGGACCGAGGCGGCCACACACATTGGGGGCGCGGCCTAGCCCTGGGCCGCGCCACCCTGTTGTGTGGGCCCCTCGTGGCCCCACTCCGTCTCCTCTTCCGTTCTCTGGAAGCTTCGGTGAATTTCTGGATGTTTGGCTTTTGTTTTGTCCAATTCCAAGAATATTTCCTGTGTAACTTTTCTGAAACACAAAAATAGCAGAAAACAAGGAACTGGCACTGTGGCATCTCGTTAATAGGTTAGTTCCAGAAAATGCATAAAAATGCCACGAAGTGTAACGAAACACTAAGCAAATTGTGTAAAAACAAGCATGGAGCATAAAAAATTATAGATACGTTAGAGACGTATCAGCTACCGCTTCTGCTTCTTGCGCCACGTCTCAGTCCACGTTCCGTCGTCAGGAAGCTTTATAAGGGGGAGATTGGGGATTTTACTGTTTACTAGCTCCTTGTTCTTTCCGCCGCCACCATTGCTTCACCTCCCTTGCGCTCCTGAGCTTCTTCGTAGCCCCCGAGCGTAGCTTCTGTAGATGCACGTCAAGAGAGTCGCTCACAAGAATCAGATGGCAAAGAAGAAGAGCACGAACGCGTCGACCAGCTGGGTGCCCTCGGAGTTCGAACAATCCGATCTAACCAAGGCCCAGGAAAATAGATTTCTCGTCGAAAGGGACCAAGTCATCTTCCCCAGCACCGAGCGCATCCCCAAGCCCCTGAGCGGCTATCGGGTGATGTTTCTCGCCTTTCTTTTGTGTGGCTTATCCTTTCCTGCCCATGAATTTCTCCGTGGGCTTCTCTTTGTTTACGGCATGCAGCTTCACCAGCTCACGCCAAATTCTATTTTGCACATTGCTTGTTTTGTTACTCTTTGCGAGTCTTTCCTAGGAATCGAACCTCATTGGATTCTCTGAAAATTTCTCTTCCGCCTTCGCCCTAGTGTCTCTTTATCGAAGAACCCTGAGCTGGGCGGGGCTGTTGTGTCTGTCCGCACTGAGGCACATTATTTGGAGTTTAACATGGCTGCCTTGGTGCAAGGTTAGAGGAAGAAATGTTTTTATATTAAAGACCAAAAAAATTCTTCCTCTGACCATTCGGCATTGCTCCCTTCGATGCCAACAAAGATCTGAAGAAATTATCATCATGGGATTCTCCTCCCACGGAAGCTGAGATGGAAGATATCAAGCCCTTGCTGGCCCACATTCAAATTCTGAAGAGTGCAACTGGAGGTGCGCTATCCGGGACGCAGCTCATGGCGTTCTTTCTGTAGAGGCGCATTCAGCCTCTTCAACATCGTGTTTCCAAGCTGTGGTCATACTCTGGCTTGGAGAATCCTTCTCGAGTGTCCAAAGAGGACATGGATAAAAAAGATCTCGACAAACGAGTGAGAGCTTTGGCTACTCTCACAAAGGATGACAAGATTCCAGCATTGATAGCTGATTTCTTCGACTCCGATCATCCCTTGCCTGCGGTATGTACTATTTTATTCACTGACTTCTCATTTATTCGCCCTCTTGTATTTCGTTGCTGCTTTCCTGACAGTTTTTGCGGCTTACTCTTGTGCAGGGCCACCAATCATTTGTTTCCCGTACTCCTCTCCCAGGGGGAGGACCAATTCAGGCTGATCATGTTTCTGCTACTTCTGAAGCCCCCGAGGCTGATGAAAGCCAGGACGGAGATGATGTCGAAGTTTCGCTAGAAGAAAATAGCTCGACTATGTCACCTCCTCCTGCATATTCGGAAGAACCTAGCCTTGACAAGAAGAGGAAGCGTGTCGAAGAACTTCTTTCTTCGAGTACTTCTTCTCCCAAAAATGGGGCCGGGGAGCCCTCTGCTCCCAATCCCTCTGAAGTTGAAATTTTCGATGCTTTGGACTCGTGAGTTTTGCTGATTTAAATTCTTATCTTTTATTCATTTTCTTTCTCTTGACTCATGCAAAGTTTTTTGCTTTTTGTTTCTCTTTCCAGTGATGATGAGGACTCGAAGAGGGATGTTGCCACTACTCCCCTCTTGGATACTTTGGCTGCCCATGAAGCGCCCTCTCAAGAGGCTGCTATGGTAGTGAAATCGCCAGAGGCTCCTATTAAGAAGGGTACCTCTTCTCGTGCTTCCAAACATTTGAAGAAGGCGACGGCGGTGAGCACTTCCCTCAACACCCACCGACCGGTGGGTTCTCCTGATGATGTGAGTACTACTTCTTATGGCTTGCTCTTTTTATTACTTGAATTTTTCTTCTCATGCCTTCCTTTGATAGATTCTGATGAAAAAGTTCGTCTCTTTGGGTATGGAGTGTGTTGAATTCCTGAAGGCTGCTCAGGCTTCTCGGGGTAAGCTCTTTTCATGTTGTATCTTCTGCCTGTCTCATGTGTCTTTCCATGGTTTCTTATTCGCCTTTCCTTTCCCTGTTCCGCACCGTAGATGCTTTAACGGCGGCCAATGCTCGCATAGAGTCTCTAGAAGCCGAACTTGATGCCTCCAGAAAAGCTTGGGATGTTGCCACTACTGCCAAAGTCGCTGCTGAGAAGACCGCTAAATCAGCAGAAACCTAGGCGAAGAAAGCTGGGAAGGCACTTGTCACTGCTGACCAGAAGTGCGCCCAGAGGGATTGATCAGTAGCCGAATGTCTGCTCAAGATTTCAGCTCTTTTTGGCGGTAAGCATCTCGTTGTTGCCTTTTGCTTCTTTTTTCTCATGCTCCTAGTTACTGATATTTTCTCGCCTTCTCTTGTCTTCGTCTTCTGCACTGCAGCGGAAGAAGTTGGACTACCTTTTGCACTTCGACAGCCGGATACCGAAGATCCTTTGATAGCCATGGTGGATTTGCTGGAGGCTAACTGGAAATAGGTCCAAGAATTTCTTCAGCTGATTCGCCGCGTGTTGTCGCGGATGTTTGTCAGGTTGTGGCCGAAGAAGAGGGCAGGGATGCCAGTCGACCTCAAGAAGCTTGCTGAAGCCTTCGACACTATTAAAGATCCTGTTCTTACCATGAAGAGCCGGTCAGTGAAGCGGGGTGTCGAAGGGGCTATTGCGCTTGCTCAGTCGCATGGCGAGGATGTAAATTGGGAGAAGGTTAGCTCTTCTCATGCTCGTCCTCTCTCAGAACTGCTAGGCTTCTTTGAGAAGGCAAAGAAGTATGCGCCAGGCATCATGTCAATTATCACTCCATTGGCGGCTTCTTCAACTTCTACGCCGACCTCTTTGACTCTTGTGGCAAGTGCTTCGATGCCTCCGCCAAATGCTGGTGCTGCTTCTTCCACACCTTCTACCGCCACGGAGCCTACTGCTGAGGTGGCGTAGATTTAGCCTTTCCTTGTAGTCTTCTTTTCTTTTCATGTAGCGAACTTGTTCATATTTTGCCTGCAAATCAGTCAGGGAACTCTTTACTCCTTGTGAATACTTCGCCTTTATGAAATGTTGTGCTTGGTTGCATTTCTGAGTTATTTTCTCTTTTCTTTTTTGCCTTCCAGCCTGAGTGTGCTGGTGGATTGATGGATCGTTGTTATAATTCGCCTCCTGCCGATGCATTCCATTCTGCGATTCCTTCTTCTCCTCGTTCTTCTTGCCGATGCACTAAGTACTTGTCGAGGATTTCAGACCTCGAAGGTTGTTTATCCTTGATGAAGCGTCAGGCAAAAACTGCTTTGGACCAGGCCGGCAAATCTTATGGCTTGATGAAGCAGATATCCGTTCTTGAGGATAAAGTGTCAGGTCTGGTGGCCCAAGTGACGCATTTGAAGGAGTGTGATTCCTTTCTTGTTGATTTTATCGAGTCCGCTTGTGAGCAACTGAAGTGTAAGTTTCCTGCAGACCTTCTTGAATTTCCTGCTGCTGCTTTTGTCTTTGTATTTTGATGAGTTTGCACCTTCCAGGTACTTGCTTACATCCTGCTGATGAAAACCGTCGAGTTGCTGAGCGAATCGCGGCTTTCGAGAGGGTATTGAAAGATACGACTTCTTTGTGGGCTAATCTGCGGTGCCGCGGTGCTGTTGTTCTCCTGCAGGATTGTGCTCAACACATTGGGGAAGCTGTTGATGGTTGTCAAAGATCCTTGACGACCATGTACTCCGTTATGCTTCCCCGCAATCCTCCACCAGAAAATTTTAAGCATCTACTCGATGCTTTCAGATCTAGCCAACGAATTCATCGGCTGATAGAGCTCAACTTAGTGGCTGGTGCCAATTTTGCTCTTGGATGGATACGCAAGTGGCAGCCAAGGCTGAATTATAGTTCCATGTCGCTGAGTTTTCCCCCAGGGGGCATGAAGCTGCGAGTCCATATGGATGCTACGCTTCAACTGACGAGGAGGATCATAGCTAGATTGCTTCGAGAGGATGCTGGGTTTTTCCGCGAGCACCATTATTTGAATCCCCTTGGAGTAGATGATTCGGATCAACCAATGTTGTAACGCTTTTATTGTATATATGCTTTGTAATGAAAACGTGAGAGTTTTCGTTTTATGGATTTTTTGCCAGAAGTTTTTATTCTCAGGGCGTTTTGTGTTTAGTGTGTTTGCCGCAATTTCGTTTGAGATGTTGAAGACACGTAAACTCGAATAGGAGGAACTTTGTCTTTATTTATGCTTGTAATGTAAGATACATGGGGTGTCCCAAGAGATCTGGCCAATGACCTGTGTTCTGGATCTAGAGGGCATTGCCCTAGGATAGCTTGTGGCTTTAATAGCCTTATTTTTCTACTCTACTTTTGCGTACTTGCTGTCTGTGTTGCCGAGATATTTCCCTCTTCTCCTGTAGCTTCCCCTGGGTCTAACGGCTGTACCCGCAGTTTCTTCACTTCTGGCTCTACTGGATGTCCTTCGAGGTGTTGTGCGGCTCCTATAGTCGCGCTTTTTGCCTTATCTTTGGGTTCTCCGTAGTTGGCCATCATGCCAAATTTTTGGGCCATCTTGTGGAATTCCTTGTCGCATAAATCCGAGAGTTTGAAGCTTCCCTTTACTGTGATAATTCCGTTGGGTCCTGGCATCTTGAGTACCAGGTACGTATAATGAGGTACTGCCCTGAAACGCAAAAATGCGGGTCGCTCGAGGATCGCGTGATATTGTGATGGCCAGTCCATGACTTCGAAGTTGAGCTTCTCTCTTCTTTAGTTTTGGCGATTCCCGAAGCAAATGTTGAGTGCTATTCGACCTAATGGATAGTTAGCACTCCTTGGGACGATCCCGTGGAAGGAACAGTTGGTTGGTTTCAGGAACTCTAATGATATGTGCATTGCCCGGAGAGTTTTTGCGTACATAAGATTTATTCCGCTTCCTGTATCCATGAATATTCTGTCGACGTCGTATGCCCCAATTTGAGCTTTGAGTACCAGAGGCGCGTTTCCCGGCCGAGGTACTGTTATGGGGTGATCATCCCTGCTGAATTCTATGGGTTGTTCTGACCAGTGTAGATATTCCATGGTTGCTAGAGGTGATGTTACTGCTAGGTTAACTTGGCGAGTTATGCTCTTTTCCTCTTTGTTCCACT
Source organism: Dactylis glomerata (assembly GCA_007115705.1). NCBI lineage: Eukaryota > Viridiplantae > Streptophyta > Magnoliopsida > Poales > Poaceae > Dactylis > Dactylis glomerata. The sequence continues at coordinate 2,489,219 of QXEO01000460.1, read as the reverse complement.
TTGGCACTGGTTGTATCATTCCTGTGATGTGCCCTTTGGATGGGATATATCCTCCATCATTGTCGTGTCCCTAATTTGGCTGATCTTGACCTTGAAAGGCTCCATTGTTTGCTTGTTTGATCTTTTGTAGGCGCGTTGTTGGTGTTTCCTTCATATCCTTGTCTCTTTGCTTCGGCTTGTTTGCTTATTGCTGCCTCCTGGAGTTTCAAGAACGTTGTGCAATCTTTCATTGTGTGTCTGGATACTCGTTTTTCATCGACGAACACGGAGTGTATATGGCATGGTCCGTTTAGCATACCCTCTGGTGATGGATTGTATTCTCTAGGTTCTCTTGACTGAAACCTTTTGTTGCTCCCGTAATCTTCTCTTCCGTTGCTGCAGTATCCCGAATTTCTGCGGTCATTTCCTTGATAATTATTGTCTTTGTATCCCGCGGCTACTTGGCTGTGGGAGCCGTGGTTGTCGTAATTGCGGGATCTCCTCCTTTGGCCACCGTATCTGTTTCCTCTGTCGTCCTCTGGTGATCGCGTTCATTTGTTGTTGCACGCATCTTCACCATCTGCAAAACTGTTTCGCTATGTCCATTAAATCGGATACTGTCTTCGGCTTGATTCTACCCATTTCTTCGACTAGGTCTCCTCGTCGCAACCCGAGCGTGAAAGCGTCTATTGCTCTTTCTTCTGAAACTTCGACTGCGGAATTCTTGATAATGCTCCACCTTTGGATATACGACCTTAGTGTCTCGTTGCGTTGCTGTACGCAGGCTTTGACTTTCTCTATCGACGATGGGCGCTTGTATGTCGACTTGAAGTTGCTTGTGAATTGCTTTGTGAGTTCCTCCCAGCTTCCAATTGTTCCTTTTTCTAATTTGCTCAACCATGACCTTGCTGCGCTGGTGAGGTGTAATTGCAAGCTTTGCATTACTGTTTCCTTTGTTCCTCCCAATATTTTCGCTGCCTGTAAGTAATCCGAGTAAGTAATCCGAGAGCCATGACTGGGGCTCCTGAGATCCATCATACTTTTGCTGATTATGGGGTAATTTCAAACCTTTGGGTACTGGCGTGCTGTGAACCCTGTGGGTAAAGCATGATGCCCCCATCTCTTTTTTGTTGTCTTCATAGTCATATGTTTTGGTGGGAGTCCTAGACCTTTGGGTTCCTCCATGCTTCAGACTTTTGTGTTGCCTTGGTGATGGTGTTCTAGATCGTCGGCTGCCACTTCTGTGCCGAGGACTGTTGTGACGGCGTGGTGACCTTGGTTTATGCGTTCCTTTGTTGCGATGTGCCTCCTCTTCTTTTGCTGTGAATTTATTGCCCACCATCCTTAAGCCTTGCAGTGCTGCTCAGTGCATATGTTCCCTTGGGTCCCCTGGACTTGGCCGTGTTGTGTAAAGATATGTTTGCGCTGCCACAAGCGCTGCTTCTGGCATCTTGGGTATGATGTTGCCTTGCTAGTCGACTGATAGAAAGGACGAGTCAAGGTTTTTTGAAAGGCTTTGCCTTTCGGAGTACTCGAGATTTTCAAACCTTGATCCATGTCGACGATGCCTTCTGCTATTTGTGTATGATGCATCGCTGCGTGCGTTGTGGTAGGCTGTGCTTGCTGCAATGGCTGAGTCTTTTCTATTTTGTATTTCAATTCTCTCTTTTGCTAGTTGCTTTGATTGCTGTCTTAAGGCGTAATGATACCCTAACAGCATATTTTTGCTTGCATCTGTTGGTATTGGCACGCCGTGTTCCACGGCTATTTTGATTATCCTCCACTCTTTGGCTGATAGTCGAACTTTCTCCCTACTTGCAAGAGAATCTGCAGTTTCTCCTTCTGCTAAGTGATTTGCTCCTCTGTTTATGTTTGCAGGGTTGAGCACTGGATTGTTGTTTTTATCGAGTTCTTCTGAGTTGTCTCCTACAATGGCGAGTACTTGATACCGATTATCGAACTCGCTATTGAAACTTGAGAAGATTGAGTCGTCATCCTCATGAAGCTCTAATCCTGTCTTCCAGGTGTCTGTTGACTTGTCTGAAGTATCATCATGGCAGATCATGAGGTCGTCGAGTTGATCCCCTAAGTCGAAATTTTCCATGTTTTCGTCGACTTTTGTGATTTTTCCTTCTGCAATTTCTGTTGTTGCGAAGCTGACCGGTGAGTTTGCCTCGCTGGAAGATCCCACTGATAATTCTGACATTGCAACTGTTTTGTCTTCGCTTGCCGACGGATCTGGTTTCACTGGATCTGAGAGGCGAATCGAACCTAAAGATCCGATGCGAAAGTTTAGGCTTCTGATTGTCAGGTCCATATCTTGATCCATACTCTCGAATATTGGAGTGAAGTTTGATGGGTGAGGCTGAAAATCGACGGTTCCGAAGGATATCTGATTTTCGTCGACTTCTGAACTGTTGTTGGCTAAAAGCAAAAAAGCCGTCGAATTCATGATTCCAACGCCCAGAGTCCCCACGGTCGGCGCCAATTGACAAGGGTTAACTCAACAAATGTCCAATATGAAGGACTTAGGATCGGGGAAATAGGGCATCGGATGAACTCGAAGGTAAAATCTGTCAAACAAGATGTGTATCGAAAGTAAACGTGGTGGTTGACTTAGCTTGCTTCCAATCTCTCCCTTGCCATCCTCTCCTGGCCCCTATATATAGGTGGCCAGGTCTCAAGGAACGGGAGGGGTCCGATACATATTACAACATTGGTATACGACATGAACTCGTATTTCGACTAAGATTACACTTGGGCCTAGCTTAATGGGCCTCAGGGGTACTCAAGTAACGGGCTCTATTATCTATACCCTTGTCAACTACAGTACACATTGAAATACATGTATTATTTCATCCATTTTTTTAAGTGTACAAAATGGCATAGGTACAAGTATGGAAAGGTTATAGTGGCATATCTCCAAGTCTTGTTTTTGTAATGGCATTTCTCCAAGTGATGAAAGTTGCAATGGCATAGATCCAATTAACCCTAGTCCTAAATATGATTCAGTTTGCTGCTCCAGCGCACTAGTGGAGAACGGGCCTTTAGCACCGGTCCGTAACGATCTTTAGCACCGGTTGCGCAACCGGGACTAATTTTTCGGTGCTAAAGGCTACCTTTAGTCTCGGTTATGTTATGAACCAGGACCAAAGAGTCCCCATGTGGCTGCTGGCAGGCGCGTCGGTTGGACGACCTTTAGTGCCAGTCCGTAATACCGACTAGCACTAAAGAGTCTCCACGCAGCAGCGTTTTGGTCTCTTTGGTTGCCGCGGCTGAGAATTCATTTTGGTTTTTTCATTTATTTTTGTTTATTTCAAAAAAGTTTTCGGATATTGTATGGTACTATACTACTATATACTGTATATGTTCATGCATGCATATATAATATAATATAACTTGTCTTACAAGCATACAAATATATACAGTCTTGTTAGTTACATGGAGATCATAATTACCGGGACTAGAGCCCGTCTATTCGGTAACATGGAGATTATTATAATTACATGAAGATCATGTCCGTCTATTTATATGAAATCTTCCATGTTGGTCTATGACCTCTTTTAGCAAAAAATCTTGTCGATTCCTCTTGAATTGCTAGTAGGCGTTGATGTGGTAGGAGCTTCTCCTGCATTGAGGCATTCTATAAAAAAAGAGATCAATATTAATATATCAATCATCATAACAAAAATTATGAATTAAACTCAACACAATTGATAGGAATAAAATAAAGTTATGAATATATTGCTTACATATAATGACCTACGCTCATTGGTAAACGTGCGAATGAACTCGCAAATGTAGTATCCAGGTAAGTTCGTCCCCTGTGGCTGCCTCGTGCACTTTATGAGAATAGAATTCAATCAAAATAATAATCAAGCATCATAATTGTATTCAAACTAGAAGTAAAGAGATGTGCGGAATTAGCTCGTACTACTTACGTCAACCCTAGTAAAAATCAGCCTATCACACCATTGTCCCTTAATCACCCCTTTGAACCGTTCCCAAACACTGCCCGACAAAGAAAAATAAATGAATGAGAGAAAATCAACGAAAGAGACCGATATAGTGCTAAAATAATTGAAAATAACTCCTGGAGCATATCACGCATGTCGCAGAACTGTTCCATGTCTCTATTTAATGAATCCCATATTTCAACTCTTCCATTGTCAAGTTCAATGTTCAGCAGAATCCAGTGAAACCTGCACACATTTATATATATGTCAGTAACTCATCAATTTCACTTAACATCGAGTAAGCAAATGTGAATGTGTACAAGAGAGTAAGATTCTCACCCAAAGTTGTAAGAAAACAGTATGCAGTTACAGAAATGTTGCTCCTTTAAAAACTTTAGCAAGTTATGTGCCGTTTCTTTGGGTTTCGTCTTTAGCGTCTGTTGATGAACTTTATCTGGGTCAATGAACCCAATATTTATTCTAGTCGTCCTTGTACATTCTGGCATCTTCATTCTGCATAACTGAATACAAAAGGATATAATGAGGATAATTACAGATCGATAAAGTGAAAGAATTGAACAACTTATAGACAATGAACTGAACAACTTACAGACAATAGCAACTGATGAGAGATTTATCAAGGGCTTCTTGATTCATTAACTGAAACAATTCTAAAAAGTCGATATGTATCTCTTCTTCACGGAAGTAATACTCCTTTGCGACTTTCGCCATGATCATTGTTTGTGCTGGCATTTGACGCAACTTCTCGTCGCCGACTGACAAGGGTATATCTAATAGAGCCCATTATCTATGTACCCCTAAGGCCCATTAAGCCAGGTCCAGGCATAGTCATAGTTGAAATACGAGTCTGTATCTTATAGGGATGCTATAATTTGCATTGAACCTGACCGGTTCCTTGAGACATGGCCACCTATATATAGGGGCCAGGAGAGGTCGGCTAGGGACAGATTGAGATTGAGCCAAGTTCAGTACCACGCTTATTCTCGATACACGCCTTGTTTGACTGATCTTTACCTTCGAGTTAATCCGACGCCCTCTTCCCCCGATCCTAAGTCCTTCACCTTGGACATTTGTCGAGTTAACCCTTGTCAATTGGCGCCGACCGTGGGGACTCTGTGTAACACCCTACTTTTTGTGCACCAAAAAGTATTGGACCAAATGTTTGTGTCAAAAATTAGGGGAAACCAAAACTTTTGAGAATGTCTGGGTGCATAAATATTATAGATGTGTGATTGATGACTTGGCATTTTGAAATGTGTGGTTTGTGTTATTTGCAAGTTGAGTGCCAAAAATTTCAAAAACCCTGCAGTATAAATTCTTGATTTGGTGCCATGATTTCATGCATCAAACTTTGGTCTTGATGTGAGTGTGTATGAAGTCAATAACCCTAGAGACCCCTCTTCACGTACTTGCACCATCTAGTTTCAAAATAGAATTATTCTTGCTCTCTTATTTGGAATTGTGGACTTCTCCAAAACCCTAGTTCCTCTACCCCAAAAATTTCAAAACTTGGCAGTATGATTCCTTGTACTTACTAGCCACCTCTGTGCTACTCCCAACCAACACTTGGGTAAATTTTGAATTATTCAAAATTTGATTGAATTTCGGCCAAACCACCCTAACCTTCCTCTTTCCCTCTTCTTTCTCTCCCTCTTCTCTTTGCAAACCGACCAAGGGAATAACCCTAGCCCGGCCACCCTCACTCCACCGCTCTCCCTCTGATTCCCTTTGTCTTTTGCGGTTGGACCCAAGAGAAGGAGGGGAGCCCGAGGCAAGAAACCTACCCCTCCCTCTCTCGCTCGAGCTCCGAGGGCACCACCGTGCACGCCTGAGCCGACAGAGGCATAGGAGGCAAGCCTCCAGTCGTAGCCTCGCCAATGGACCCCTCTGGGCACCGTCCCCCTCGCCCAATGGCTAGCCGCTGCCCACGCCGTGCATGCGCTATGGACGCCGAGTGCGTGCACCATGTTCCCGCTCGTGCACGTACGCTTCCCCTCTGAGTCGCACACAAACCTGCACGGCATTGAAGCCACGTCGCCACGCCACCCTCACCTCACACGCTCGAGCCCTCACTTGCCCTGGCAGTGACACAAAATCTGTGCACGTGAAATGAACCCGATCATTTTGGCGACCGGAGCAGAAGGCCGCCGACGCTCTCCTTTGCATAACTAGACTGAGACCACGGCGCCGTCCCCAGCACACCGCCCAGGCCAGCCAATCATTTCCAACAAGTGTACCCTGAACCGAGACCACCCCGAGGCTATAAAGCCCCAGCACCCTCTTGAACCTCCCTCTCTACTGCCATTTGCTCTCTCTCTGCACCTCCTCTCCCCAGAAAACTCGCCACTCACCACCCCGCACTCTCCCTCGCCTTGCAGAACGTGAGCAAGCTCGTCGGAGAAGCCAAAGTCTGGGAAGAATAGGGGTGAAGGTTACCGTCGAAAACATCATCGTCTACCCCTCTTTCTCTCACCCCTAGCTTCCTAGAGCTCTTCTCCGTCTAACGCTACCTTTTTCATGGTCTAGATCCGTCGGTAGCCGACTCCATCGCCGACCTCACCGGAGTGTCTGGGAAGAATGGCGGCGAGCTAGAGGACGCCAAGGTCATCGTTCGTCTCTCCGACGCCGTCGCCAACCTTCTCCAACACACCGCCTCCGATCCCCATCTCCAGATCGTTGCCGACGAGCCCTAGGTGAGCCCCCTCCCTTCTATCTACCCGCGCTAGGGTTTGGTAACCGTCGCCCTGCTGTGCAAAGATGACAGCCAAGGGCCGTCGATCTTCACTTGATCGGACGGCCGATGGCCACCCGTACCAATTCGGGTTCTCACGCCCGCTGACAGGCCTGGCCTGCCGGTTAGCCATTCGAATCGGTGTTCCCGCGCCTTCGCCAGCAGATCTAGGCCGGCCCAGCGTTGTTAAGCCTAGATCCGCTTAGATCTGGCCCGCAGACGTTTTTTTAGAAATGCTAATTGTGTTTTTCAAATATCTGTGAACTTGTAAAATTTGTAGAAAAATAAATACAAGTCCTTTTTGTGTGATTCAAACTTCTGTGAGTAGCTTGTTCAGATATCTTTCAAATGGCACTGGTCTCATGCCTGTTAGGTTATTGTAGGTGAAATAGTGAATGATCATGTGCCCTATGTGTGGTTTTGGTAATTAATGATAATCCCTATGGACTAATGTTTGCATTGAGTTATTCAAGGAGTAATCCGAAGATTGGTCATAAGGGAGTTGAGGCTATAGAGTGTGTCTTGAGGAATAATATGGAGTGTGCTCTCATGTGTATTCTCAAGAAACAATATTGATCTATTCAATGTGTGAAGACAAAGTCAAGTTAGTGCAATGGACTCATGAAGACGGAGCTAAGCAAGGCTCTCCCATATTGGGGTATGGGGGAGTATTTGGAGATGGTCTTCATGAAGCACGTGCGAGCAAGCATGATCAAGAAAGGTGTTCCCTCTTGAGGGAGTCAAGACTGTCATCATCTAGCTCAAGTGGAATGCGCAAGATAAAGGTATGATCTTGATAGGGTTTCTTTCTTACCGGTCTCATAGTGTGGGAGACCGGGTTTTAGGATCGATAGCCGTACTATCAAGAGGGGCTCTCGAATGAGTAACTTATTCATATCGTTCAGAGAGAGCTCAAACCTTTGCATTCTTGGCATCATCTTTCTTTGTTTTTATTTGGCTTTTCTCCTTGTGAGGTTCTAGAGCTTGTGGTTATTCTCATGACAAGCTCTAGTTCATCGAAAACGGATTTCCTATGGAAAACTTGTTGTGTTTTCGGTGTTTGGAGAATTTACCGGTTCCTCATATAGAGAGGCTTCTTACCTCTAAATTCATAGTAAATTCTCCCTTACTGGTTCTTAATATTTCCAGCAAAATTGGTTTTATCTCATTCGGAGTTTCCTTGCAAAAGTTATTTGGTTTTCGGGCTGTCCAGTTCGGCCCCTGGTCCGGCCAGGCCGGACCTTCCGGCGGCAGACCGGACTAGTCTGGTGCGGGACCAAACTGCTATGCTGGCACGTGTTTCGGCACTGGGCCGGAAATTTCCGCGGGCCACTGGACCGTCCGGTCTCCAGTCCAGCAGCGCCGGATTTACGGCCGAACTGGCCGGCGGGCTGCTTCCAACGGCCATATTTTCCCCACCTATAAATACCCCTTCTTCCTCCTTGAGCTAACAACGTTTTTGGGCTTCTCTCTCCTCCATTGTTGATCTTGAAAGCTTGCCCTCCTTCCTCCTTTCCCCCCATGTTTCTTGCATCTTTTTGAGGGAAAAGAGAGAGGAGATCTAGATCTACATTTCCACCAATCACTTCCTCCGCTAAGTGAGGGGAACCTATTGGACCTAGATCTTGGATTTCTTTGTGGATTTCCTTCTTGTTCTTCCTCTCATATCCCTCCATAGCATTTGTTGCTTTGGTAGGATTTGGGAGAGAAGGATTTGAGCACTTCGTGTGTTCTTGCCATTGCATTTGGTGCATCTGTTTGAGTTCTCCTCAGAGATTCGGTGGTGAAAGCAAGAAGCTTATTTCCTCTTGGGTTCTTGGAACCCTAGACGGCTTAGTGGATTTCTTGGGGACCTCTAATTAAGTTGTGGAGATCTTCCCAAGCTTTGTGGTGCCTCCGTGGTGATTATTGGGAGCCTCCAATTGAGTTGTGGAGTGTGCCCCAATCTTAGTGGCTATGTGGATTTGGGAGCCTCTAATTAAGTTGTGGAGTTGCCCCAAGCTTTGTGCGGGTTCGGTGCCTGCCCTCAAGGTTCCCATAGTGGATCGGGTCTTCCATCTTGGTGGGACGGCTCGAGGAGATTACGGTGAGCCTCCATGGCGTTTGGGGTGCCTTGTGCCTCCAGACCGCTCCAACGGAGATTAGCACCCACAAGGGTGTGAACTTCGGGATACATCATTGTCTCCGTGTGCCTTGGTTATTTCTATACCCGAGCTCCTTTACTTATGCAATTTACTTTGTGATAGCCTTCGTGCTTGAAGTTATATATATCTTGCTATCACATAGTTGCTTATCTTGTTTAGCATAAGTTGTTGGTGCACATAGGTGAACCTAGTTTATTTAGGTTTTGTATGCTTGGCAAATTAAACGTTAGTTTTATTCCGCATTTGTCAAGCCACTCATAAAAGTTTTTTAAATCGCCTATTCACCCCCCATCTAGGCGACATCCGTGTCCTTTCAATTGATATCAGAGCAAGGTCTCTCATTTTAAGGCTTCACCGCCTTGAGAGCAAAGATGTCGGCTAGGGGATTAGTGCACAGTGACACCTTTATATTTGATGGCACTAATTATGATATATGGAAAATTTGCATGCTTAATCTTTTTTGAGATATGGACCCAAATATAGAGCGAATTCTAGATATGGGTTTTTCTCCTCCTAAGGATTCCCGAAACCTATCTTTAGAGGAGAAGAAAACTTCTTATCTAGAAGCTCAAGCTTCTAATGTGCTTGTTGATTTTGTGAGCAATGCAGTTATTCTTGCAATCATGCCTTTCCGTAGCGCTCATGAGTTTTGGACAAAGATTCAAGACAAATATGATATGTCCAACAAGATTGAGGATGATTGTATTCCCTCCACTTCCGGCCATGATGAACTCTCTTCCACTTCACCAAAGAGTAGCAAGACACAAGGTAACTCTATGGTGACTCAAGATGGAAATTGCAATGTTGATAGTGAGCTTACTTGTGATGATCATTCATCTCTAACTCATTGCCATGCTTCATCTTTGGACTTAAACACTTCTAGCACCATAAATGCTTTACATGCTTGTTTTGATAGTCCCTGCATATCATGTGCAAGTTGCATGAATAAATCTCACGATGATATGCTTGATTTGTCTAGTTTCCATGATACAAATATTTCGACTTCCTCTAGTTGTTGTGTGTCTAACAATGTAGAGGAAAACAAATATTCCATGGGCCAAGACAAGATTTTAATTAGTGCTTCAAGTGATTCTTCTTCATCATCTCTTGGTTCCCACATGTGCCTGATGGCTAGGTCTTCAAAGGTAACTCCTACTTTGGAGCCCAATATAACTAGTGATGATGATGAGGATAATGAAGAAGAGGATGACGACTTTGCCTCTTTAGTTGAGAAGAGTGCAATGTTTTTTCATGCTATTTGTAAGAATAAAATTGCTTGCTCTTACTTCTATAAGATTTTGGCTATTGCCACTGAGAGCAATAAAATTATTGAGAAGCATGAGAATACCATCTTTAAAATGCAAGGTCATGCCCGTGATTACGCGGATGAGATTGCGGATTTAAAAGAAGCTCTAGAAGAAGAACAAACCACCAAGGAATCTCTTGAGGAGACCTTTACTTTAGAATTGTTTAAAATAAGGAAATCTTATGATAGAACTCTTGTGGTGGCAAATGTTTTTGAGACTAAATATGAAGAGCTTGTAGCTACTTATGCTAAACTCCTTGAGAATGTTGAGCTTCTTAAAAATGACTCTAGGGTTGTTTTGAGTGAGCCCCTCATTTTCACCGAGTCACATGAGAAACTTAAAGCTTCAAATTCAAATGAGCTTACTAAATTGCCTTCTCCTCTTTCCATTAGTTATGATGCTTGTGCTACTAACTCTACTTCTTGTGAAGCATCCATCTTGAAGGAGAATGTTGAGCTAAGGGCTCAACTTGCTTTGCTAACTAGCAATTATGGGAAATTGGAAAAAAGTCATGGGAACCTCTCTTGCGCCCATGAGGATCTCCCAGCTTCTCATGATAGGCTAAAGTTAGCTCATGAGGCTATTATGTCAAAGGTAACATCTGGTGAGCCTCATGTGGACATTTGCACTTCTTCTCAAAATGCCATATTGCATGTGCTTGTCCTAGTAATTCATCCACTCATAATATTGCTACATCTTGTGATGAATTACTTTCCTTGCCTTGTTGCTCTAACAATGAAGCTTCTACTTCCTCTATTACTTGTGTTGTTACTAACCATGTAGAGGAAATCAAAGAGCTCAAGGCCCAAGTCACTTCTTTGAAGAAAGACTTGGTAAAGAGTCATGAAGGGAAATCCAAACTCGACAATATGTTGAGTGTGCAAAAATCCCCCAATGAGAAGAGTGGACTTGGGTTTATCTCCAACAACAAGAAAAAGTCCAAGGTTAACAAGAATAAGAAGGTCCAAGGACAAGTCAAAAATCCGGCCAAGATTGTTTGCTTCAAGTGCAAAATTGAAGGGCACCATGTTAGATCTTGCCCTTTGAAGAAGAAGGCACTAGTTGAAAAGCAATAAGGGAAGAGGCCTCAAGTTCAAGGCCATGCTCAACCTCGAGTTGAAGAAAGGTCACTGCCCATGAAGAATCAAACTAATGCTCCCATTATGGAGAAATCAAGTGAGAAGAAGAAAAGAACATGCTACATATCAAAGTTGCACTTTGCACCTTCAATGGAATCTACATAAATTGAAAAGTTAGAGTCTTCTTGAAAGTGGCGAGTATAATGTTATGGCCTAGAAAGTTTGTCTTCTAGTTGAGTGTATTTCTGGCATGGCGACAAGAGAAAGTTCCTTTTGATTGATCTAGTGCCATTACTAGAATACAAAGTCTCACTCTTCTGCCAAAAACATATATACACTTTAATGGCATCATTCGATGATGGAATAATGTCAAACTGGTTGGCAAGTTGCAAAGGATATAAAAGGTCTGAGTTGTACAGGTCATTGAAACACTCTCTCATGAGCAAGCATGATCAAGAACACATATGGCTGATATGATATCATGATTGAATGAAGTTGGATTATTTATATTCTAGTGCAAGTGGGGGACTGAAGGAATAATGCCCTAGAGGAAAATAATAAAGGGTTTATTTGCATATTCTGAAGAGTTCATAATAAGTTTAACACTGTGCTATAACTGTGTTGGTCTGGAGACACCAATACACATGTGGTACTAAACAACCAGAGTCCCTAGTAGAACCTCTATACTAGCTCATTTGTCGACTGATGACCAGTCTCCGGATCATCTGACAAATACGTCACATGACAATGAGGTTCATGCCATTGTGTAAATGCCATGATGGACATACCCAACATTATGTAACACGATCGTGTCACGATGTTCATGTTACAATAATAAGAAATGTTGTGACCTAATCCTTAGACCATGAGATCATATTTAATCACTACTTCCGGAGGAGGATTTGATTGCATCAACTGTCACAAATGTAACTGGGTGACTGACAAGGTGTCGCTTGGGTTTCCAATGGGGTAGGTTGAAGTGAATGAATCAAGAGCGGGATTTGCTCATCCGCGTGACGGAAGATACTCTGGGCCCACTCGGTGAGATTCATCCAATGTTGCAAAATGTGACTAGGTCACGGGATGGAATATCACGGGAACGAGTAAATAGCAATGTTAATAACGAGATTAAACTAGGTATGGGGGTACCGACGATCAAATCTTGGATATTGCAAGTATCATAGAAGCAAAAGGAATAGGGCATCGACGTTTGCGGTAACAACAAATTCCTTCGTGGGAATACACATAGATCATCACGGATGTCCAGATCCGATTGATGATCATTTACCTGAGAGGAGTCTTGGTAATGTCTGGAATATTCCCGAGCTATAGGGTAACTCAAAATAAGGGTGCAATGACATTAAGATGTTTCTGGAATTGTCAAGGAGTTAATAGGAGGAAACCAGAAAAGTTCCGTGGAGATCTGAAAGTTGTTCGGAGGGTGCTGGAAGGAGTTTCAGAGCTACAGGAATTAAATAATAAGTAAATAATGTTAATTAATGGAATTAATATTAAAATACTTATTTATTTAATTAAATAAAGGCAGCCCACCTTAATGGGCTACTACCGGAGGGGAGCCCAATAAGGCCTAGGCGCCCCTTATTGGATAAGGGAAGGGGCGCCCTAGGGCTTGCCCATGGGCCAAATGGTACCCATGGGGTGGCCGGCCAGCCTTGGCTGCCCCATGGTGCACCAACACGTCCCCTCCCTTTAGTATCATATTGCTAGTTGGATGAGATGTGTCTCATCCCTCCACCTATATAAAGAGACCCCTAGAGGAGAGTTTGACACAAGTGGATTGAGGGAGTTCCTAGAAGAGCTCTCCTCTCCTCTCCCCTATGCGTCACCTCTCTTCCTCTCTTCTCTCTGGCTCAGCTCCCCCATTTGGAGTCATGCCAGCAAGTAAGAGGATACTCCACATACCGGACGCCGTTATGGTGCGCCGTGCGTGTGCGTGTACTATGAGGTACTACACGTGCGGCAGTATGTTGTTGCTCCGGTGTCGTCGCACTGGCATTGTGGCGCTAAGGCGCCGAGGCATTGTGGCATCGAGTTCTTCACGACCTTGAGGTCGGCTACGTCAGCTTCATCATCAACGCCTGTGCGGGGGCGTAATCCCCGCTATCAGTCTATGAGGGTACGTGTCTGAGTCTCTGTTAATCGTTACAGTATTACTAGATAGATAGATCTAGGCAATTCGGGGTTCCGTAGGGAATAATTTTTTTGTTATTTGCACCGAACCCCAACAAAGATGCCCTTCATCGGACAACCCTTTGGCATAGCCTCGTTTCCTCTAGAATATTGGCTCGATGCGGAGGTCTAAAAGAAAAAACATCGTTGATACATATATATGCAAATCAATTATTGCATCATGTAGTGATTCACCAGAGGCTTAATATACCTCTGGCGGTCCAACATCTTCTGAGCCATCATCGCACTCTGTGCTTGTTTCCGCTTCCTCTCTTCCTTCCAGCTCCATTCCTGGACCAGAGTCATTTAAAAACTGTGAGCCATCTTCTGTTCCACCATTTTTTCCCGTATAATGCCGAACAGTTCCTCTTCACCCTCTTTGCCAGCGCGGAAGGGATCCATTGCTTAATTAATACAAAAGAAAGACAAAACAATTTTAGCATTAGTAGAATAATTTAGTTAGCATTACCAGGACATTATCTTCATAGAGGTACTTAGCAAAATCCACAAAATATTTAACCCTAATACATCTCAAATAATCCAGTTATAAAGCTCGGGTCCATTTTAATTTTACCCTAATACATCAGTAATACAACTCTCAAACTGGACGTCGACCGGGTGCTGAGCCATGGGCGGAGAACACCCAAAGATAATGAACGCTTACGGGATCATAGCTAATGTGAGATCCCAGAAGAATTGACCAGGTCCTAGAAGGAAACCTTTCCAACATATACATGTAACGACGGATATGCTCGTCCTCCTCTGTATACGTTGATGTACCACCTCCTCGGGGGCCGGCTCCCTCTGCACCACGCCTGGCCCACACAACCGCCACCAAAGTAGTTCCAGGTTGACGACGCGCCCCGGATTCCTCACCAAGCTACACGCCCTGGAAGGTAACACCTCCTAGTGCCAGCCCGGTGGAGCCTAGTCACGGACCCCGATCATCTCGTCCAATAGGTGCGGCATCATCGTCGAGAACAAAGAACTAAAAACACATGATATTATCAAATTATCTAACTAACTAACTAAATTGTATCTAATAAACTAACTAACAAATTATATCTGACAAATCTAACTAAAATATAAATTCAACTAAAATCTAATTGCAATTATATCTAACTAAAATGTAACTAACCCTAACACAAACCCTAACCCTAGTTAACACTAATTAACCTAACCCTAACCTAACCCTAATGCAGGGGTGACGGATCGGAGTGTACCTCATCGGTGCAGAGGTAGGGGCGGCATGGACGTCGGCTGGGCAGAGGCACAAGCGACGCGGCGGTCACCCTCTGTCCTGCGAATGGCAGCAGCAGGACGGCGTGACCTCCTCCTTGTTCTCTGGATAGCGGCGGCGCGGCGGGGCACGGCGGGGTTGGGCGGCACTGATGTGGGAAGATAACCACCCAGTTGGGAACCCCAAGAGGAAGGTATGATGAGCACAGTAGCAAGTTTTCCCTCAGTAAGAAACCAAGGTTTATCGAACTAGTAGGAAAAAGCCAAACGTCAGAAGGTGATGTCTGCTAGCTTCACGACAGCTCCGGACAATTTATAAGGCGCCTTGTCCAGTGCTTTGCTTTGCACCAGCAACAACGTGGAACCTGCACACAACACAACCAAGAACTTTGCTCCCAACTTACGATGAGGTTGTCAATCTCACCGGTTTGCTGTAAACAAAGGTATGAGCGTATCGAGTGGAAAGCAATAGTAGTATGCGAGAAAGTAAACAATGCGAGTAATAGTAAAACGGTGTAACAATGTAAAGGAAAATTGGACCGGGGTCAACAGTTCACTAGTGGTGTCTCTCCATAAGATAAATAACAACATGCTGGGTAAACAAATTACAGTTGGGCAATTGATAGAATAAAGATAACGTGCATATGTCATGAGGATCACTATGAGATTTACTCTGGGCATTACAACGAAATACATAGACCGCCATCCAACTGCATCTATGACTAATAATCCACCCACGGGGATATCGTCCGAACACCCCATGAGTATTAAGTTGCGAACAACAGATAACTGCATTAAGCAAAGTGTGTAATGTAAACAAAATGAATGTCCTTGGACACAAGAATGTTGTTTTCTCCCTAGTGGCAACAACACATCTACAACCTTAGAGGTTTCTGTCACTCCCCTAGATTAAATAGAGGCATGAACCCAACTATCGAGCATAAATACTCCCTCTTGGAGTCACTAGTATCTACTTGGCCAAGATAGCTACTAACAACGGAGAGCATGCAAGATAATAAACAACATAGAGATAACATAAGATAATATTCAGCACATCAACTTAACATAACACCAATATTCATCGGATCCCAACAAACATAACATGTAGAATTACACAAAGATGATCTCGATCATGTAAGGCAGCTCACAAGATCTAAACGTGAAGCACATGGTGGAGAAGACAACCATCTAGCTACTGCTATGGACCCATAGTCCAAGGTAGACTACTCACTCATCGCGCCGGAGGCAAGCATGGCGATGAAGAAGACCTCCGGTGGCGATTCCCCTCTCCGGCGGGGTGCCGGGAAGAGCTTCTGGACCCTCCCGATCTCGGATCGATGACGGCGGCGGATCATGATGTGTTTCTGGAAAATTGATTGGATGTTTAGGTTTTTCCCATCGGGGGGTCTTTATAGGCGAAGGGGCACTGTCAGAAGTGGACCAAGGGGCCCTCACCATAGGGCGGTGTGGCCAGGGGCTGGGCCACATCCCCTGGTGGTGAGACTGCCCCTGGCCCCTCTCCATCTCCTCTTCGGTCTTCTGGAAGCTTCGTTAAATATTGGGATGTTCGGCTTTTGTTTCGTCCAATTCTAAGAATATTTCCTATGTAACTTTTCTGAAACACAAAAATAGTAGAAAACGGGGAACTGACACTATGCATCTTGTTAATAGGTTAGTCCCGGAAAATGCATAAAAACGCCACGAAGTATAACAAAACACTAAGCAAATGGTGTAAGAACAAGCATAGAGCATCAAAAATTATAGATACGTTTGAGACGTATCAGCATCCCCAAGCTTAACTCATGCTCGTCCTCGAGTAGGTAAGTGATAACAAAAGAATAATTTTTGAGGTGACATGCACCAACACAATCTTGATCATCTATGTAAGCATTGAGTGCTGGGATCAAAAGAACTTAAAACATGGGCATGAAAGACATAATCTTGATAGAAGAAACTTAGCAACCATGTTATAACATGAAAAAGAACACAAACAAAAGATCATAAAAATGAAAGAATGAAAGTCAAACATGTGTTGAAATCATATGGAAAAACATAGCAAATGGTTTTCAGCTTGTCCTTTATGGAATAGCAAGACATAAATGCATAGGACACCTTCAAGTTTAAGAGGGCGACTAGATACAAATAATTTAAAAACAAGTGAAACCAAAATCATGAGTCAATCAATGATAAACTTTGGGACTATGCACATTAAACTCAGAATGACAACTATGCTCTCTTAGACGGTGCATAAAGGTAGAAGGTGGAGACTCAACATAAAAGTAAAAGAAAGGCCCTTCGCAGAGGGAAACAGTGATTAAACATGTGCTAGAGCTTTTCATTTGTAAAACAAAAAGATAAAAATTGGGTTTTGAGAGGTGGTTGTCTTTGTCAATGACTGACAATGGGGTTCTTACTATCTTCCATACAAAAATGAAGCAATTTTTTGAGAGAGAGATTGGCACTTTTGTGCTCTTTTATAAAGCTTGACACTCCTCCCCACATTTTTTCCTTTCTCAAACCATGGCTAACCGATTTCATCGGGTGCCCACCAACATTCACATACCATGGAGGAGTGCCTTTTTTTCTTTTCTTTTTTCCTTTTTATTGTTTTTGGAATAAACAATATGGAAGATAGCAAATCCGACCACTACGTCCTCATGAGCTGAAAACAGTGTCACAAAATGAGAAGTATTTTGAAGGTTT
Source organism: Dactylis glomerata (assembly GCA_007115705.1). Lineage (NCBI taxonomy): Eukaryota > Viridiplantae > Streptophyta > Magnoliopsida > Poales > Poaceae > Dactylis > Dactylis glomerata. The sequence goes on along the minus strand of QXEO01000460.1, from coordinate 2,471,870 downwards.
TTTTGAAAGGTAGCACATGAAAATTTACTTGGAATGGCTTGCAAATACCATGCATAGGAATTTATAGTGGACACAATGGCACAACTTGGTTTGTAGGAGTTGGATGCACGAGTAGAGCTCATACTCAGTAAAAAATGAGGGCTAGCAAAAGACTGGGAGCGACCAACTAAGAGAGCAATAACGGCCATAATCATGCATAGCGACAAAACATCATTAAGAGAAGCATAAGATGGCATCAAAAGTCAAAAACTAAATGATCATAGAGGCTTCTGGCGACTTTGTATGAGTCAAACATGTGTAAGCATGCGCCAAGTCAACCCAAATAAAGCATCAAGGAGAAAACCAAACTAATGCTTCCAAATAATAAAAACAACGCATGATTTTTTTTCAAAGCCTCATTAAGCAATCTCAGTCATTTGAGACAAGTCATGCTACAGCAAAATCACTAAGCATACTATCAAAACGACATCAAGCACGACATGAAAAAGTCTAAGCCTCAGTCTAAACAAGCTCCTTTTTGTACCTTTTTTTGCATGAATTTTTTTCTCTTTTCCAACACCATTTGAACGTTTTTGAAATAACTTTTTTGATGAAAACCAACATGGACCAGAGGTAAAAATACACCTTGTTATAAAGATAAAACAAGATCTGAACAATAATCAAGGCGAAAAATCAAAGCTAAACGCAGTTCTAGAAAAAAAGAACACTCGTTGAACGATAAAAGTGAAAAACGGAGTGTTCTTGGCAAATGAAAAGCAAGGCAACTTCTCCAAAAGAAATTTGTTGGGGTCCAACCATTTATTGCAGCAAACAAAACTAAACTAAACTGAAAAACTAAAGTAAAGACGCTCGAAGAAAAAACATATAGTGCATGAAGCAATAAAAATATAGTGTGTTGAAAGGTGACCTGATTTTTGCCGATGAAGAAGGGGTGTCTCGGGGGTATCCCAAAGCTTTGACGCTTTTACCTCTTGAATATTTCTTGGGGTGCGTGGGCATCCCCAAGCTTGAGCTTTTGTCCATTCTTCAACTCATCTCATCATTCTCCAATCCCTACACTTGAAAACTTCCTTCATACAAAACTCAATACAATTCTATTAGCAACATTAGTGTAAGCATAATAATGAATCAACCCCTTTTTGCTTCAGATTTCAACTCAAAACCACCACATATAAAGCATATACTACTGTAGCAACTTCCCCAAAAGTTCCGTGATTAAAAGAACTCAAAAAGAAAGCGATCGAGAGGCAAACACAAATAATGGCAGAAATCTGTCAAAACAGAACAGCTGACAAAGGTCGATTTTTTCGAAGGTTTTATGTTGCTCAAATCAAAAAGTGTATAATTAATGAAAGTTTGGATATAACCTGGGGCATATGCACAAGAAATTGCAGGTCAAAAATATATTCTGAAAATTTTCACGAATTTTTACGGTGCAGCACCGAAATCTGTTTCAGGACAGCAACTTCCCCAAATCTGACCTCACTCAAATTAGAGGTTTCTCTTGGCACAAAAACGAAATAAAAAGGATAAGGAGCGGTTATTACAGTAGTAATAACTTCCAAGACTCAAATAGAAGAAAAATAAATGAAAGTAAAATAATGGGTTATCTCCCAGGAGTGCTTTTCTTTAACGTCTTTGAGCTAGGCGCAGAAAGGAGCAAATCAAGTAATATCAAATGAGGCATTAAGATCAATTGCAGAAGTCTTTTCAACAATAAATTAAATTGTGTCCAAATGAGTTTTTGAGGATCCCTTGTGATCACTCTTTGGTACACTACTTTCATCAAAGGGGTTTTCAGGACAAATCCAATCGAAATTCTTTTCCAAAGCTTCATGCAATCCTACAAGTTTAAAAGGAATTAGTACTTTGAAATCTTCAGTGTTTGTACCAACAACATTAATAGGTGCGCCAAGCATATTAAAATGCTCAAAAACTTTCCTAGCTTCAATAGCAACATCTCTAAATTCTCTACGCAAAGTCTCCAAGATAAAATCTTTCTTTTCGGAGTCTTCAATATCATGAAGCTTAAGAAACATTTATTGCATAAAAGGATTGAGGTTAACAAACCTAGCCTCCAACATGTGAACTAAATAAGCAGAAGCAACTTCATAACTAGGAGCGAGCTCAGCCAAAGATTTATCCTCAATATCTTTATGCATGCTAATATGATTAAAGAACTCCTCAATGTTACTTTTCCCAATAATAGAACCACTACCTACTGAGAGGTCCTCCAAAACGTACTTAGGGAACAACATAATGAACTAAGAGTAATAAAGTAACAACTATAAAGGAAAACTAATTTTTTGTATTTTTGATAAAAATGATGCAAGTAAAAATAAAGTAAAGCAAAACTAAAATAAAGTAAAGGATGTGCGTGCGAAACTCCCCTTGCAGAAGTCTTCTTTTTCCACGGCAATGGCGCTAAAAAATTTGCTTGATGTGGGCAGATAACCATCCAGTTGGGAACCCCAAGAGGAAGGTATGATGAGCACAGTAGCAATTTTTCTCTCAGTAAGAAACCGAGGTTTATAGAACCAGTAGGAAAAAGCCAAACATCAGAAGGTGATGTCTGCTAGCTTCCCGACAGCTCCGGACAATTTATAAGGCGCCTCGTCCAGTGCTTTGCTTTGCACCAGCAACAACATGGAACCTGCACACAACACAACCAAGAACTTTGCTCCCAACTTATGATGATATTGTCAATCTCACCGGTTTGTTGTAAACAAAGGTATGAGCGTATCAAGTGGAAAGCAATAGTAGTATGCGAGAAAGTAAACAATGCGAGTAATAGTAAAACAGTGTAACAATGTAAAGGAAAATTGGACCGGGGTCCACAGTTCACTAGTGGTGTCTCTCCATAAGATAAATAACAACATGCTGGGTAAACAAATTATAGTTGGGCAATTGATAGAATAAAGATAATGCACATATGTCACGAGGATCACTATGAGATTTACTCTGGGCATTACAACAAAATACATAGACCACCATCCAACTGCATCTATGACTAATAATCTACCCACGGGGATATCGTCCGAACACCCCACGAGTATTAAGTTGTGAACAAGAGATAACTGCATTAAGCAAAGTGTGTAATGTAAACAAAACGAATGTCCTTGGATATAAGAATGTTGTTTTCTCCCTAGTGGCAACAACACATCTACAACCTTAGAGGTTTCTGTCACTCCCCCAGATTAAATAGAGGCATGAACCTAACTATCGAGCATAAATACCCCCTCTTGGAGTCACTAGTATCTACTTGGCCAAGATAGCTACTAACAACGGAGAGCATGCAAGATAATAAACAACATAGAGATAATATAAGATAATATTCAGCACATCAACTTAACATAACACCAATATTCATCGGATCCCAACAAACACAACATGTAGAATTACACAAAGATGATCTCGATCATGTAAGGCAGCTCACGAGATCTAAACATGAAGCACATGGTGGAGAAGACAACCATCTAGCTACTGCTATGGACCCATAGTCCAAGGTAGACTACTCACTCATCGCGCCGGAGGCAAGCATGGCGATGAAGAAGACCTCTGGTGGCGATTCCCCTCTCTGGCAGGGTGCCGGGAAGAGCTTCTGGACCCTCCCGATCTCGGGTCGACGACAGCGGCGGATCGCGATGTGTTTCTGGAAAATTGATCGGGTGTTTAGGTTTTTCCCGTCGGGGGGTCTTTATAGGCGAAGGGGCAGCGTCAGAAGTGGGCCAGGGGGCCCTCACCATAGGGCGGCGTAGCCAGGGGCTAGGCCACGCCCCCTGATGGTGAGGTTGGCCCTTGGCCCCTCTCCGTCTCCTCTTCGGTCTTCTGGAAGCTTCGTTAAATATTGGGATGTTCGGCTTTTGTTTCATCCAATTTCGAGAATATTTCCTGTGTAACTTTTCTGAAACACAAAAACAGCAGAAAATAGGGAACTGGCACTGTGGCATCTTGTTAATAGGTTAGTCCTGGAAAATGCATAAAAACGCCACGAAGTGTAACAAAACACTAAGCAAATGGTGTAAGAACAAGCATGGAGCATAAAAAATTATAGATACGTTTGAGACGTATCAGGCACGGCATCATCGAGCAGCACGACATCGTCGGGCGGCACCTTATCGTCTTCGTCTTCTTCGTTGCTGAAGGGTAGAATGGGGATCCCGGTTTGTGGCTGGAACCGGGGAAAGAAGACGGGGGTATTTATACCCCCAGATTTTTAGTCTCGGTTGGTGCCACGAGCCGGGACTAAAGAGATTTTGGGTCGCCGCTAAAATGCGCATGCAAGGCCCATCTTTAGTCCGAGCTTGTGGTACCAGCCGAGACTAAAGACGATTTTCTTTGCGCGGGCAGACCCAAAACTTGCATTTTTGCATTTGAATATATTTTGAATATGAATTTGAATGTGTTTTGAATATGAAAAGTTGAATGTGTTTTGAATGTGATATAACTTTCAACATGAAAAGTGTTTGAATTTAAATAACTAATCCAAAACCATTTTCTTTTTTCTAAAAATATTATTTTAACTATTAAAACTATTAACCATTTTGCCATTTTTATTTAAAAATGCATTATCTAATATTTTATGCATATTTTTGAATCTGACAAAACTTTCAACATGAAATGTGTATGAATTTAAATAACTAATCCAAAACCATTTTCTATTGGAACTTGTAGCACTGATTAAAGATGCTCGTACAAAATTTTATTGGAACTTGTACCACTGACAAAAGATGCATCAGTAACAATGGCTAAAGCCAACAATTATAAAAAATTTATTGGAACTTGTAGCACTGACAAAAGGTGCATCAGGAACAATGACTAAAGAAAACAATTACACAACTTTTATTGGAACTTGTACCACTGCATGCCTATCTAATTCTATATAAATAGCATGAAGTTGTTGATGTGCAATGCAGTGGTAGGGAAAATGGACCATCTCAACGGAGTAACCAGAGAAGAAGGAGCACAGGATCAAGAAGAGTGATGGCGTGTAGATGACACCCCGTTGGGAACCCCAAGAGGAAGGTATGATGAGCACAGCAGCAAGTTTTCCCTCAGTTGTGAAACCAAGGTTATCGAACCAGTAGGAGATAGAACCACACTTCCGAAGGTTGATGCCCGCTAACTTTGTGACACTCCACACAATGGCGCCAGAATAATGCTGGTGTGTGGCTTTTCACTAGCAGCAACGTGGAACCTGCACACAACACAACCAAGTACTTTGCCCCAACTTACGATGAGGTTGTCAATCTCACCGGTTTGCTGTAAACAAAGGATTGAGCGTATTGAGTGGTAAAAGGTAATAGTATACAAGAAAGTAAATAGTGCGAGTAAAAGTAAAATGGTAATAGCACTATAAAGGAATTGGACCCGGGTCCACAGTTCACTAGTGGTGTCTCTCCATAAGATAAATAACAACATGCTGGGTAAACAAATTACAATAGGGCAATTGATAGAATAAAGATAGCGTACATATGTCATGAGGATCACTATGAGAATCACTCTGGGCATTACGACAAAATACATAGACCGTAATCCAACTGCATCTATGACTAATAATCCACCCTCTGGATGTCGTCTGAGCAACCATCGGGTATTAAGTTGCAAACAACAGATTATTGCCTTAAGCAAAGTGCGTAATGTAAAAAATGCAAATGTCCTTGAACACAAGAATGTTGTTTTCTCCCTAGTGGCAACAGCACACCTACAACCTTAGAGGTTTCTATCACTCCACCAGATTACTAGAGGCATGAACCCAACTATCGAGCATAAATACCCCCTCTTGGAGTCACTAGTATCTACTCGGCCAAGATATCTACTAGCAATGGAGAGCATGCAAGATCATAAACAACATAGAGATAACATAAAGATAATAATTCAGCACATCAACTTGACATAGTACCAATACTCATCGAATCCCAACAAACACAACACGTAGAATTACACAAAGATGATCTTGATCATGTTAGGCAGCTCACAAGATCTGAACATGAAGCACATGGTGGAGGAGACGACCATCTAGCTACTGCTATGGACCCGTAGTCCAAGGTAGACTACTCACAGATCACTCCGGAGGCGACCATGGTGATGAAGAAGGCCTCCGGCAGGGATTTCCCTCTCCGGCAGGATGCCGAGAAGAGCTTCTGGACCCTCCCAATCTTGCATCGACGACGGCGGCGGCTTGAAGTAGGTTTCATGGAAAATTGATTGGATCTTAAGGTTTTTCCCGTCGAGGGGAATATATAGGCGGAAGGGCGGCATCAGGAGGTGGACCAGGCGGCCTCACCCCCTGGTGGCGCGGGCCAGGGCTAGGTCGCGCCACCCTAGGGTGTGGCCGGCCCCTGGCCCCCTCCGTCTCATCTTTGGACTCCGTGACGCTTTAGGAAAAATAAGAGGTTTGGCTTTTGTTTCGTCCAATTCTGATAATATTTCCTATGTAGCTTTTCTGAAACACAAAAACAGCAGAAAACAGGAAACTGGCACTGTGTCGTCTCGTTAGTATGTTAGTTCCAGAAAATGCATAAAAACGCCACGAAGTGTAACAAAACACAAAGCAAATGGTGTATAAACAAGCATGGAGCATAAAAATTTATAGATACGTTTGAGACGTATCAAGCATCCACAAGCTTAACTCCTGCTCGTCCTCGAGTAGGTAAGTGATAACAAAAGAATAATTTTTGAGGTGACATGCACCATCACAATCTTGATCAACGATGTAAAGCATTGAGTGCTGGGATCAAAGTACTTAAAACATGGGCATAAGAGACATAATCTTGACAATAAAACTTAGCAACCATGTTATAACATGAAAATTAACACAAACAAAAGATCATGAATAACGAAACATTGAAAGTCAAGTGTGTGTTCAAACCATATAGAAAAACATAGCAAAGTGGTTTTTAGCTTATCCTTCATGGAATAGCAAAACATAAATGCATATGACACCTTCAAGTTTAAGAGGGCGACTAGATACAAATAATTTAAGAACAAGCAAAACCATAATCATGAATCAATCAATGATAAACTTTTGGACTATGCACATTAAACTCAGAATGGCAACTATGCTCTCTCAGATGGTGCATTAAGGTAGAAGGTGGAGACTTAACATAAAAGTAAAAGAAAGGCCCTTTGCAGAGAGAAGCAGTGATTAAACATGTGCTAGAGCTTTTCATTTGTAAAACAGAGAGATAAAAATTGGTTTTGAGAAGTGGTTGTCTTTGTCAATGACTGACAATGGGGTTCTTACTATCTTCCAAACAAAGCAAGGTTTTGAGAAAGAGATTGGCACTTTGGTGCTCTTTTATAAAGCTTGGCACTCCTCCCCACTTTTCCTTTCACAAACCATGGCTAATTGATTCCATCGGGTGCCCACCAACTTTCACATACCTTGGAGGAGTGCCTTTTTTCTTCTTTTCTTTTTTTTCTTTTTTTTCTTTTTGGAACAAAACAATATGGAAGATAGCAAATCCGACCACTACGTCCCCATGATCTGAAAACAGTGTCACAAAATGAGAAGTATTTTGAAGGTTTTTTGAAAGGTACCACATGAAAATTTACTTGGAATGGCTTGCAAATACCATGCATAGGAATTTATAGTGGACACATTGGAAAACTAGGTTTTTGGGAGTTGGATGCATGAGTAGAGCTCATACTCAGTACAAATTGAAGGCTAGCAAAAGACTGGGAGCGACCAACTAAGAGAGCAATAATGGCCATAATCATGCATAGCGACAAAACATCATTAACCGAAGCATAAAGTGGTATCACAAGTCAAAAACCAAATGATCATAGAGTATTACGGCGACTTTGTAAGTGTCAAACATGTTGTAAGCATGCGCCAAGTCAATCCAAATAAAGCATCAAAGGAGAAAACCACAATAACATGCTCCCATATAATAAAAACAACGCATGATTTTTTCAAAGGCTCATTAAGCAATCTCAGTCATTTGAGACAAGTCATGCTACAGCAAAAACTACTAAGCATACTATCAAAACGAAATCAAGCATGACATGCAAAAGTCTAAGCCGTAGTCTAAACAAGCTTCCATTTGTACCACTATAGGCATGAATTTTTTTCTCTTTTCCAACACCATTCAAACCTTTTTGAAAAAACTCTTTTTATGAAAACCAACATAGACCAGTGGTCTAAATACACCTTGATACAAAGATATAACAAGATCTAAACAAAAATCAAGGCGAAAAATGAAAGTTAAATACAGTACTAGAAAAAGAGAACACTCGTTGAACGATAAGAGTGAAGAATAGAGTGTTCTTGGCAATGAAAAACTAGGTACGTCTTCTCCAAAAGAAATTTGTTGGGGTCCAACCATTTATTGCAACAAAAAAAAACTGAAAGCAAAACTAAAGACGCTCCAAGAAAAACGCATAGAATATGAAGCAATAAAAATATAGTGTGTTGAAAGGTGACCTAATTTTCGCTGATGAAGAAGGGGTGCCTCGGGGGCATCCCCAAGCTTTGACGCTTGTACCTCTTGGATATTTCTTGGGGTGAAATGGGCATCCCCAAGCTTGAGCTTTTGTCCATACTTCATCTCATCTCATCACTCTCCATTCCCTACACTTGAAAACTTCCTTCATACAAATCTTCACAAAATTCTGTTAGCAACATTAGCATAAACATTATAGTAAATCTCCCCTTTTGGTTCAGTTTCAAACTCAAATATACCAACCATTAAAGCATAAGCTACTGTAGCAACTTCCTCAAAAGTTCTGTGATCAAAAGAACTCAAAAAGAAAGCGATCGAGAGGCAAACACAAATAGTGGCAGAATCTGTCAAAATAGATCAGCTAACAAAGATCGATTTTTTCGAGGACCTTCTGTTGCTCAACTCAAAAAGTGCAGAACTAATGAAAGTTTGGATATAACCTGGGGCATATGCACAAGAAATTTCAGATCAAAAAGATATTCTGAGAATTTTCACGAATTTTTACAGTGCAGCGCAGAAATCTGTTTCAGGACATCAATTTCCCCAAATCTTACCTCCCTCAAATTAGAGGTTTTTTTGGCACAAAAACGAAATAAAAATAATAAGGAGAGGTCATTACAGTAGTAATAATTTCCAAGACTCAAATAAAAGAAAAAGTACTGAAAAGAAAACATTGGGTTATCTCCCAAGAGTGCTTTTCTTTAACGCCTTTGAGCTAGGCGCAGAAAGTGAAAATCAAGTAATATCAAGCGATGAAGCATCAAGATCAATTGCAGAAGTCTTTTCAACAAGGCATTGTATTGAATCCAAATGAGTTTTTGAAGATCCCTTATGAACACTCTTTTATTCACTTCTTTCATCAAAAAGATTTTCAGGACAAATCCAATCAAAATTCTTTTCCAAAGCTTCATGCAATCCTACAAGTTTGCAAGGAATTGGTACTTTGATGTCTTCTTTGGTTGTACCTACAACATTAACAGGTGAGCCAATCATATTAAAATGCTCAAAAACTTTCCTAGCTTCAATAGCAACATCTCTAAATTCTCTATGCAAAGTCTCCAAAATAAAATATTTCTTTTTGGAGTCTTCAATATCATGATGCTTAAGAAACATTTGTTGCATAAAAGGATTAAGATTAACAAACCTAGCCTCCAACATGTGAACTAAATAAGCAGCAGCAACCTCATAACTAGGAGCAAGCTCAGCTAAAGATCTATCCTCAACATCTTTATGCATACTAACATGATTAAAGAACTCCTCGATGTTGCCTTTCCCAATTATAGAACCACTACCTATTGTAAGGTCCTCCAAAGCATACTTAGGGAACAACATAATGAACTAAAAGTAAAAGTAACGGGATGCAAGCTATCAAAGAAACTATTTTTTTGTATTTTTGATAAAATGATGCAAGCAAAAATAAACTAAAGCAAAACAATAACAAAGTAAAAGATTGGAAGTGAGAGACTCCCCTTGCAGAAATCTTCTTTCTCCCCGGCAACGGTGCCAGAAAAAATGCTTGATGGCGTGTAGATGACACCCCATTGGGAACCCCAAGAGGAAGTTATGATGAGCACAGTAGCAAGTTTTCCCTCAGTTGTGAAACCAAGGTTATCGAACCAGTAGGAGAAAGAACCACACTTCCGAAGGTTGATGCCCGCTAGCTTTGCGACACTCCAGACAATGGTGCCAGAATAATGCTAGTGCGTGGCTTTTCACTAGCAGCAACGTGGAACCTGCACACAACACAACCAAGTACTTTGCCCCAACTTACGATGAGGTTGTCAATCTCACCGATTTGCTGTAAACAAAGGATTGAGCGTGTCGAGTGGTAAAAGGTAATAGTATGCAAGAAAGTAAATAGTGCGAGTAAAAGTAAGACAGTAATAGCACTGTAAAGGAATTGGACCGGAGTCCACAGTTCACTAGTGGTGTCTCTCCATAAGATAAATAACAACATGCTGGGTAAAAACATTACAGTTGGGCAATTGATAGAATAAAGATAGCATACATATGTCATGAGGATCACTATGAGATTCACTCTGGGAATTACGACAAAATACATAGACTGTAATCCAACTGCATCTATGACTAATAATCTACCCTCTGGATGTCGTCCAAGCAACCATCGGGTATTAAGTTGCGAACAATAGATTATCGCCTTAAGCAAAGTGCGTAATGTAAACAATGCAAATGTGCTTGAACACAAGAATGTTGTTTTCTCCCTAGTGGCAACAGCACATCTACAACCTTAGAGGTTTTTGTCACTCCCCTAGATTACTAGAGGCATGAACCCAACTATCGAGCATAAATACCCCCTCTTGGAGTCACTAGCATCTACTCGGCCAAGATATCTACTAGCAATGGAGAGCATGCAAGATCATAAACAACATAGAGATAACATAAAGATAATAATTCAGCACATCAACTTGACATAGTACCAATACTCATTGGATCCCAACAAACTCAACATGTAGAATTACACAAAGATGATCTTGATCATGTTAGGCACCTCACAATATCTAAACATGAAGCACATGGTGGAGGATACGACCATCTAGCTACTGCTATGGACCCGTAGTCCAAGGTAGACTACTCACACATCACTCCGGAGGCAACCATGGTGATGAAGAAGGCCTCTAGCAGGGATTCCCCTCTCCAGCAGGGTGCCGGGAAGAGCTTCTGGACCCTCCCGATCTCGCATCAATGATGGCGGCGGCTTGCAGTAGGTTTCGTGGAAAATTGATCGGGTCTTTAGTTTTTCCCGTCGAGGGGAATATATAGGCGGAAGGGCGGCGTCAGGAGGTGGACCAGGCGGCCTCACCCCCTGGTGGTGCGGGCCAGGGCTAGGCCATGCCGCCCTAGGGTGTGGCCGGCGCCTGGCCCCCCTCCGTCTCATCTTCGGACTTCGCGACGCTTCGGAAAAAATAGGAGGTTTGGCTTTTGTTTCGTCCAATTCCGAGAATATTTCCTGTGTAGCTTTTCTGAAACACAAAAACAGCAGAAAACAGGGAACTGACACTGTCGCGTCTCGTTAGTAGGTTAGTTCCAGAAAATGCATAAAAATGCCATGAAGTGTGTCGTGGGAATTTAGAGACAGTAGCCATGGGTAGGCTTATGAGAGGGGCTCGACGGTGGAGACGAGGGGCCCGGCTCGAGATTATGCCTACTGAGACACCACGGTTTACCCAGGTTCAGGGCCCTCCCGGGTGGAGGTAAACCCCTACTTCCTGCCTGCTTCGTATTGATTGGAGAGTATCGGTTACAATGCTCCTCGACCTGTTCGGGGTTGAGGAGGAAGAAGAAGATCGGATCTCCCCTATGCTAAGGGTCCAGGCCCCCTTATATAGACGGGGGCCTAGTTACAGGTTTAGGTAGCGATTCGGCCGGCTGCCGGCTCCTCGGCGGCGGCGCTCCTGGCGTGATCCTCTGGCCCTGCTCTGGCAAAGGCACTTTATAAAGTGCCTTTCCCCTCGGCCGGCATCTGGAGGGCATATCCCTTCTCTTTTGCCTCGGATCCCGTCGTGGGGAAGGGTCTTCGATCTCTCATTGGCTAAGGCCGATCGTGGCGGGCGTCATTCCGTCCTTGGCCTCTGTCGCTCTTGTCGGGGCCGTCCTACTTTTGGCCAGACGACCGTTGGGAAGCTTTGTCTTCATCGCCCGGCTCCGGTCTTCCACGGCGGAGTCGCCAGCCGGCTGCTGGCGTAGCCGGCCCTTCGGGCGGAGCCGGTCTTCTCGTGTTGAAGCCGCGGGGGTTCCTGGGACGCCAGCCGGCATATTGCCCGGCCCGTGGTGCGCGCCCTAAGTCATCCCCATGACACTAGCCCCCGAAACTGGCGAAGTCTCATGGGCTAGTATGGGGCTTCGACGGGTTCTTCTTTTCGCCGAAGTCTTTCTCGTCCTCGTCGAAGTCCCAGGATTTCTGGCCCGGCTTGGTCACTCTAATCATCGAGGCTGAGTCTTGTGGAGTCCTCCCGACCGTCTCGAGACAAGCCGGCTCCAAGGTGCGATCCGGCTGGCGGCCACGAGCCGGCGAGCTGCGAGCCAGCGTGCTGCCTCCTGGGGACTTGCACCGCTTCGAGTCTTGTTCCCACACGGCGGCCGGCGCAGCGTGCCAGTGACCAGTCTTGTCATTTTGACTTCGGAATCACCACCGCCATAACTTCCCGAGTCATCATGCGAGGTGGGCTGGCATACGTCAGCGACGTGTCCCATCAACTCCTCCCACAATCCACTGCGGCAACCGCCGTGGTGGCACACGATGCAGAAGTCAGTTACCAAGACGTCGGGGGTTACCCCTTCGCCGCTCCTCTTTAAATACCGAGCATGCTTACTGCCCGGGGCATCCCCCACTTCCCCTCTAAGCTCGAGCCTTCCCTTTTTGAGCCCGGCCTGACCATGTCGTCCCCTAGCGGTTCCACTTCCAGCGGCAACAAGGTCCCGGAGGGGAATAAGGAGGAGATTAAGGTGCCGGAGACGGCGCCTTCCACATCCCGAAGACGCGGTCGCCCGAAAGGGAGCCGCAACAAGAGCACCTTGGAGGCCCTTGCGGCGAAGGCCGTCGCCGCTGCCTCCACCTCCATCGCGCCCCAAGCGACCGGTGCTCCCAGCGACGCAGGCGTCCCGGAGAGACGGGGGCCCGGCCGTCCGAAGGGGAGCGGGAAGAAGACTGCCTCCGCAGCGGCTGCTGCTCCTTCGTCGTCTCGCCATCGTGGTCGGCCGTCGGGCAGCAAAAACAAGAAGGCCCCAGCTGTCTTCAAGGTCGCCGCTACTCCCGCGGGGTCCCGGCGGTGACCCCTTCTCCGCTAGGCCCGTCGCGGCCCTGGCTGGAGAAACCGGCGCTCCAGCCGCCGGCCTATATCTCAGCCCAGTGATGGTCCACCTGCATCATCCCTGTGCTTGCCGGTGCCTGGGATCGTCTCTGCCTTCCGACCCAGTTCACCTGCTCGATGGAGGACCAGGAGATGGCTTACGCCAAGCTGCGGGAATGCAGCGGCGGCCAGCCCACGTACCGCGTCGAGGTCTACTACGACGGCCAGGGGGTGTGCTACTTTCGCGACGGGTGGTCGAAGTTCTTCCTCGACTACGGCGTGCACGAGGGTTGGTTCATCCTTCTCACCCGCCAAGATGAGAAGGATGACTTCACCATCTGCCTCTTCGACGGTACCCTCTCCGCCCGTGCCTTCGCCGCCTAGCCGTGAAGGGCGAAACCTCGTCGACTTCCGACGCGGACTTCTCCGGGGCAAAGTCCATGCGGCGCTCGCGCCGGGCCGAGGAAGGCGAGCATCCCCGGGCTGGAGTGTTTGGCGCTCTTAGGGCAGCGAATTAGGAAGCTTTTGTAATCCTCAAACTTTCGCTTAATGAAAACTTGTCTTCCCTTGTTTGCTGTGTGAATGTCTTTCTTCACCTTGTGTTTTTGCCATCGCGCAAATGTCTTCTGCTTGACACCGTTGTGATGCGAATCCGTAGATAGGGACCGCGATGATCACTGGTTTGCGCAAACGCCTCGGGCAAGATCTTCCAGCCTTAGCGCAGAAGGAGCGGTGCTTCTGCTGGCCGGCTCCGGGAAGGATGGACTAGTCCCGGCTCCAGCGCGGACGGAACGGAGGCTGAATCTTGTACCGGCTTGGGCGAGGGATGGACTAGTCCCGGCTCCAGCGCAGACGGAACGGAGGCTGAGTCTTGTACCGGCTCGGGCGAGGGTCGGAGCCGGCACGTTTCCTTCCCTGGGCCTTCGCACATTCCTTGCTGTACTTGGAGTAGATTTCCTGGTTTCCGGCTCTAGCCGTTGCTTTGCGCGTGTTAGGTTTCGATTTCGTTGCTCGTCAGCTGACCACGTCGCAGCGCCAACTGATCGGACAGCCGGCGAGGTACTGGAGCCGGCCCACTTCTGAGGGCCAATTCCCTTTCCCCCTAGCCCCCGAGTTTTGGGGTAGCTGGATTGGCAGCTAGCTCGAAACTAACTTTCCGCGAACGACGCCGATGCCAAGCGAGGCAGCTCTAGCTTCGAACCTCTTGGACGTGGCTTCTCAGCCCAAACGTCGAGAGACTGTGACTATCAACCATTCGCTGGCTTTGCCTTTGTCCGGTTCCCTCAACTTTTTCCTTAATCTTCCCACCCTTCGGCCCTTCTACCCCCAGCCGGCAGCCTGGTGCCGGTTGGTCTCCCTTGGGCCGGCAGCCGAATGCCAGCCTAGGGTGGGAGCGTGCCGCGGAGTGAGAAGTAGTACTTTGGTCTATCGGGCCCCCGACTCATGCTAGCCAATGCTTAGTTAATAGACACTGCCCTTAACTCCTGGTTGAGCGATTTTTCTATCGCTTGCGGTTCTGCTCTGCGGCTTTCCTTCGTATGTGGCCTGCCGGCTCCTATCCGTCCGGCTGCGCGGAGCCGGAAGGCGGAGACTGGGCTCGAGACCTTCTTTATACGTAGTACTCATCCGTCTGGCGAGAGATCGATTTTTTCGGGGCTGCCGGCTGTGGCTCGGTGCCTGGAGCCGACTGCCGGTCAAGTGAATAACACAGGAAGCAAAACATACGCGAAGTGTTTTCCTCGGAGCCGATCATAACTGGCCGCTCCGTTTTCCTTTATTCATTGACATGTTTTTCGGTGTACAAGCTTTTGCCTTAGCAGAAGAAAGGTCTTAGGAGACTGACATTCCAGGGACGCTCGGTCTCCTTGTCAGAGTTATCTGCCTTGTTCTTCCTGGGCTCTTGTGTGTCGATGAGGTAATATGCCCCATTGCCCAGCACCCGGCTGACAATGAACGGTCCCTCCCAGGGAGGAGACAGCTTGTGCATGCCCTTGGTGCTTTGGACCAGCCGGAGTACGAGATCTCCTCCGCGAAACGCGAGCGGGCGAATCTTCCGGCTGTGTTATCGTCGTAGCTGCTGCTGGTAGAGCGCTGATCTGGCCCGAGCTTGTTCTCGTGCCTCCTCGAGGAGGTCAACACCATCTTCACGAGCCTCTTTTGCTTGCGTCTCTGTGTACTGGACGATTCTGGGCGCATCGAACTCGATGTCCGTGGGCAGCACCGCTTCTGCTCCATAGACCAGGAAGAAAGGTGTGAAGCCGACAGAGCGATTTGGAGTGGTGCGCAGGCTCCAGAGCACCGAGGGTAGCTCCTCGACCCAACAGCCGGCTGAACGCTCGAGAGGCTCGACCAGCCTTGGTTTGATGCCGGCCAGGATCAGCCCATTTGCCTTCTCCACTTGCCCATTTGTCTGAGGGTGCGCCACTGACGCTAAGTCCAACCGGATGCCTTTCTTGCCACAGTACTCAGCAAAGACTCCCTTCGCAAAGTTTGTCCCGTTGTCGGTGATGATGCTGTGGGGAACTCCGTATCTTGTGATGATCTCGTTGAAGAACTTGATTGTGGACGAGCCGTCAAGTTTTTTGATTGGCTTGGCCTCGATCCACTTGGTGAACTTGTCCACAGCGACCAACAGATGCGTCAAGCCCCCGGGTGCGGTCTTGAATGGCCCTACCATGTCCAGGCCCCAGACAGCGAATGGCCAGGTGAGCGGGATGGTCTTGAGGGCTGCCGCTGGAGTGTTTCTGTGCTTGGAGAAGCGCTGGCAGCCGTTGCACTGTTTCACCAACTGCTCTGCATTTTGCTTGGCCGTCGGCTAGTAGAAGCCATGGCGGAAGGCTTTGGCCACCAAGGCTCTGGAAGATGCGTGATGCCCGCACTCCTCTTGATGTATCTCTCTTAGCAACTCTATCCCTTCTTCCGGCTCGATGCACTTCTGGAAGATGCCTGACACGCTGCACTTGTACAGCTCGCTGTTGATGACGGTATACGCCCCGGCTCGACGTTGAATTTGCCTAGCTTCCACTTCGTCTTGCGGCAAGTCCCCAGTGATGAGGTAGTTGGAGAATGGCTCCGCCCAGGAAGGTATCTCCCATATGTGGAAGACACTGGCGACCAGGGGATCAGCAGCCCCCGGGTCCGTCGTTGCGCCGGCTTCATTTGATTGTCTGGCTGGGGGAGCGGGCGTGGAGCCGGCAGTCCCCTTGTCCTTCGTCGAGCCGGCCGCGCTGGGCTGGCCGGCTGCCTCCTTCGGCCCCGAGACGGCAGCCCCCGGGTCCGGTGGCGGTACCTAAGTCGGGGCTGGGTCTCCAGGCACGTAGATGGATATGGACTCCGGCGAAGGTTTGATGGACGGCTTGTGGATGATCTCCAGGGACACCCCAGCTGGGATATCCTGCTTGGTGGAGCCGATCTTGGACAGCCGGTCTGCTTCCTCGTTGTTTGCTCTGGGGACGTGATGGAACTCGCAGCCCTCGAAGAATCCGCTGAGCTGCTGCACGTAAAAGCGGTAGGAGGCCATGTTGGCGTCCTTGGCGTCCCAATCCCCTGAAACCTGGTGCGTTACCAGGTCAGAGTCTCCGAAGCAAAGGATCCTCCTGATGCCAATCTGCTTGGCCATCTTGAGCCCATGCACCAGGGCTTCGTATTCGGCGACGTTGTTCGACGCACGGAAGTGCATCTGCAACACGTACTGCAGCTTGTCTCCCTTGGGAGAGGTGAGGACGACGCCGGCCCCCAAGCCCCCGAGCAACTTGGAGCCATCGAAGTGCATGCGCCAGTGGGTGGAGTCTGGAGCCGGCGGCAGGTACTGGTGCTCTCCCCAGTCAGCGAAGAAGTCCGCTATGATCTGCGACTTGATCGTCGTCCTGGGCTTGTACTGAATGGTATGAGCTGCGAGCTCAATCGCCCATTTGGCCACTCTTCCCGATGCGTCCTTGCACCCGATGATCTCCGAGAGCGGAGTGGTGCTCACCACCGTGATTGGGTGCTCTTCAAAGTAGTGCTTCAGCTTCTTGGCCGCCATATACACGCCGTACGCGACCTTCTGGTAGTGCGGGTAATTCTGCTTGGAGAGAGTGAGCACTTCACTCAGGTAGTACACCGGGCGCTGAACCGGCAGCTCTTTGCCTTCCTCGGTGCGCTCCACCATGATCACGACACTGATGACTCGCGGGGTAGCCGCGATGTAGAGCAGCATTGGCTCTCGCGGAGCTGGCGCAGCCAAGATTGGCGCGGTAGACAAGGCTCGCTTGAGGTCGTTGAAGGCGTCATCAGCACGCTGGGACCAAACAAAGTGATATGTCTTCTTCATCAGCTGGTACAGCGGCATGGCCTTCTTCCTGAGCTGGCTGACGAACCGGCTAAGCGAGGCCAAGCAACCAGCGAACTTCTGCACATCTCTGAGCTGGGTGGGCTTCTCTAGGGCCTCGATGGCTCTTATCTTCGAGGGGTTAGCCTCGATTCCTCGCTGGGAAACGATATAACCTAGGAGCTGTCCAGCCGGCACACCGAAGGTGCACTTCTCAGGATTCAGCTTCATGCGATAGCGCCGCAGGTTGGTGAAGGTCTCCTTGAGGTCGTCCAGGAGCGTGCCGCTCTGCTTAGTCTTCACCACCACGTCGTCCACATAGGCGTGCACGTTCCTCCCAATCTGCTCCTGCAGGCATCGCTGCATGGTTCGCTGGTAGGTGGCTCCAGCGTTCTTCAGGCCGAACGGCATGGTGACGTAGCAGTAGGCTCCATACGGGGTGATGAAGGAGGTCTTGATCTGATCCGGCTGAAAGAGCGGGATCTGGTGGTAGCCTGAATAGGCATCCAGGAAGGAAAGCAGGTCACAGCCGGCTGTGGAGTCGATCACCTGGTCGATCCGCGGCAGTGCAAAAGGATCCTTGGGGCAGGCCTTGTTGAGGCTGGTGTAGTCGATACACATTCGCCAAGTGTTATTCTTCTTCAGAACCAAGACTGGGTTCGCAAGCCAGTCAGGGTAAAACACCTCCATGATAAAGCCGGCTGCAAGGAGTCGGGCTATCTCCTCGCCAATAGCTTTCCTCTTTTCTTCTGCAAAGCGTCGCAACGGTTGCTTGACCGGCTTGGCATCCGGCCTGACGTTGAGTGAGTGCTCAGCCAGCTCCCTCGGTACACCAGGCATGTCCTTTGGAGACCATGCAAAGATGTCCCGATTCTCACGGAGGAAGCCGGTGAGCTCGCCTTCCTATTTGGCGGACAGGCCAGTGCCGATGATGACGTACTTGGAGGGGTCGCTCTCATCCAGCAGGATCTTCTTGGTGTCGTTGGCCGGCTTGAATTGCTCCACCGGCGACTGGCGGACTGGCACGTCTTGCTGGGTCAGCTCCACGCAATGCAGAAGCTGCCTCTTTTCCTCGGCGACGACCAGCGCTTCTGCCAGCTGCGAGCTCTCCTTTGCGCAGGCCAGAGACTTCTTGAAGTTTCCCGAGACTGTGATCACACCTCTGGGCCCTGGGAGCTTCATCTTCAGATAGGCGTAGTGCGGGACAGCCATGAACTTAGCCAGGGCCGGACGGCCTAGCAGCGCGTGGTAGGGACTGCTGATGTCCACCACCTCGAACCAGATGGGCTCACGGCGACTATTCCCCTTCTTTCCGAAGAGAACCTCCAGCTGCACCTTGCCCAATGGGGTGCAAGAATGCCCAGGCATGATGCCATGGAAGGTGAGCCGGCTCGGTTTCAGCTGAGCAATCGGGATGCCCAAGTTCTCTAGAGAGCTTCGGTAAAGAAGGTTGATACTACTACCGCCGTCGATGAGCACGCGGGAGAACCGGCACATGTGCGTATCAGAGCACATCACTGGGTCCAGAACCAGAGCGTATTCTCCAGGGCTAGGCATTAGCCTCGGATGGTCCTCGCGCCCCCAGGTGATGGCCGCCTCGGACCAATGCATGAACTGGGGTTCTGCAGGCATCACACCGTTCACCTCTGCTTCGTGCCAAAGACCGTTCCTTTTGTCCTTGCCGGCGGTAGTGAAGATGTGATACTGCTCCACATCCGTCGGGAAGTCATCATCTTGATCCGGCTTGCCTCCTGCCGGGGCGCGCTGTTGGTCCTCCTGACCTTCAGCCGGTTGCGCTTGCGACGTACCAGGGATCTGCCGAGCACGCTGCTCCAGCTCTCTCATGAAACGACACTGACGCGTGGAGTGGGTCGCTTCCCTGCCCGGGGAGGTGTGGAATTTACACGGCTGATCAAGCGCAGCATCGAGGGTGTATTTGCCCTCTTTGCGCCCATGACCACCGCCTGCAGCCCCCGGGCCTCCTTGGTCAAAAGCCGCTCGCTTTGAGCTAGCAGATCCTCTGGGGAGCGTCTTGGCGTGGTCAAGCCACAGGTGGATGTGCAGCGCCGATGGGCGAGCCTGGGACTCCGAACCCGACGCTGACTCCGCGATCAAGCATGGCCTGCTTGCTCCGCCGCCCTTCTGGATGCGGCGGCCTTGAGCGTTGCCGCTCGGGGCACGGCCGCCCTGTCCACGCCCTCCGCGGCCTCGGCTCACCGATGGCGACCGCTGGATCTGGCCGGGGATGGCAGTGGCGAAGCTACGACGCAGGTCACGGGCGAGCTCGGTCGGTGCGTCTCCATGCACGTCGTAGAACTCGCTGAGCGTGGTGCTCGCGCGGCACCGGTTGGCCTCGTCCTCAGCCACCTTGCCGAGGAGGATGAGACGCTTCCGCTCCAGGGCCTCGGCGACCCGGGCAGGATCGATGACGCGGCCGAGGGAAGCGCGCAGGTCCACCACGGAGACGTCCGGGGTGTCCTGCTCTGGGAGTGGAGCATCTTGCTCCTGTGGAGGAAGGCGTTCGGGCGACGGGCGCTCGGGGCGCAGAGAGTCGCCGCCCTCCTCTTCTCCCAGGGCCATCACCTCGACCATGGCGCCAAGACTGCTGCTTTCACCGCAGCTCGAGCTTCCATCGTAGAGGGAGTCGAAGACGTCGGTCACTTCCTCCGGGAAGGGCTTGGCGACGTAGAAGCGGTGGCTGCCGACGTCGAGGAAGGAGCCGCGGTTGCCGAAGCCGTTCTCGAAGTGGGACAAGTTGTCGCTGACGCAGTCGAAGGTACCGAACCTCCAGATGAGGCCAGAGGCGACCTTCTCGCCGGAGGGTCCCGGCCGGAACTTGACTCCACTCGCCGCCGCGCTTTGCCCCACGGTGGGCGCCAACTGTCGTGGGAATTTAGAGACAGTAGCCATGGGTAGGCTTATCGGAGGGGCTCAACGGTGGAGACGAGGGGCCCGGCTTGGGATTATGCCTACTGAGACACCACGGTTTACCCAGGTTCAGGGCCCTCCCGGGTGGAGGTAAACCCCTACTTCCTGCCTGCTTCGTATTGATTGGAGAGTATCGGTTACAATGCTCCTCGAGCTGTTCGGGGTTGAGGAGGAAGAAGAAGATCGGATCTCCCCTATGCTAAGGGTCCAGGCCCCCTTATATAGACGGGGGCCTGGTTACAGGTTTAGGTAGCGATTCGGCCGGCTGCCGGCTCCTCGGCGGCGGCGCTCCTGGCGTGATCCTCTGGCCCTGCTCTGGCAAAGGCACTTTATAAAGTGCCTTTCCCCTCGGCCGACATCTGGAGGGCATATCCCTTCTCTTTTGCCTCGGATCCCGTCGTGGGGAAGGGTCTTCGATCTATCATTGGCTAAGGCCGATTGTGGCGGGCGTCATTTCGTCCTTGGCCTCTGTCACTCTTGTCGGGGCCGTCCTACTTTCGGCCAGACGACCGTTGGGAAGCTTTGTCTTCATCGCCCGGCTTCGGTCTTCCACGGCGGAGTCGCCAGCCGGCCCTTCAGGCGGAGCCGGTCTTCTCGTGTTGAAGCCGCGGGGGTTCCTGGGACGCCAGCCGGCATATTGCCCGGCCCGTGGTGCGCCCCCTAAGTCATCCCCACGACAAACTGTAACAAAACATAAAGAAAATGGTGTATAAACAAGCATGGAGCATAAAAAATTATAGATATGTTTGAGACGTATCAAAGAGCAAGAAGGAAAGATAAGAGTTCTGGTTCAAGGAGAAGTACTGAAGGAAGTGAGCTACAGGTGTATCACAGAAGGAGTGTTCAAGAGATGGAAATGGCTGCTGAAATAACAAGAGCAAGAATGGAAGAAGAAGCACTTCAGGGACTGAATCAGCTTGGAGAAGGGATAGTATATGCCATTGTGATACGTCTCCAACGTATCTATAATTTTTGATGCTCCATGCTTGTTTTTACACCATTTGCCTAATGTTTCGTTACACTTCGTGGCACTTTTATGCATTTTCTGGAACTAACCTATTAACAAGTCGCCACAGTGCCAGTTCCCTGTTTTCTGCTGTTTTTGTGTTTCAAAAAAGCTACACAGGAAATATTCTTGAAATTGGACAAAACAAAAGCCAAACATCCAGAAATCCACCGAAGCTTCCAGAGAACCGAAGAGGAGACGGAGTGGGGCCACGAGGGCCCCACACAACAGGGCAGCGCGGCCCAGCCCCTGGCCACGCCCCCTATGTGTGAGGGCGCCTCGGTCCACTTCTGACGATGCCCCTTCGCCTATAAAGACCCCCCGATGGGAAAAACCTAAGTACCCGATCAATTTTCCAGAACACATCGCGATCCGCTGCCGCCGTCGACCCAAAGATCGGGAGGGTCCAGAAGCTCTTCTCGGCACCCTGCCGGAGAGGGGAATCGCCACCGGAGGTCTTCTTCATCGCCATGCTTGCCTCCGGAGCGATGAGTGAGTAGTCTACCTTGGACTATGGGTCCATAGCAGTAGCTAGATGGTTGTCTTCTCCACCATGTGCTTCATGTTTAGATCTCATGAGCTTCCCTACATGATTGAGATCACCGTTATGTAATTCTACATGTTGTGTTTGTTGGGATCCGATGAATATTGGTGTTATGATTGAGTTGCTATACTGAAATATATCTTATGTTATCTCTATGTTGTTTATGATCTTGCATGCTCTCCATTTTTAGTAGCTATCTTGGCCGAGTAGTTGCTAGTAACTCCAAGAGGGGGTATTTATGCTCGATAGTTGGGTTCATGCCTCTATTTAATCTGGGGGAGTGATAGAAACCTCTAAGGTGGTAGATGTGATGTTGCCACTAGGGAGAAAACAACATTCATATGCTCAAGGGCATATGCTTTATTTACATTACACACTTTGCTTAATGCAATTATCTGTTGTTCGCAACTTAATACTCGTGGGGTGTTCGGATGATATCCCCGTGAGTGGATTAATAGTCATAGATGCAGTTGGATGACGGTCTATGTATTTTGTTGTAATGCCCAGAGTAAATCGCATAGTGATCTTCTTGACATATCATGTTATCTTTATTCTATCAATTGCCCAACTGTAATTTATTTACCCAGCATGTGTTATTTATCTTATGGAGAGACACCACTAGTGAACTGTGGACCCTGGTCTTATTTTCATCATATTGCTATCACCTATTTACTTTACTCGCACTATTTACTTTACTCGCATACTTCTACTATTTTCCGCTCGATACGCTCATACCCTTTGTTTCAAGCAAACCGGTGAGATTGACAACCTCATCGTAAGTTGGGAACAAAGTACTTGGTTGTGTTGTGTGCAGGTTCCACGTTGCTGCTCGCAAAGCAAAGCTTGGACGAGGCGCCATATAAATTGTCCAGAGCTGTCGTGAAGCTTGCAAGCATCACCTTCAGTCGTTTGTCTGCTCCTCTCCTGTTCGATAAACCTTGGTTTCTAACTGAGGGAAAAGCTTGCTGCTGTGCTCATCACACCTTCCGCTTGGGGTTCCCAACCGACTGGTTATAATCATCATCATCAACTACACGCCAGCCATCAAGCCCTTTTCCGGCGCCGTTGCCGGGGAGGAAAAAGAAGACTTTCGCAAGGGGAGTTTTTTGCACGTACATCCTTTACTTTGTTTTAAGTTTTGCTTTATTTTATTTTTACTTGCATCGTTTTATCAAAAACCCAAAAAAAATTAGAATCTTTGATAGTTGTTTTTACTTGTCTACTTATAGTTTTGCTGAAATGGCTAATCCTGAAAACACTAAGTTGTGTGACTTTACTAGCATGAACAATAGTGATTTTATCTGCACTCCTATTGCGCCACCTGCGCCTGCTGCAAACTTTTATGAGATTAAGCCTGCTTTATTGAACCTTGTTATGAAAGAGCAATTTTTTGGTGCCAGTACTGAAGATGCTGCAGCTCATCTCAACAATTTTGTTGAGCTATGTGAGATGCAGAAATATAAGGATGTAGAAAGTGATATTATTAAGCTCAATTTGTTTCCTTTTTCTTTGAGAGGAAAAGCTAAAGATTGGTTGCTATCTTTGACTAAGAATAGTATTGATTCATGGACTAAGTCTAAGGATGCTTTCATTGGTAGATATTATCCTCCTGCTAAAATTATATCTTTGTGTAGCAATATTATGAAGTTTAGTCAATTTGATAATGAACATGTTGCTCAAGCCTAGGAAAGAATGAAATCTATGATAAAGAATTGTCCCACTCATGGGCTGACTACTTGGATGATTGTCCAAACTTTTTATGCAGGACTGAATTTTTCTTCGAGGAACCTATTGGATTCAGCTGCTGGAGGCACTTTTATGTCCCTTACCTTGGGCGCCGCAACAAAGCTACTTGACAACATAATGGTAAATTATCCCGAATGGCACACCGAGAGAGCTCCACAAGGTAAGAATGTAAATTCTGTTGAGGAAACCTCTTCCTTGAGTGATAAGATTGATACCATTATGGCTATGCTTGCTAATGATAGAACTCATGTTGATCCTAATAATGCTCCTTTAGCCTCTTTGGTTGCTAAAGAAGAGCATGTTGATGTGAACTTCATTAGAAACAATAATTTTAACAACAATGCTTATAGGAACAATTTTGCTAGTAACAATTATAGGCCGTATCCTTCTACCAATGGTAATGGTTATGGTAATCCTTATGGTAATTCCTCCAACAACACTAGGGCCGCACCCTCTGAACTTGAAGTCATGCTCAAAGACTTCATGGTAAAACAATCTGCTTTTAACAAGTCTGTTGAGGAAAAGTTAGGCAAAATTGATATTCTTGCTTCTAAAGTTGATAGCCTTGCTCATGATGTTGAACTTCTGAAATTAAAAAGTGTTGCCTAATGATGTGAAAGAGAACAATGTTTTTGCTACTGCTAATGCTATTCAAGTTGGAATTGATGAAAATGTTAGATTGTTAGCAGAATTGCATGCTAGATGGGAAAGAGAGGATGAGATTGCTAGGAATATGAAAGTTTGTATTATTACTACCTCTAATGATGTTGTTCCTAATGCTAGCAATCCTCTTACTTTGATTGGTGTAGAGAAAACTCCCACTCCTTGTGTTAAAAAGCCTAAAACTGCCAAAACTTTTTCTCAAAAGAGTGCTGAAATTTTTCGGAGTGTAGGAGATGATAACTCTATTTCCTTTAATGATAGGGATGAAAAGTTGAAGCAAAAAGCTTCTGTTCCCAAGAAGTTAGAAGATGGTTGGGAACCCATAATTGATATGCATGTTAATGGTTTTGATTGCCATGCTTTATGTGATCTAGGTGCTAGTATTTCTATCATGCCTAGAAAAATTTATGATATGCTTGATTTACCACCGCTTGAAAAATGTTATTATGATGTTCCTATTGCTGATGTTGCTAAGAAGAAACCTTTGGGAAGGATTAATGATGTTCTCATTATGGTTAACAATAACCTTGTTCCCGTTGATTTTCTCGTTATGGATGTTGAATGCCATGCTTCATGTCCTATTATTTTGGGAAGACCCTTTCTTCGAACTGTAGGTGCCATCATTGATATAAGAGAAGGCACCATCAAATATCAATTCCCACTAAAGAAAGGTATGGAACACTTCCCTAGGAAAATAAAGAAATTACTTTTTGACTCTATTCTTAGAGCAAATTATGAACTTGATGCTTCATCTCTTGATGTTACTTGATTCGCAATTTTCTGCGCCTAGCTCAAAGGCGTTATAGAAAAGCACTCTTGGGAGATAACCCAATGTTTTATTTTCAGTACTTTTTCTTTTATTTGAGTCTTGGAAGTCATTACTACTGTAATGACCTCTCCTTATCATTTTTATTTTATTGTTGTGCCAAGGGAAGCCTCTAATTTGAGTGAGGTAAAGATTTGGGGATGTTGCTGTCCTGAAACTGTTTTCGGTGCTGCACCGTAAAAATTCGTGAAAATTCTCTGTATATCTTTTGGACCTGAGATTTCTTGTGCATATGCCCCAGGTTATATACAAATTTTAATTAGTTGAACACTTTTTGATTTGAGCAACAGAAAACCCCTTAAAAAATCAGCCTTTATCAGCTGTTCTGTTTTGACAGATTTCTGCCACTATTCGTTTTTGCTGCTTTATCGCTTTCTTTTCGAGTTCTTTTGATCACGGAACTTTTGGGGAAGTTGCTACAGTAGTATATACTTTATATGTGGTGGTTTTGGGTTGAAACCTGAAGCAAAAGAGGTTGATTATATGTTATGCTTACACTAATGTTGCTAATAGATTTGTGTTTAGTTTTGTATGATGGAAGTTTTCAAGTGTAGGGACTGAAGAATGATGAGATGAGTTGAAGAATGGACAAAAGCTCAAGCTTGGGGATGCCCATGCATCACCCCAAGAAATATCCAAGAAGTACAAGCATCAAAGCTTGGGGATGCCCCCGAGGCACCCCTTCTTCATCGGCAAAAATCAGGTCACCTTTCAAGACACTATATTTTATTGCTTCATGCACTATGCGTTTTTCTTGGAGCATCAGTTGTTTTAGTTTTCATTATTAGTTTTGCTTTGTTTGCTGCAATAAATGGTTGGACCCCAACAAATTTCTTTTGGAGAAGTTGCCTTGCTTTTCATTTGCCAAGAACGCTCTAGTTTTCACTCTTATCAAAAACCGAGTGTTCTTCTTTTCCTGCTACTGCTTTTGGTTTTCGTTTTTGCCTTGATTTGCATTTACACCTTCTTATATTTATTTATCAAGGTGTATTTTTGCCTCTGATCTTTATTGGTTTTCATCAAAAGAGTTGGATTAAAAAAGTTCGAATGGTGTTGGAAAAGAGAAAAAGATTTATGCAAAAAAGTGGTACAAGAAGGGGCTTGTGTAGACTGCGGCCTAGGCTTTTGCATGTCGTGCATGATGTCTTTTTGATAGTATGCTTAGTGGTTTTGCTGTAGCATGACTTGTCTCAAATAACTGAGATTGCTTAATGAGCCTTTGAAAAAATCATGCGTTGTTTTAATTATTTGGAAGCATTATTTTGGTTTTCTCCTTGATGCTTTATTTGGGTTGACTTGGCGCATGCTCACACATGTTAGACTCTTACAAAGTCGCCAATAGCCTCTATGATCATTTAGTTTTTGACTTTTGATGCCATCTTATGCTTCTTTTAATGTCGCTTTGTCGCTTTGCATGATTATGGCCATTATTGCTCTCTTAGTTGGTCGCTCCCAGTCTTTTGCTAGCCCTCGCCTTGTACTGAGTATGAGCTCTACTCGTGCATCCAACTCCTAAAAACCAAGTTTTCCAAAGTGTCCACCATACATACCTATTAGCAATTTGCTATTCCAAGCAAATTTGACTTGCTTTTATTTTCTCTTCAAATTAAACTCTTACCAGTGTTATGCGAAAATTGGTCAGTAAAGCTCTCACGAACCGGAAGGCACACTTTACTTTTTCTTGTTCTAAAAAATTTGACATTGTGGTCTCTTATGTTGAGTTGTTATGCTTGCAAGTTGTAAGTTGGAGACTAGCCCAACCATGCTGTCATGGGGCAATCTTTCAACATTGCACTTTTTATTTGAGTTGATATCGTGATCTTTTGTTTATGGATGCCCGCGGTGTGAAATGAATTGGGAATCTTGCGGGGATCATGGAGTTTGTATATGTGTTAGGGAAACGCCTGGGCCGCCAATCTAAGCCATGCATAATTCATGGTGGAAATTTGCAGCATACCCATAGTGGACATTCGACGACGCATCTCAAAATAAAAAGCTAAACAAATGGTAAATAAAAGAGATGTCGAGGTGTTCATTGTCTGCTTGTCCTGTCATTTTGATGTGGGCTTGTTCCATGTCATCGAGCACGGAGGTACCCCGTTGGCGGTTCTCGATGATACATATATACTTACAATGACAAGAGCCTTGCTTGGGACTCTAAGTAAAGTAGCATGAGGTTTGGGTACTCGTATTCACGGGACATGAGGTTTTCGACTTATGATTTGTCAAGCATATGCATCATAATTGTTCTCGCATTAACTTTAACCATTCAAGATGCTTATGATGGGGGCAATGAGAGCTCAAAGCCGGTAAGTACCATAATTTTTGAAGGTCTATAAAACTTGCAATCACTGCTTCCCTCCGCGAAGGGCCTTTCTTTTACTTTTATGTTGAGTCACCACCTTCTATCTTTATGCACCATTAAGAGAGCATAGTTGTCATTCTTAGTATAATGTGCATTGTTCCAAAGTTTTCATTGATTGATTCATATTGTTGGTTTCACTTGTTCTTAAATTATTTGTATCTAGTCGCCCTCTTAAACTTGAAGGTGTCCTATGCATTTATGTTTTGCTCTCCATGAAGGACAAGCTGAAAACCATTTGTATGTTTTTCCTTATGATTTGAACACACGTTTGACTTTCATCATTTCATTTTCATGATCTTTTGTTTGTGTTCATTTTCATGTTATAACATGGTTGCTAAGTTTTTATTGTCAAGATTATATCTTTCATGCCCATATTTTAAGTTCTTTTGATCCCAGCTCACAATGCTTACATATATGATCAAGATTGTGTAGGTCATGTCACCTCAAAAATTATTTCTTTTGTTATCACTTACCTACTCGAGGACGAGCCGGAGTTAAGCTTGGGGATGCTTGATACGTCTCCAACGTATCTATAATTTTTGATGCTCCATGCTTATTTTTACACCATTTGCCTAATGTTTCGTTACACTTCGTGGCACTTTTATGCATTTTCCAGAACTAACCTATTAACAAGTCGCCACAGTGCCAGTTCCCTGTTTTTTGCTGTTTTTGTGTTTCAGAAAAGCTACACAGGAAATATTCTCGGAATTGGACGAAACAAAAGCCAAACATCTAGAAATCCACCGAAGCTTCCAGAGAACCGAAGAGGAGACGGAGTGGGGCCACGAGGGCCCCACACACCAGGGTGGCGCAGCCCAGCCCCTGGCCGCGCCCCCTATGTGTGAGGGAGCCTCGGTCCACTTCTGACGATGCCCCTTCGCCTATAAAGACCTCCCGATGGGAAAAACCTAAGTACCCGATCAATTTTCTAGAATACATCACGATCTCCCGCCGCCATCGACCCGAAGATCGGGAGGGTCCAGAAGCTCTTCCCGGCACCCTGCCGGAGAGGGGAATCACCACCGGAGGTCTTCTTCATCACCATGCTTGCCTCCGGATCAATGAGTGA